>CM028345.1:24035514-24608488 GCA_016618105.1 Dendrobium huoshanense
TTCCTTTATTAGTGAAAAAAATTACATTTTAAGCATTTTCTCACCGTGGCAATGGACTAAGGGTCAAGCTTGATATTTTGGCATATAAAGAACAAAAGAAATGTCAATAGTGGTATGTGTTTTGGTGCTATTGTGCCATTTGACCATGATGTAAATTTCCTAGTGATAGGAAACCATGTAAAAATGTGAGACGACCCTTACATACACTGTTGATTTTTTTGATATGCTCTACTATGAACATTACATGACTTCGTTGAACTTTAGGTTTGGGATGTACTCTCTGAATTTGATGAGGAAATTAAATCTCCCATCGATGAATTAAAAAAAATTAACCTTAGGACAGAGGATAACCCTTACCTACCTTTATCATCTCTTTATTCAATGAAGATGAGTTACATGACCGAATTAAACTTCTTTCCAAGATTATGGTTTACTTCTCTTAGTTATAGAATGAAATTCTAGGCTTGTCCTTCGACATAGCAGTTCATAAACATGGAATTTTACCCGATTCCATTCCCATTATGTAAGCTCCCTAATGCTTGCATTTGTAGATCGAACAATAAGTCATTTCTAAAATTAAGAAATTGCTCAAGGAAAAAATTATTTGAGAGGAATAATATCTATTATATGTAGCCATCATTATGCCAGTTCAAAAAAAGAATGCTTGAATTTGTGTCGATAATAGAGATTTGAATAAGGCATGTCCCAAATATTAATTTCCCTTGGCCATACTTGAACTCATGATGGGTATTGCCTCTTCTCACCTTGTTTTCTCATTTAGGGTTGGCTCATAATGATATAACCAAATAAAGATGTCCGTAGAAGTTGAGAGAAACATGGCATTCAGAACTCCTATAAGAATATTCTATTATGAGGTTTTGTCATTCGGTCTCAAATGCTACTGAAACCAACCAGCAATATATGAAAAAAATCTATCATGAACTTATCCATAATCAAGTGGAGTGTGACATCGATGATTTAGTTGTTAAGATAAAAGTTAAAAAAAGTTCAATCTTATGACTTAATAGTTGCCATTTAGCGGTTACATCCTTACGACTTCAAAATGAACCCTTGAAGTATGCTTTTGGCATTACATAAAAAAAAAAAAAATTTGGCTTCATAGTGAGGTACCAAAGAATTTAAATTAATCTTCATAAGTTCATAACCATCTTAAATATTCCACCACCTAAGGGCCTCACTAAATTCAAGTCTCTTCAATGCAGATTACCATATATAAGGAGGTTCATTTCTAATTGTTGACCTAATTTTTATATTAGGTCATTAGGATCAACATAGACCATAGATTAATATATACTCTATAACTCAAACCCATCTATATTTCAAATCAACCCAGATCTAAAGTTAATCCCTACAATAAATCGGGCTAGACTTCTAACCAATCTAGACTTCAAACTCATATAGTTTTCAAACCGAAACTTCAATTAACCTTTGGTTTAACCTCTGATAAAATTTTAATCAGGTCAATTCACTAGAAATCATTCAATTGATTGTTATTGATATGGATAATTAAAACTTAATCATTCAAATTTAAAATCCAGTTCAAATCCAAAATCCAAGGTTAAAGACCTTGGTCGTAAAATTCTTTTCAATGAATTTTACAACACCTTAAAACCCAATTAAGTGACCCCGTAATAATGATCTATCAAATTCATGTTAATTAGGCATGTCCCTTGGGTCTACCATCTAAATTTGAGCTAATTCTAAGACCTCAAACCACAAAAATATAATCTATTTTCCAAGGCTATAAAACCTTCAAATATTTACAACCTAATGCACTAGATCTGCCATTCAATGGATCTTGACCTTCGAGCCTTATCCAAAGCCTTTAACCACATCCAACCCCTAATAATGATATTTTGTGTAGTAAACAACATTTTGTTGACCAACTTTTCCCCGAATTGACCAGGGGTCAAAATGACAAAAATACCCCTTTAGGGAAAAATTGAAGTTTCCTTTAAACTTCAATGTGGCCCATTCAAATCAATTCCTAAAAATTCCTCCAATGCATCCTAACATCACTAGGAGTTCACAGTACTCAAACCCAGACCTTGGGTCAACATGGTTGACCAAGTCAACAAGGGTTGATCAAAATACCCTTTGAGGATCCATTAAGTCTTTTTGACTGAAATGACCTTCCCAGCCCTTGGGATCACCACCAACATATTTTAAATATAAAACCAAACCTATTAAAACCAAAAGCAAACCCTAGATCAACCTGGTTGACCCAATAGCCTATTAAGGGTCTAAATGGTCTATTTGAACATTAAGACCACTCTAACACATGAAACTACATCCATTTGACTCCAAATATCATTTCAAACTCATTGAGATCAAGCCCAAGTCCTACGTCAATCTGGTTAACCTAATACTCCATAGATGTTCAAATGGTTCAATTCAACCCATTTAACCAAAGCAAGCCCTCTAAACTCTTAAACTCACTTCAATAATTGATTTAAATATGTCCAAATCACTTTGAGTCAAAATACATTTGCTTTGATGTGGTCAACCATTTACCCATGGTCAAACCTTCATTCAATATAATTTTTTTAATCATGCTCCAACGCTATTCCTTCAACAACCTTTAAATTCACTTCATTTAACACTTTGAACACCTCTTAGATTAACTTAAGTAAAAGCATGGTCATTTTTAACAAGTCAACCCATTGAGACTTATTTAAACCTCCCTCCATTCATAAATATACATTTAAACACTAACCTTTTAACCTCAAACCCTTTGAGTTCATTCAACTAGTATTTACCTGAACTTATATTCCACCTCAGCCAAAATATACTGTTTAACCTATTAAATGGTTAAACAAATGGTTGGGGAGAAAAGAGTGGTCAAACTAGCTTTAATAAGATAATCATCTTTATCAAAATATCTCTAATAGCTTTGAGACATTCTAAAGTCTTCATAAACTATCTTTATACCTATGGATTAAACCTAATTATTCCTTGTGGTCCCAAAAGCTCATGAAAGGACAAAGAGAACTTTCTAACTTATTATCCCCTCAATTGTCATTGCTCTCTATTTGTACCTACCCTAGGACTGGTGGGAGACATCTAGGAAGTTGGCTAGTCAGCCCTAGCAATTCGTTTGGTTAGGCGATGTTTGAATAAGACAAATTCTCATAAATGAGAACAATCACTCAAGCCTCACTCTTTCAATTTTCAAGCGCTATTGGACCCAACTCTCTGTTCATTCATGACCCTAAAACTTCCATCAGTACTTCTCGACAAAAATCTCATATGTCAAAGCTCACCGGTAGAAGGATTCTCGGTGAACCAAACTCAAATATGTCCAAGACTTTATGAGTTTGATCTACAGCTTTTCAGACCACAACTTCAGCTGAAGAAAGTTACATGGATAAATAATAAATTCAAAGAGTCTCAAAATTTTTTAATTCATCTGTTAGTTTTCTCAAATTCTAAAACCCTAGATAGAATCCCTTAGTGCAATTTACCTTTTCAAAACATCATTATTTAACCATGAAATTATGTCCCCATTATTTCTATTCCTCCGTAGAATCTAAGATAAAAAACTTATTTTAATCATCTACTATTTTGAGAGAACAAACACATTCTCCTTATTATGGTTTAATTCATAATTTACATATGTTGTTCAAGAACATAACCATTAATCAACGGCTAAGATCTCATCAATCCATCTTTCAATCAGACCGCACGAAAGCTTTGATCAGCTTGATTCTTCATATGGGTGAATCTTACTAGTTGATTTTAAACAAGAGAGAATTGAATGGTTCATGCTTCATGCCTATGTGGATAAGTGAAGGGTGTAGTTGCCACCGCCATGGGTTATTAATTACTGATGATTATGGATGGTGCAATCATAAGTAGATAATGCATCATCAGTAATGATATGATTATATTTTGGTTCAACCAATTCAAGAATGCTACGTGTCTAATCCTGCAACTGTTTTAATTAATCAGTTTTTAATACATTTTAAAATCTTTTTAGATCTAGAAAAAATTCCAAAAAAACTTTTAAAAATTTAAATTAATTTTAAGAAATACATATTATATATTAGATTGCTCTTATTTCAAACAACTTTAATTAAAATTAAAATAAAACTAAAAATATTTAGCAAATTTTAAATTATTTTAAATATTTAAATGTTTAGGTTTTAGTTAATGCTTGAATAAATATTGATATAATTTTTTTTTAAATCCAAAATTTTATTTTTAAATGATTCAAATATTTAAATAAAATATTAAAAATATTTTATTTAAATTTATTGTATTTTCTTCAAAATATTTTAAATAATCCTAATAATCTATTATTAATTTAATTTAATTAATATTAAATTAATTGTTTTAAAAAAATTCAATTTTTATTTTAAAAAAACTTACTTAAATCACGAAAAGTTTTTTAAAATATTTTAAAATTAAAATTAATTCAAAATAATTATAATACTTTTAATAATTTAAATTAATTAATTAGTTATGTTCAATTAATATTAAATTAATTAAATAATTTCAAAAAATCAAAATTTTATTTTTAAATATTTTAAAGTATTTTAATCTTAAATTAAAATTAATTTAAAACATATTATATATTTTAAATACTAATAAAAGTTTAAATTATTTAATAATATCTTATTAAGATTAAATCAAAAGAATTTTTAAATTATTTTAAGAATTTTATTTTAAATTATTTCAAATTTTTAGTGAATAATTAAAATTTAATTTAATTTCAAAAAAAATTTATTTTGAGAATTAATTGTTTTTATTTTTTTAAAATACATTTAATCACAATAAGATTCAAAAATTTGAAAGAAAATCAAATTAAATAAAAATATATCAAAATTTTCAAATTTTCAAATATTTTGATTTAAAATTAATTTCAATATCAATAATTTAATTAATTTGAAAGAATTTAAATTTAAAAAAATATTTTATACATAATTATTATTTATTTAAATATTAAATCAAAAACTTTTTAAATTTTAAAAAATATATTTTCAATTTTCTCCAGTTTTTCATGAATTTTTAAATATTTTTTTAGTTTTTAAAATAATATTTAAAGTAATCCAAATATTTGAAATTTATCTATTGTCAATATAAAACTTAATTTTAAAATTATATATTTTAAATCTTTGAGAGATTTAAATGTGGCCTTGATAATTTAAATAAAGATTAATCAAGATTGAATTGAGTTAATGGGCAGATAATTAGTGAACAATCTTGTGTTGATTTGTTAATTATCTAATTATCATTTATCTATGTTATTCTTTTTCTTTGCATGTGTAGGATACACACACTTGCACCTAATTTTAAAGATCTTATAGATGTACGATTTGATTGTGTTTTCATGCTACATTTGTGGATGTTGCTAAGGGTTAGTGATATTGATTTAAACCCATTCAACTTAGTGACATCTTAAGAACAAAAATAGAGGTTTTTGTTTAGAGAACTTCAGAAAATTGTAGATAATAAAATATAAATCTTATTGGTATGAAACTTAAACCAATTAAACATAGTGACACTCTCTGTCATAGAAATATTTTCCAGTATTTTAAAAATTATTAATTAATTAATTAATTAAATCAATATTAAACCTTTAATTAAGCTTCAAAACTTCTAAAAAATTTAATAAATTAATTTTAAACCTAACAATTACAAATAATAGCTCAAACTGACCAAAACTTAATCCTTAATAAAAAAATTAAAATAATTTTGATTTTACATCCATTTGAAGATTAATTTAATTTTAAGTTAAAATTAATATTTAATTAATTTACTTAATTAAAAAATTAAAAATTCAAAAAAAAAAAAAAAAAAAGCTCAAACAAATCAAAACACCTCCTTAGGCAATTTCTAACCTATGAAGGTGATTTTTAGAAGTTTAGAATTCATTTGGACTTAAATCATTAAATCATTCTAATTAAATAATTTTAAAAATTGAAATAAACACAAAAATTTAAAAATCATAACTAGTTCAAGAAAATTCTAAATTGAGCAAACTCAAAGTTAATGGGATCCATTTGGGATCTAATATTTATTAAAAATATTAAACAACCAAAATTACTTGAAATTTAAAATTTCAATGATTTGGTAAACTTTTTGTCAAATTCAAGTCAAAATCACAAAATTTCATAACTAAATGTAGAAAAATCGAATTACAGCAAACTTATTTAATTACTCATTTGAAGGTCTAATATTTGATAAATATAATAAAACTCCAAAAATCAATCTTAATAAAAAAGATTAATTTTGACCCCTTTAATTAATGATTTTGAATAATTCAAAAAATTTAAGAAGTTAGATATTTAATTTAAAAATAAAAAAACTTTCAACAACTTTAATAATTAGTAACCAAAATCTCATTAAAAATCATCTAACTTTAAGCCTTAATGAATTAAATTAAATTAATTATATCGGTAACCACTAAGCAACCCAAGCCTACGAGGCTATTATCTTAGCCCTAAGGAAGATGTAATAAACTTCACAACCCCGATGAGAAATAAAGGTGGTAGTTATTTAACATTTAAAATTCAATTTAAAATAATTTTCAACCATTAATACTTTTTTTATATGAATTTTTTTTCCTTAAGCCTTTCAACCAACCAGAACGTCAAAACAACCTTAAATAACTATCCTACATAAGACATCAAAACCATATAGACTACCTCACACACTTTAGATAATTTTCTAGAACAACCAACTATAGTTTAAATATAGGCTGGCTTTTTACTTTTCTATTGTTATGTGCTAGGTTTTTGGAGCTTTCACTGCATGCTGGTTGTTAGAATTACATAATTGATGTTATTATTTACTTAATTAATGCAATCTATGAATTGATTTGATGGGTGTTAGATTATCTTTTGGCTTTGAATGATTTAAAAACTAATATAATCTTTTATAGGTGCCCATGCTCATATAGGGCTATTAATAAAAGGGGGCACATAATGAAGCTTTAAAACTAACATGTTTTGTGTAGAAGCTATGCATTGCAAAGTGTCCCTTTAAAATTAGAATTAGTATGGTTCAGTGAGGCTGTGAATTTGAGAATTTTAATTTTCAAAAATATAAACTACTGGAGATGTTAAATTTCATTAAAGTTTTAGGATAACCCTACATAGTCTAGATTTTTATTTTAATATTTAAAATAATTTGATTGTATTTTAGTTATAAAGGTGTTGTAAAAGTGTATTGAGATGAGATAATAAATATCCAATCTAGATTCCATAGAGAATTGTGACATCCCCTAGGGGAGAGTCCCTTTTCATTTGATATCTATATTAAGATACTTTGAGAATCCAAAGAGAAAAGAAAACACCCCTTTGGGGGGGGGGGGGGGGGGGGGGGGGGGGAGTTTCTATTCATTTGAATATCTTGACTCAAAGGATCCCAGAAGCTCATAGATGGTTGAAGAAGTGATGAACAAAAAAATAATCACATTCTCAAGATCACATTAGTGTTAAGTGTAGTATCCGAGTTATTGTTAGTGGTATCCAGATACTTTACTTTTTCTATAAACACTGGGATGTAATATTAAGTGGCACTTGCCACATGGGCATTCAATTTAAGAATTTAATTTATTAGATTAATTTACATTGATTGTGTAGTAGAAATGGAATATCTTTTCTAATTTTTTTTAATTGCATGCTGATTTTGATTTAGCCTGGAACCCGATCAGAGGCTCGTGAGGGTATGATTCAAAATTCATCCACTTTAATTAAATTAAAATTTTTAAGATAACATAGAAACTCTAACAAATTTAAGAAGTAAGCTCTGGCTTGCCGAGGGTAGCATGCATTCATTTTAAACTTTCTCTTCCTTACTAGGTACCTCCCCTCCTGTTGTGTAATATCTAGGATGAAACTTATTTTTAAGCTTTTTTGAAACTGCTTCATTCTAATTTAAGCATTAATATGCCATCTAGCTTGCATTGAATTAGATATAAATTTAAATGAGATCAAAATTTAATTATAATTACCATAAGCATCAAATTACCCTATGAAAGTTTGATAGGGATGTTAATCCCTTAAGAGCTATACCGAGGCTAACCAAGAGGGCGGGGGGGGGGGGGGGGTGAATTGGTATTTAAAAAATTTTCTTTATGTAAAGCACAAAACCAAAATCACCACAGAAATTAGATTGCAAAAAATAAATAAACGCGAAAGCAAAACAAAGAAAGATCACACCGAATTTTTAAAGGTTTGATCAATCATTGACCAACGTCCACTCCTCGGAGGCACCCTCCGACTATTGTACTAACTAAGTGTCTCTCTTTTAGCTTCAACAGCTAGGCGGAGAAGCCTTTAAAAGACACCATTTCACCAACCCCAGTGCGGTAGACAACCGACTCCTTTTATTTCCTCTTGAAGCGGGTAGAGAACCCAGACCTTTGCTGAAGTAGACCTCCCAATAACTTATAAAGGATGAGGAACGAAGAACGAAGATGATGACTTGGAACCTTGCTTGGAGCAACCTTTGTGAACCCTCACACAAACTCCCCCTCACAAGTTCCTCTCTATCTCTTTCTCTCTCTCCCTCCCAAGGCTCTCTCAGGTTCAGAAAGCAACACTCAAGGTCATGTTGCATAAGAAAATTTAGGTCGTTTAAATAGAATTTCAAGAACTGACATCATCATTCAGGATGATAGTAAATCAGTACAAAATAAGCTCAATCATTCAGAATAATTTGGGACAATTAGAAGACAATTTATTACATCGTTCAGGATGATACAATATCATCCTGGCCGATTAGTTCAAATTAGAGTACAATCATCCTGAACATCACCCAGAATAGGTGCTGACTGATGTCAATTGTCCAGGACATCATCTCAGCCGATTTTGAGATCGGCCCAGCCGATGTGATCGTATCAATCAGCCTTAATTGCTTTCTATAATTGCCATATTAATTTAGGCTAATTGTACTGTATCGTCCAGGCTGATATGGAGATCATCCTGGTCGATAATTAAAAATAAAGATTACCTAAATTGATCATGGCGGCTGATTCTTTCTAATTTGAGCCTATCATCCTAGTCGATACACATATCATCCAGGCCGATTTGCTTAATGACGCCTGCTTAACTAGGATGCCTTAATTAAGGTTTCTGTTTTTAGTCAAATCATCCTGGCCAATATGAACATCATCTAAGCCAATGTACTTAAAATAGAAAAACTTAGAAAACACCTAAAATGTGTATATGCAAGGTTACTTAGCATTAGGAACCACTTTTATATTTGACTCAAGAAAGGAAAAAACACAGACTTGACTCAACATAAATCTACCCGATCTTGAGCTGGCTTGCGTTGCATTCGATCTTGTGGACCTGAAAAGTTAGTAGGCAAAGCTGTCGTAAAAAAACATGAATGTTTGTTATCATCAAAAGTTTAATCCATAATCTATGATTCACAACAATCTCCCCATTTTTGATGATGGAAAACACGAACAGATAATTCCAAGCAGATATGGTAGTTCAGTAAAAATAGTGTGACAAAAAAACTAATTCACTAAGTTTCATAATTCAAAGTACAAGATACATCAACCTTACAAGATACATCAACCTACTCTCCCTTTTGGCATCACAAAAAGGAGAGAAATAAAATAAAAATAAAAAACATTACAGAAACTAAAACAAAACATAAGAAGAAAAAAAATAAACTACAAAAAATGAATACTAATACTATAAGAGAAACAAACTAGAAAAACATGAAAAAAATCAAAGAAACGAGGGCCCGTGATCATCAGACAGAGGTGGTGGTGGTGGTGGCTGCTGAAAGTAACAAGAGAGCGTAGGAAACTGTGCCCCAAACCAGGCCATATCCTAGTCATGCTGCTGTTGGTGGTGTTTAACATAGGAATTGAAACCGGTCTCAAACTGATCAAATCTCTCCACCAACTGATCCAGGTATGAGTCATGGTAGAGAGGAATAGGTTCAGGAACAAGAGCGGGAGCGGGAGCCTCCTCCTCCTTGGCCCCCCAAGCTTCCCCATCCCCTGGGTTGAGATGAGTACTGTGAAGGGCATTGAAGGAATTATTTGAATAGATGGGTGGCTAAAGGTCGGGAGGAGCAGGATATTGAAGATGGTATTTAGATTCTAGAACATAGGAAATGAGGTGTCCTAGAGCAAGATTTGGTTTTCTTCTATGACATGGATCTCGAATGGTAGTCAAATGCTCGATGTAGCGAAAGATCAGGTCTGTGGAATTGAATTCCCTATGGGACAGAATGTAAAAGGTAGTAAGTGAAAGAAGTGGAGTGATGTGGACTCGGTCTCCGGCTTTTAGAATAACAGAAATGCGAAGGACATGTTGGATTGTCCTAGTATCTTTCAGTAAAGAGCTAGTCTCTCTAACATGAAAGTGTGTAGTTGTGTGGTGAAGAAAGTGAATTGCAGTGGACCAGAAAAAGTCAAGATTAGAGACAAGGGTATGCATCTTATCTCCAGTTGTGGACAGCTACAACAGTTCAGCACAATCCTAATATGTGATCTCGATAGGAGGTCAATTCACATAAGAGGTGAGAGCAGTATAGGAAGAATTTATGCGGAGGTTTGAATAAAATTCAAAAAGAAGTTCAGAACTAAAGGGGACTGTGAGGGTGAGAATAAAGAAAAGAGAAGTGTGGGTGAAAATATTTAGTACCGGATAAGAGAGATACGCTAGATTGATTATTCGAGAGAGATTAATGCCGCACTCCTTGTAATGATGGTAGGCAGCCTGATCATTTGCCTCCCGAAAATGAGGGTCCAGTATGCCCCTCGAGGAGCTGCCAGATATCTGACGAGCACGCTTTCTGCCATCCATTTAGATGAAAAAAGCAAGGAAATAGTAAGCAACAACAAGTAGAAAGCCCAAGAGAAGGTGTGAAGAAAAAATGGCTGAATTTGGGCTCTATTTAAAGAATTGCCAGATCGTCCAGGATGATCGCAGGATCATCCAGGATGATCTGATGCAATTATTGTGAACAGTCTGATTGGTTAAAAAGGCGGTCCAATCATCCGGGCCGATCAGACATCGGCCGGAACGATTAGATACAGACGATCGTCCCGAGGAGTCAGGCTTAACGACCGTTAAAAAAACAGATCGTCTAGGCCGATTAGGTGGATCGTCCAGAATGATGCTCAATAATGGATCATACCAGGCAAATTTAAAATGTTTTAAATCATGTTCCACGTGTATCATCCAGGACAAATAGTGGATCATCCAGGACAATTTTCCAAAAATGGATCGTCACAGGCGATTTTAAACATTTTCAACGTACTAACACGTGTATCGTCCAGGACAATCAGGTGTATCGAACAGGATGATAACCAATAAATGCATCATTCAGGATGAAAAAAAGATATTGGCCAGGACGATCAAGATAATCATAGCAGAGATCGATCATATCGTCCAGGACAATTTAGGATGAGAGTTCTTGAAGCATGAAAAACTGATCATCCAGGACGATGTGACAAAATTTCAAATCAAAAGAGGGATGGAGATGATCAGAGAAGGCCCAAAAACAACAAGATAAAAAAATAATAACGATAAAACAAAAGCCAAAAAGTTTTTTTTTAATCAAGGCATAAATATGATATAGTCTCCATGTGATTGATTTTAAAAATTTGTATGTTAATGAGTTTTTTTTTTTTTTTGAAGAAATGAATTTAGCAATTTTATTAAAAAAAAGATTTAAACAAACTATTAAATGATTGCTCCACAATCACAATCCTCCTTAAGTAAAGAAAAAATACAAGGAGGAACCTTATTGCTAATAAGATCATCCCAAAAGAAATCTAAAGAGCAAGCAAGGTTAGCACAAAAATCTGCCAACTTATTGCTATTTCTATGGACAAAATGAAAAATCACCTTATTAAACTCCGAAAGAAAAGAGAATTCCCAATTGCAATTTCCTTCTTCTCCAACAAGTTGCTTATTAAAGATTTTTTTGGACAAAATCAATAACATTTTTATTATCACCCTCTACGATAATACCTTTGTAGTCATATCTCCATTCCATAATGAAAGATTTAATAGAAAAAATTGCTTGCATCTCCATTTGAGCTGAATCCTAATGCTTATTTTCCAATCCAAATACACATATAAATCTTCCTTTATGATCTCGGAAGATTCCACCAATTCCTGAATTATAAATGCACTTGACGGATGCATCTATGTTTAAGTTAATCCATTCGGGAGGAGGAGGAAACCAATGATTGGACAGCTGTGAAAGCTGGTTGGTTTCCTAGTAATCCGAATTTCTGTTGAATGATGCTTCAGCCATACTCAAAGTATTGTCTGTTATAGAAGTGGTGCTATCTTCCTTACCATTATAAACAAACATATTTCTGTTAATCCAATTTAAAAAGACTGCATAAAAGTATATGTTCCCAATAAAAGGATTAGTATTTGCCATTATTTTCAAAGTTAAATAACAACTTTGAAAAGAATTGAAAACAGGAATTGAAAATCCCCAACTTCTAATGACATTGAGAATTTTTTCCAGCTTCTTGCAATTCACCATGATATGTAACTTATTTTTTATGGCATTGCAACCTCTTGGACAATCTTCATTATTGGACGGTTTTCTGTATTTCAAAAAGGCTTTAGTAGGAATTGCATTAATTCCAAGTCTCCACCAAAATAAATTCACCTGTGGTCTAAGCTTAAGTTTTTTCCTCCATCTCCATTTTTGATCTTCATCTCTATCCATATCAGATTCCATAGATATTAATGATGAGATAGATTTTCCAAAAAATTTGTATTTAAGTTCCAACTGATCATCTTCGGATTCAGAAAAAATATGAACCTTTTTTATGATCTCAATCAAATCAGGTCCAAAGAATAACTTCAGTTTATTAGCATCCCATTCACCTTTATTGATAAGGAAATCCAGATTTTGAAAATTCAGTTCCATGTTATTGACAAAGGTTGGCCATCTGGATATGGATTTGTCATAAATCCAAACATCATGCATTATGTTAATATTGTTTCATGTAGACACCTTCCATCTTAAAATGTCTTTAAGAGCTTTATAGCCTTGGTATATAATTCTGATTGATGGTGAACTTTGCTGTTTAATTTGAAAATCCCAAATTTATTACCATATTTAACTTTCAAAATTCTATAGAGTTTAGAATTAGAACCAAATATCAGCTTCCATGCAAATTTTTCCCGAAGTGGACCAGACTTGGATGCCATAGATTGAATACCTTGTCCTCCCATTTTAATAGGTCTGCAAAGAACATCCCATGATACATAGTGTAATCCTTTACTACCATCAGATTTATTCCACAAAAAGTCCCTACTCATTCTATCCAATCCCTTTAGTATTCCCAAAGGTACTAAAGAATGAGAAATGTGATATATTGGTAATGAAGGTAAAACTGATTTGAGTAGTAAAATTTTTCTAGTTAATGAAATGTACCGAATACCCCAAACATTCAGATGTTTATTTGCTTTGTCCAGCAAATGAAGGAAATTAGTTCGGGAAGCTCTTTTCAATTCCATATTGATTCCAAGATATTTGAGACTTTTTACAACCTTGAAATTCAAAATTTTAGCCAATCTCCTACCTCTGCTTTTGTGAACCGAATTCCCCAATAAAATAGAGGATTTAAGAACATTGATCATTTGCCCAGTCCAATTTCTGAATTGTTCCAAAATTTTTTTAGCTACCTTCACCCTTTTTCTATTTGCTTCTAAGAACAGTAATATGTCATCCGCATACAAAAGAAGGGTTATTTTTTCTGCATTAAGAGCTACTTTGATACCCAAATCCTTCCCGTTGTGCATAACAGCGTCCGAGAGAAGTTGAGAACATAATATGAAAAGAAATGGAGATAGGGGGAAACCTTGTCTGAACCCTCTTTCAGCTTTGATCCAATCAGTGTTGTTACCATTAATTATAATAGAAAAGTTGGAACCAGTAACACATTGAATAAGATAATTATCAAATTTATCAGTGAAACCCAAATTCTTCAAGACTTGGCTAAGTGTAGTCCGCCCCATACTATCATAGGCTTGCTCCATGTCTATTTTAATAACCATAAGTCCTTTTTTAGATTTAGAAAATCTAAATTTGTTACACACTTATTGTGCTAATAAAATATGTTCTGAACCAGTTCTGCCTTTAATAAAAGCAGCTTGGTCTTCAAAAATAAGTTTAGGAATAAGATCAATCATCAGGTTTAATAGCATCTTTGCTACCACTTTTAGACTGATAAACAAAGACTTATTGGTCTAAAGTTGGAAGGCAAAACCGGGTTATCTATTTTTGGTATGAGGACTACCAAAGTTTCTTTCCAACTAGGACTCATATTTCCTTGTTCAAAAAAGAGCCAATAGCTTTCCACACATCTTCTTTGATAATTAACCAAAAATTTTTGATAAAAGAGTAAGATATTCAATCTATACCTGGAGAGATGTTAGAATCAAGGTGTTTAACCATTTCTTCTAATTCTTCTCCTAGAATTCTTTAGCCAGAATTTGTTTATCCGCTTCATTCAAAACGTTTAAAGGTTTTGGCCAACCTGACAACAAGCAATCCTTCTCCTCCCATTTGTTCTTGAAAAAATCAAAAAAGATTTTTTTCAATTTGACTTTGTTCTTCAGTAACAATTCCTTCTTTATCTTTAATTTGATGAATCCAGTTGGAGTTCCGCCTTCCAATTGCATAAAGATGGAAAAATTTAGAGTTAGAATCACCTTCTACCATCCATTTTGTCTTAGCTCTTTGCCTCCACCATGTGTTAAACCAAGATAAAGTAATATTCAGCTCATGAATTTTAGACTCCAGTAATTGTAACTTATTATTGGACAGACCTCCAGCTTCTGCTTCTTCAAATTGCAATTCTAAAATTTCTTTTAATAAATTTTCCTTTAATGACATCAAATCCTGATGTTTTGATTTACTTCTGTAATAAAGAGCCTTTAAAGAACTTTTAAATTTCTTGTTCAAAGCATTGACAGGATCTCCATTCATATTTTTTTCCAGAAGCTGTAAACAATTCTAGTTGAAGCAGCATATGACATACTTCTTCATATCTAATCTTTGTATTTTTCCGATTTACTGGATTCATCAGATTTAATAAAATGGGGCAATTATCTGATGCTAATCTTGGTAGGTGTTTAATAACAGGATTTTGAATTGTTTGTAAGGCTGTAGAATTCAAAATACATCTATACAATCTTTCCATGATTCTAGCTCCTCCTATCTTGTTATTACATCAAGTATACCTTGATCCAATGAATTTCAATTCCTGTAGATCACTAGAGCTAATAAAATTTCTCATATCTTGAACTCCTTGAGAGAATCTAAAATTTTTTCCTCCCAGCTTGTCTTCTTGAGCTAGAATACAGTTGAAATCTCCACCTATGATAATTGGCAATTCTGACTTGGAAATGTCTTCAAGAGTTTTCCAAAGGCTCCTTCTTTTGTATAAATAATTACATCCATAGATAGAAGCAATGATCCAAACACCTTTATTGAAGATATTTAAATCTCCCACTATAGCTTGAGATGAGGTCACCAAGACTGAAAAGGAAGCAAGATCCTTCCTCCAAAAAACTATAAGTCCTCCTGAAAGTCCTTATGCAGGAATTAAATAATAATCCCATATGTTTCCAATGAACTTGTCACAATCTTTCCTATCAAAGGAAGAAATCTTCGTTTCTTAAAGCCCAACAAAGATCAAATCATTCTTTTTAATGCATTCCTAAAAATAATGGGAGGCTTCTTTTTTCCTAGCCCCCCTACAGTTCCAAAAGATTATTGAAGTCATATTTAATAAGAACAGGGATTGCTCCCTTTCCTACCTTTAACAAGACCTCCTCCTTTTCTCCCATGAGAAATAATATTATCCTTTCCCAAGGATTTCAGCTCTTTTTATAATTTGAAATCTGATTTATGATAGGGAATACTTGAGTTCGCTTGTAATCCCTCAGGATTTACCAGAGTTCACAAGCAACCCATCCCATTGTTGTCATTTGAATGAGGATCATTCTTCTCCAGGAATTCAACTTGAAGATTGTCATTAGAATTATCTTCATTTTCATTGACTTCTTTAGCTATTTCAATTCTTTCAGTTGTCAAAACTTCCTTAGAATTAACAGTAACCTTCTCATCTTCCTTAAGAGGATTATTTTTAGTAGTTTCTGCAATACATTCTTCACCACTGGGCTCATCAAGTTCATTGTTCTGTATTTCCTCTTCAAGTATACTGAAGCTGTTTTCCAACAGAACTCCAGATCTTTTATTTTCCTTGAAATCTATGGCTTTATTGATGGAATCTGAAACATCATTTTGAACTACTTATGTTTCAATTATCTCAGCATCTTCTGGTATAGATTTTGTCTGAGAATGAACATTTGAAATTACAGATTTCTGCTTATAAAAACTTTTTCCGACAGTTCTATTTATCTTGAATTTGACCTGTATCCAAGGTCCTAATTCATCTTGATTTTTGGAAATACCTCCTTGTTCCATCATCTTCCCATTAACATTTGATACTGCAGCTAATGTTTTGGAGGTAGCATTATTCATCAAAGAGCAGTTGTTTTTAAAATGGCCAAGTTTACCACAATGGTAGCAAAGAGAATAGATCTTCTCATATTCTACCTTTTGAAAGGATCTACCATGTAATCCTTCTATCCAAATTCCCTTAGGAATTGTATCCAGATCCATGCAAAGACATACCCGGGCATACTCTCTCTTCCCCCATTTAAAAGAATTCCCATCTAGATATATTGGCGTTCCTATCTTGGAAGCTATCTGACAGATGTTCTGTTCATCCAAGCAGTGCAATGGTAAACATGGCAATCGAATCCATATAGGAGCTATAATTCATTTATGGGATTCGGGAGAAAATTTGGGAGACCATTTATCTAGTCCAATAATATTTCCTCCAATGAACCAAGGACCCCCATCCAATACTTCTTCATCTGCTTCCGATTTAAGAAAAGAACATAGAATTCAGTCAAGTCCCAAAGTTGTAAGATGGAAATTACCAAATCTAGCCCATTGTCTCCTTAGTTCTCTACTACAAACTGGAAATGGGATATTATTACCCAAAAATCCAAAAAAGGGTAAAATATCCGATCATGTTAACCCTAAGCTCGGATTTCTTTTAGGTCAAAATCTTCTTTTGAAATCAAAAGGCCTAACTTAGAAAAACATTTGGATAAGAAAGAGAGATCCGATCAAGACTTGGTTTCAGAAAAATATCTAGTAGAATAATCAATCAAAGTAGTTTGTTATAATCGCAAAATTCAAAATCAAGTCTTTGAAAATCTCGAGTGATACATGAAATCTTCTAAGTTTTAAGAGTTGGAGGAAAGGAAGATAGCTTGCTTTTGATGGGCTCATTTTATACCTCTTGTCCATTGAATGGCGCACTTTATGCATCTTTTGATTTTTGATACACTTTGGGTATATTTTTTCAATTTGGCGTCATTGCGCATCTTTTGTTTTTGGCATCATTGGCCACTTTTTTTTCATTATTTTTGCAAGCTAGATTCTTTTCCAAAAACTCTTAAATATTCTTAGTTGTGAGTATATCTTCAAGATATTAGAGAAAAAAAACTCACTCTCAAATATATGGAAGAATAATCCACAAAACAGAATAAAAAATCATGTGAGAGATTCATTGACAGGATAATGAGAATTCTTGAAGAAACATAAAAACTTTAAATATTATGGTATAAGCTAAATTACTGTAGCAAGGTAGAAAAGATCTCAATTGCAAAACCCAGTTGTTAATTTGAGATAAACTTTTGGTTAGAAAAGAAATTTTTACCATCAAAGTAGGTTAGAGAAAGAGACACAATCAACGGTGTCTTTACCCTTTAGGAGATTAAGAGATGTAAAACATTAACTCCAAATTTTCAAAATAAAAAATAAGGCATAGGATATCAATTCAGCGATGATTTGAAAAGGAAAAACAAAACAAGGCTTATGAAAAAATAAAGTACCAAAAACAAAACAAAAAATAACTAACCAACAAAAAAACTAGAAAAAAATAGCAAAGTAATCAGCAGACACAACATCAGTAGAAATCAGATTCATGCATTAATGTCAATCACACACAATCTAGTCCTCAAATTACTGAAAGTGTCGAAGGCCAGTGGTTTAGTAAAAAAGTTAGCCAGTTGATTCTCAGTCGCCACATGGTGTAACTCAATGTCTCCCTTAGTCACATGGTCTCTAATAAAGTGATGTCTAATATCAATGTGCTTAGTCCTTGAATGTTGGATAGGATTCTTAGAAATGCAGATGGCACTAGTGTTGTCACAAAGAATTGAGATGGTGCTACAAATAATCCTAGATCTAGTGCTTGCTCTTTTAGCCAAAGGTCTTGGGCCACACAACTTCCTAAAGCAATGTACTTAGCTTCAGTAGTGGAAAGAGCAACAGGGTTTCGCTTTCTACTAGTCCAGGAGACTAAAGAATGTCCTATGAATTGGCAAGTTCCAGAAGTGATTTTCCTTTCCACCTAACATCCTGCAAAATCAGAATCAGAAAATTCAATAATCTCAAAATAAGTGTTGTGCGGTACCAGACTCCTAAGTTTTGGGTCAATAAAAGGTATCTAAGAAATCTCTTTACTACAGTTAGGTGGGATTCCTTAGGGTCAGCTTGAAATCTAGCACAAAGATAAACGCTAAACATTATATCAGGTCGGCTAGCAGTCAGGTAAAGTAAAGATCCAATCATCCCTCTGTACTTCTTATGATCAATTGATTTTCCATTTGGGTCCTTGTCTAATTGAATTCCTGAGGTCATAGGAGTATTAATTGGCTTGGCTTTGTCCATTTCATATTTCTTTAAGATGTCTTTTTTGTACTTTATTTGGCTCAAAAAAGTTCCATCATCTAATTGACTAATGTTAAACCCCAAAAAGTAGGACAATTCTCCTATTATACTCATCTCAAACTCCTTACTCATTGTTTAAAAAAAAAAAACATCACATAGCCTTAACACTGCACCCGGCTACACTGGCGCCCGGGTGCAGTGTTAAATAGGCAAGGATTCCCACATCAAGGACGGATGTGGGCAAAGAAGCTACTCCATGAAACTAAAATTAGGATAGGAACTTGGAATATAGGTTCCCTTATAGGAAAATTAATGGAATTAATAGATATTATGATTAATAGGAAGTTAAATATTTTGTGCATTTAAGAAACTAAATGGGTTGGAGATAAGGCTAAAGAAATTGATAGTTTAGGATTTAAACTTTGGTATTCGGGTAGAAGTCGTACTAGAAATGGTGTAGGTGTTATTATAGATAAGAGTTTAAAGGATAATGTTATAAAAATTAATAGGATTGGAGATAGAATTATAGCTTTAAAGATTGTTGTTGATGATAAGATTGTTAATATTATAAGTGCTTATGCTCCTCAATTAGGCTTGGATATGAGTTCTAAATTAAATTTTTGGAATGACTTAGAAGAATTAATACAAAATATACCTCTTGAAGAAAGAGTTTTTATTGGAGGAGATTTAAATGGACATGTTGGTAGAGAGGTAGATGATTTTAAAAGCATTCATGGTGACCATGGATTTGGAACGACGAATGAAGGTGGAAATACCATATTGAATTTTTGTTTAGCTTATGATTTTTTAATTGTAATACCTTATTTAAGAAAAGGAATGAGAATCTCATCACTTATAAAAATTGATATAATACAACCCAGATTGACTATTTTCTTATTAGAAAATTAAATCGTTTAGATTGCAAAGATAGTAAAGTTATTCTAAGTGAAAATCTATGTTCCCAACATCGATTATTAGTTTTGGACTTTAAGATAAAGGGGCATAAAATAAATAATAAAGTAAAACAATTTTGTAGGATTAAATGGGGGCATTTAAAGAATATTAAAAAAATATTTTTGGAAATAAGCTTTTAGATCTTAAGATTTTGTCTGTGCATGAGGATGCTAATATTATGTGAGAAAAAGTGGCTAGTGATATTAAGAATATTGAAAAAGATGTCCTTGGAGTATCAAAGGGAAAAGCTCCCAATAGTAAAAATAGTTGGTGGTGGAATCCTAATGTGCAAGAAAAAATTAAAAATAAGAAGCTTTGTTATAAAAATTGGTTTAATTTTAAAAATTCTTATAGTTGGAAATATATAAAGTGGCTCGTAAGGATGCTAAGAAAGCAATATGCGATGCAAAGGCATTAGCTTTTAGTGATTTATATAATAGATTAGATACTAAAGAGGGAGAGATATATGTATAAGTTAGCCAAACAAAGAGATAGGAGTAGTAAGGATTTAGTTCAAGTGAAGTGTATTAAAGATGAAGATCAAAAAATACTTTTCTTAGAAGATGATATTCAACAAAGATGGATGAGATATTTTGCTAAACGTTTTAATGAAGATTGTAAAAATAAGATTGACTATAGTGACCTTAGCACCCTAGATGAAAATAAAGATTTATGTTTTTATCAGCGTATTAGTAAAACTGAAGTTAGAGAGGCTTTAAAGAAAATGAAAGGTGGAAAAGCTGTTGGACTTGATGATACTCCAATAGAGGTGTGGAAATTCTTAAGAGATGAAGGAATTTCATGGCTTACTAAATTTTTTAATACTATTTTGAAGACTAAGAAGATACCAGATGAGTGGAGAATGAGTGTGTTAATTCCTATTTTTAAGAATAAAGGTGATGCACAAGATTGTGTGAATTATTGAGGTATTAAGTTAATGTGTCATACTTTAAAACTATGGGAGCGAGTTATGGAGCACAGGTTGCGGCGTGATACTAATGTTTCTCAAAATCAATTTGGATTCATGCCGGGTAGGTCGACTATGGAAGCCATACATTTATTAAGAGGTTTGATGGAGAAATATAGAGAAAATAAGGAGGATCTACATATGATATTTATTGATTTAGAAAAAGCATATGATAGAGTTCCAAGAGAAGTGCTATGGAGAGTTCTTGAAAAGAAAGGAGTCAATAATGCTTATATTCAAATCATTAAAGATATGTATGCAGGAGTTATTACTTGTGTTCAAACACAAGGTGGATTGACCAAGTATTTCCCTATTTCGGTTGGGTTACATCAAGGATCAGCCTTAAGCCCATATCTTTTGGCTTTAGTCATGGATGTTCTCACTAGACATTTGCAAGAGGATGTACCTTGGTGTATGTTTTTTGTTGATGATATTCTTCTTGTTGATAAGACTAGAGAGGGAGTTGAAGGTAAACTTGAATTATGGAGGTTAACCTTAGAGTCTAAAGGTTTTCGCTTGAGTAGATCTAAAATGGAATATATGGAGTGTAATTTTAGTAGTAATAGACCTAGTGAGGGGATAGTGACTTTGGGCGATCAAGTCATTAATAAGAGTACACATTTTAGATATCTTGGATCTCGTGTTCAGAGTTATGGTAAAATAGATGGGGATATTGTCAGCATAATTCAAGTTGGATGGTTGAAGTGGAGGAATGCATCGGGCTTGTTATGTGATAGAAATGTACCCCTCAAACTTAAGGGAAAATTCTATAAGATGGTAGTGAGGCCTGCAATGCTTTATGGTGCCGAATGTTGGCCTTTAAAAGAGAAGCATAATACTAAGTTAAGTGTAGCAGAGATGAGGATGCTCAGGTGGATGAGTGGCTTTACCCTTAGAGATAGGATACAAAATGAGCATATACGTGAATAGGTTGGATTAGCTCTAGTATAAGATAAGATTAGAGAAAGTCGCCTTAGATGGTTTGGTCACATAAAACGGCAGCCTTGCGATGACCCGGTTAGGAGAGTAGAGGTATTAGATTTGACTTATGTTAAGAAAGGTAGGGGTAGACTTAAAAAGACTGACACAATGGAGAAAAAGGATTCATGTAGCCGACCCCACGTAGTGGGATAAAGGCTTGATGTTGTTCTTGTATAGCCTTTTACCAGAAGATCCGAAAATTATATCATCGACATAGATCTGAACAATGAGCAAATCTCTCCTACTTTCCTTAGGAAAAGGGTGGTGTCTACACTCCCCTTACAAAACTCCCTTTCTAGTAAGAATGTGCTAAGCCTCTCATACCAAGCTCTGGGTGCCTCCTTTAATCCATATAAGTCCTTTTTTAATTTGAAAATATGATTTGAAAATTGAGAACTCTCAAAACATTGGAGTTGTTTTACAAGCACTTTCTCTTTTATTTCCCTGTTTAAAAAGGCACTCTTAACGTCCATTTGGAAAATCTTAAATCCCTTATAACACGCAAAGGCTAATAACATTCTAATTTCTTCCAATCTAGCTACAAGGATAAAAGTCTCTCAAAATCTATCTCTTCTATTTGGTTATACCCCTTAGCCACTAATCTTACCTTATTGCTAACCACCACTCCAAAATCATTCACCTTATTATTAAAGATCCACTTGGTTCCAACTACACTTTGTCCCTTAGGTCTTTCTACAAGCTCCCAAACATCATTCCTAACAAATTGGTTCAACTCCTCATGTATGGCTAAGATCCAAAACTCATCAGTAAGGGCTTGGTTTATATTGGTGGGTTCAGTCATTAAGATAAAGGCAGAGTGGTTCACTTCTTTCCTAAGTCCATGTCTAGTCCTAACTCCATCAGAAGGGTCTCCTAAGATCAAATTTTTAGAGTGACTTGAAGAGTATCTCTAATCTCTAGGCAAAGTGTGTGAAGGTTAAACCCTTTCCTCCAAATATATATTTCTACTCCTTGGGTAACCTCTTCTACTCCTTTATTGTTTTGGTGCTCTACCCCCTTCTCCAAGTTTTTAATCCAGTGGAAATCTCTCCATCATCATCATCCTCATCTCTAGGCTTTCTAGGATTAGACTCATCAAACAGTACATGTGCAGTCTCTTTCACCACAAAAGTTCTCTTATTAAACACCCTAAAAGACTTCCCAACACTAGAATATCCTAAGAACACTCCTTCATCAGATTTTGGGTCAAATTTTCCTAAGTGAGACTTCCCATTGTGTGAATGAAAATCTTACAACCAAAAACATGAAGGTGGTAAAGATTGGGTATCCTATCCTTAAAGATCTCATAGGGTTTCTTACCTAATTCTGCTCTAACATTCACAATATTCAACACATAACAAGCTGTGTTAACCGCTTCAGTCCAAAAGTATTTAGGAAGTGAATACTCAGCAAGCATGGCTCTAGTAGCTTCCACTAAGGTCCGGTTCTTCCTTTCAGCTACCCCGTTCTGCTGAGGGGTCCTAGGAGCTGAGTAGTTGTGGCTAATCCCCTTGTCCTCACAAAAAACTCCAAATATCTCATTTTCAAACTCTCCCCCATGGTCACTATTGTTAAGATAGTTGCTATTTGCATGTTTTACATTTTTGCAACTTGTATAGTTTTGATGATTCCAAACATTATTGTTCAAATGTGTAGTTATCTCCTAACAATTTTAGAAGATTTGTATTTGCTCTTGTGTGTACTAACATTTCAGGAAAATCGAACTCCAGAATATGAAGACTTCAAATCAAAATTTAGCATTGGATACTTTGTGAATTTGAAGCTTATATTTTTCTTTGAAATAAACTTGAAAGGAAGTGATTGTAATTAAGTGAATAAAAACATGCACACACACATAAGGAGATCATATAAATTTTATACTGATCGTACGGAATGATATCAGTTCGTACGGGACGATCAGATAGTTATCTCCTATTAAGATCACATGGAACGAATAGGAACTAGCCAAGAAAAAATTTTCTAAGTCCTATTCTTCCAGGACGAAATTAAAAATCATCCGGGACAATTTGTTCTCTGTAAGATTTTCGTCCAGACAAAATTAATTATCGTACATGACGATTTGCTCTCTGTAAGATTTTCGTACAGACAAAATTAAATATCGTTCAGGACGATCTACTCTTTTGTAAAAATTTTGTCTAGACGAAATTAAATATCGTCTAGGACGATCTGGTCTCTGTAAGATTTTCGTCCAGACGAAATTAAATATCGTCCAGGACGATCTGATCTATGTAAGATTTTCGTACAGACAAAATTAAATATCGTTCAGGACGATCTGGTCTCTGTAAAAATTTCGTCCGGACGAATCAATTTTCGTCCAGACGATACAACTGACTTAGAACGATTTTTTTTGTAGTTTTTGGAACCGACCTTGTAATAACCGTTCGTACCGGATGAATTTTGTTCCTACGGGATGATCCGCTTGTACGAAAACATTTCGTACACATATACAAACATGTTCGTTTCAAGGCTTTTAAGTAATATCGTCCAGGACGATCCACGATCGTACGGGACAATCAACTGCGTACAGAATTGAAAACTTCCAGTTTTTGGGCAGTTTTTTTTTGTCTTTTGTATATATAGTCCAAATTAGACTACCACCTAATCTTTTTGTCATTTGAGCTTCGTGCCTCTTGAGAGAATTGCCAAGCAGAGAGTGTAACAGTGCATTCAAAGGAGGATTCCTACCACTGGAGCGTGAAGGCTTCACTTGGAGTTCAAAGGTAAGAATCTCTACTTGTGAATCGGGATTACTTCACTCTTTTCTTTCTTCCTTCTAGATTCTTGTGAGAAGATCTATCAAGGAGATCCGGTTCACTACCAACACTTGGAGAGTGTGAACAGCCGAAGGGTTCTATGCCCACACTAGGAGAGTGTGAAAGGATGAAGGGTTCTCTGCCCACACTAGGAGAGTGTGAAAGGATGAAGGGTTCTCTACCCACACTAGGAGAGTGTGAAAGGATGAAGGGTTCTCTGCCCACACTAGGAGAGTGTGAAAGGACGAAGGGTTCTCTGCCCACACTAGGAGAGTGTGAAAGGATGAACGGTTCTCTGCCAACACTAGGGATTATGTAAAAGGATGACGGTTCTCTGCCGCACCGGGTAGTGGTGAAAAGAGTGTTTTGTAAAGGCTTCACCGCCTTGCTGTGGGTGCAAAAGGAGAGTCACTATTGATATTAGTGCAATACTCAGAGGGTGCCTTTGGGGAGTGGATCTATGTCTGGTTTAGACCGAACCACTATAAATCTGGTGTAATTTACTTTACTGTTTTTACTTTTCCGCATTTTATTTTTTGGTTTAAAAAACTCTGTGGTTGAAAAACATTTTCTATAAAAACTTAATAACAATTTTCATTTCGGTTCAACAAATTTTCAAAGAGGGTTTAAATTTTTAAAATATCAATTCACCCCCCCCCCCCTCTTGGTAGCCTTGGGACATTAACTTAGGTCTAATAACCTTTTTCTAGACTAAACAAGTGGTATCAGAGCTTTATTTCAAAATCATAAGTTTAAACTACTTTTTGATTAACGTAGATGGCTACATTCGAAAACCGAAACACACCTTAAGGTTACTCTATAACTAGACCTACACTGTTTGATAATATACCTTTTGATTTTTGGAAAACACGCATGTCTACTTTCTTACAGTCACTTGATTATCGTATGTGGATCCAAGTCCAGGAAGTTTACACAAAACCAATTAGATTAGTTGATGGAGTTAGGGTAGAAACACCTTTTATAGATTGGACTATAGAAGAACGTGACTTAGCACAACTAAATGCCAAATGTTTAAATAGCTTCTTTTGTGCTTTAAAATCTGAAGACTACATGCGGGTTTCCACTTGCAAAAGTGGAAAGGACATTTGGGATAGACTTGGTATAACTTATGAAGGGGCTAATGAGGTTAATAAATCAAGAGTCAATATTTTTTTACATGACTATGAATTGTTTCGCATGAAACCAAATGAATCTATTTCTGACATGTACACAAGATTCACACAAATTGTCACTTCTTTGCATGCACTTGGAAGGGAATTAACTAATGCTGAAATGGTTAATAAGATTCTTCATTATTTACCTACTGCTTATGATGCTAAAATTACTGTAATTACAGAGTCTAAAGATCTAAAAATTTATTCTATTGACAAATTTCTTGGTTCACTCATTGCTTATGAGCAAGGAGTAAGTCAAAGAAAGATTGATGCAGGTGAACCACGAAAGGAGAAGAATATTGCACTAAAAGTGGAAGAGTTAGAGAGTGAACACTCACAACCTGAGGATGAAGATGATATTGCATTGATGACTAGACAATTCAGAAGCTTTTTAAAGTGGAAGCAAAAGAGACGCCACCAATGGATTTGAGGTAAGTATAACGAAAATGGCAAGATTTCTAATGAAGTGATTTGTTATGAATGTAGGAAACCAGGTCATATCAAGACTGAATGCCCAAAACTCAAAGCCACTCCTAGCAAGGAGAAGGTTGAGGAGAAACCATTTGTAAAGAAGGGAAAAAAGATGTTTCAAAGAGCTTTCTGGACGGACTCAGCTTCAGACTCATCTGAGACTGAAAAAGAAGAAGAAGTCACCAACCTTTGCTTGATGGCAGATAATGTTGATCAATCAGATCAAGAAGAGGTATGTGACTTAACCTATGATGAATTATTTGAAGTTTCTGAACACATGCATGATGCATATAGGAAAATGAAAAAGATGCATGCTAGTGTAAGTTTTGAATTGGAAGAGCTTAAGAAGGAACATGAAATCCTTAGGAAAGATCATGCATTAATAGATAACAACCACATGAAACTTCTTGACGAATATGATGACTTGAATAAGAATTTTGAGAATTTAAAATCATCCTATGCTGATCTTGAAAAAGAATTTTAAAATTTTACGGATGAATTTGAGAGCAAAACATATCGAATCAATTATACAAATCAAATCTTGGAAGATATAAATTCATTTTATAAATTGATAATAAGAGCTCTTGAGGATAATAGGAAACCCCTAAAAGTTGAAGATTTTACAAATCCTAAATATTATCTTAAATACATGAAATATCTTAGAAGACAATCAAATGGAAGAAAACTTAGGAATACTTTTTCTAATGTTAAATGCAATAATTGTGGATTTTTGGGACATATATCACACACCTGCACTTTGAAGTTGAAAACTAATTTATTGTGGAGAACTAAGATGCATAAACCTAGACATATCATACATGCATCTGATTATAAATTTCAAAAAGGTGAACCCAAACTTGTTTGGGTTCCCAGGTCAAACATTTGATATTTTTGTAGGGTTGCTCTCACACAAGACCTCGTGAGAGCATATGGTACCTGGACAGCGGATGTTCAAAGCATATGACTGAAGATACTGCTCAATTCATAACGCTGGAAGCCAAGAGTGGAGGCAAGGTTACACTTGGAGATAATACCACAAAGAAAGTGGTTGGATCAGGTATGATTGGAAATTTAAAAAACTTTTTCATAAACAAAGTGTTATTAGTTGAAGGCTTAAAACATAATTTATTAAGCATAAGTCAGCTATGTGATAAGGGCTATAATGTAAAATTTTTACCTACTAGCTGCATATTAAGCCTAAATGGGGAAGAAGTTTTAAATGGAAAAAGGGTAAACAATGTTTACATGCTAGATTTAAATTGTATTCAATCTCCTACTGCTTTTTGTTTGAAAACTGTTTCTGATGAATCATAGCTTTGGCATAGGAGACTTTGTCATTCTAATATGAAAAACCTTAGGAGAATTATCCAAAAGAACTTAGTGAGAGGTATACCAAAACTAGACTTTACTAAGGACCACCTTTGTGATGCATGTCAATTAGGAAAATAAGTGAAGTCCTCTTTTAAGTCTAATAAGGATCTTATAACTAGTAAACCATTGGAAATGCTTCACATGAATCATTTTGGACCTGTAGGAACTGTAAGTCTAGGAGGGAAGGTATACGGATTTGTTATAGTGGATTATTTCTCAAGATTCACTTGGGTTAGATTTATTTTTCATAAGAGTGAATCGTTTGAGGAATTCAGAAATTTTTCGACTTGGATTCAAAGGAAACTAGTGAGTGAAATAATTTATATACAAAGTGATCATGGAGGAGAATTTGAAAATGAAATATTTGAAAATTTCTGTAAAGAAAAAGGGATTGATCACAATTTTTCTGCACCTAGAACCCCTCAACAAAATAGGGTAGTTGAGAGGAAAAACAGAACATTAATAGAAGCTGCCCGAGCAATGTTGGAAGAATACTCACTTCCTAGATATTTTTGGGCTGAGGTGGTTAGCACTACATGCTATGTTTTGAATAGGGTGAATGTGAGATCAAATTAAAATAAAATACCCTATGAGTTGCTAAAAGGTAGAACATCTAATTTGTCTCATTTGCATATTTTTGGTTGCAAGGTGTTCATTCATAATAATGGAAAATCTGCCTTAGAAAAATTTGATCCAAAATCAAATGAAGGAATTTTTGTTGGATATTCAAGTGTTGGAAAATCTTATAGGGTATGCTTCAAAAGAACTTTGGTCATTGAAGAAACCACACATGTTTATTTGATGAATCTGGATATTTTAAAGAGCCAAATATTGTTGAAGATGAGATTGAGGAAAACTCCCAAAAGATTGATAGAATAAATTTGGAAGAAAATGTGGAAGAGAATTTGGAAAGAGAAAACCCTTTTCCAAGAGATTTGAGATTTTCTAAAAACCACCCAAGGGAATTGATTATAGGTGAACCGAGTGAGGGTGTTAGAACTAGGCGTGGATTAAATAAGGAAGTCAATCATTCAGCCTTTATTTCAACTATTGAACCCACTAACATTGATCAAGCACTTTCTGATGAATTTTGGATATTGGCCATGTAAGAAGAGTTGAATCAATTTGTAAGAAATGAAGTTTAGGAATTAACTTCAAGGCCAAAAGATCAAAGTGTTGTTGGAACCAAGTGGGTGTTCAAAAATAAAATGAATGACTCAGGAGTAGTCATTAGAAATAAGGCTAGATTAGTTGCTAAGGGGTATAATCAAATTGAAGGAATTGATTTTGAGGAGACATTTGCCCCTGTAGCTAGACTTGAAGCAATTAGGGTTTTACTTGCCTTTGCCTGTTTTAAAGGTTTTAAACTATTTCAAATGGATGTCAAAAGTGCCTTTTTAAATGGAGTAATTGAGGAAGATGTTTTTGTAGAACAACCTCCAGGTTTTGAAAATTCTAAATACACAAATCATGTTTTCAAGTTAAAAAAAAAGGCATTATATGGATTGAAATAGGCACCTAGGGCTTGGTATGAGAGGTTGAGCACCTTCCTACTTGAAAGATCTTTTGAAAAAGGAAGTGTGAATACAACTCTCTTTTTAAAGAAATTTGGAAAGGATATTCTCATTGTTCAAATTTATGTGGATGATATCATTTTTTCGATCTTCAAATAAAAATCTTTGTGATAATTTTTCTAAAACAATGAGTAGTGAATTTGAAATGAGTATAATGAGAGATTTAAATTTCTTTCTAGGTTTTGGCATTAAGGAACTTGAGGAAGGTACTTTTCTTAGTCAAACTAAATATGTTAAGGACATCCTCAAAAATTATGAAATGGACAATGCTAAACCTGTTAGTACACCAATGAGTTCCTCAGTTCAGTTGGATAAGGATCTTAAGGAAAAATCTGTTGATCAAAAGAAATTTATAGGGATTATTGGAACTTTACTTTATTTGACTGCTAGCCAACCAGATATTATGTTCAGTGTGAACTTATGTGCTAGATTTCAATCAAATCCAAAAGAATCACATTTGACAGCAGTGAAAAGGATATTAAGATACTTACTAGGAACTCAGAACTTAGGAATTTGGTATCCTAAGTTTAGCTCTTCATTTGAAATTATTGGTTATTCAAATTCAGACTTTGTAGGCTGTAGAGTGGATAGGAAAAGCACTTCTGGAATATGTCAATTCATTAGAAATTCATTAGTTTCATGGTCTAGTAGAAAACAAAATTCAGTGGCCCTATCTACTGTAGAAGAAGAATATATTCCATTAGGAAGTTGTGTGGCACAAGTACTTTGGTTAAAACAACAGTTGATTGATTTAGGATTAATTATAGACACTATTCCAATTTATTGTGATAATACTAGTGCTATTTGCATTTCCAAAAATCCTATTCAACATTCTAGAACCAAACACATTGACATAAGGCATCATTTCATAAGGGATCATGTATCCAAGGGAGAAATTGAACTTACTCATGTTTCAACTGAAAATCAACTTGCAGACATTTTTACAAAACCTTTAGCCTTTGATACTTTCAGTACATTAAGAACAAGGCTTGGTGTAATTGATTTGAATTCTTAAATAAAAATGTTTTTGCAATATTGATATTTATGTTTTTGTAGTTTATGTTTTTATGATTTTTGTTTTTGTGATTTTTTTTGTGTTTTGAGTGATTTTATTTTTAGAGTCTGTGCTTTTGTCATAATGTAGTGTGATTTGGGTTTTGTTTTTTTTTCTTTAATAAAATCCAAAAATATGGAAATCGTCCGGGACGAAATTTTTTCGTACGGGACGATGTGTGTAAAATTCAGTTTGCGTGATATGAAACATCTTGAGAGCAGTTTTTAATGTAGTTCGTCTGTACGATCGGAATGATCGTCCAGGACGAAATTTTTTTTCTCAAACGTCAGGATGATTGAATGCAGCAGTTGAATGGATAAGGCAGTTTTAATTGTGAACTTCGTCTGTATGAACTTTTGGTTCGTCCAGAAGAACAGACGTCGATTCATAGCGGGGGACGGTTTTCAACTGACATTAAAACGAATTACTTTTGATCGTCTGTACAAAATTTTTTTGTCTGTACGATCGGTCAAGTCAAAAAGTCTGTATGAAAGGACGTATCATAAATTGTGTTTATTACGAAAAGCCGTTACATATTAGATGAATTTAATCATCTGTATTAAATTATTTCGTCTAGAAAAACGATAATTTTCATCCAGGACAAACTTTTTCGTCCAGGACGAACATATCTTTTTCTTTAAATTAGAAGGCTTTCTAACTCAACAATCACATCTCCAAACATCTCTATCAATCCCTTTCGACTTCCAAATCAAAAATGGCCTCCTCTAGCAAGCGACAAAAGGTGTTAGCAAAGAAACCAAATAGGAATTCTTCTGAAAACTTTCTTTCAAAAGAAAATGAGGAATCCTTTCCTCGATTTGCATCTGCAAAAATCACACCTTCTCGCATTCTGATCCAGAGCGAAATAAATTTTAAGGTAATGCACCTTTTTGCTTCCACTCAATTTAGATTTATCTTATCTCTCGTCCACCTCTACAACAAATAGATCTTTCTTTACTTCCTAGCCAATATGAGTTTCAACTCCGATCACTCTTCTATCAGTTCTTATGTGTTTAAATAAAAAGTTGAAATCACTAAGCATGACTTAGGAGCTTTTCTTAACTTAAGAACTGAAGGTTCTCGAGCCCACACCCTTATGAACAATAACACCTTCAAGTGGTATGAAATCAATAGGGTGATTAGAGGAAATGGCTTAAATTATCATATTGCTAGAGTTTCTAGAATGATAAAAAATGCTCGAATCATCCAGCACATTCTTAGATCTTCTATTATTCCAAAAGCTGGTGATAGGATCAACATTACTCCACTCCTTTCTGTTGTGACTTTTTTGATTATGAAAGGTAGTCCTATTGATGAAGCCCAACTTATCTTAGACCATCTTTATGGGCTTTCTGAAAAATGGACATGCTGATCAGAAAATAAAAAGGAATATATCATTGGGTCACTTGATTACATATATTTTGGAAAAGAAATACAATCTAGTGCATCCTGATGAAGAATATGAAGAGCCGGTCTACTACAATGATGCTTCTTTTAGAGCAATCTTCAAGGAGCAAAAAGAGAAAGCACCTGCCACTGCTTCTGAAGAAGAAGAAGAAGAAGGAGAGCAAACATCTGCACCTCAATCAAATTATCAGAATTTGATTGAGAAATTTGATACACTTGAGAGACTCATTTTGATCAACGATTTGATCAAATTGATGCTCAACTTCAGCAGCAGCAACATGACATTGATAGTATAAGAAATGAAGTTCATGAAATTAATACCAATGTTATGTTGATGACTTCCTACTTCAACTTTTTTGGTGGCATTCCTCCTCCTCCAGAAGAAGAATAGAGATTTGGGTGATGATTTTCTAGATGTTTCTTGTATTAGTGTTTATTTTAGTTTGTTTTAGTTAAAAGTTTAGAGTTTTTTTTCTTTTTTGGTATTGATATTATGAAGTGATTTTGTAATCTTTTTCATTAATATCAATATATGTTGTATTTGCTTTAAATTTGAATTGTTTTTAAAATGTGTTTAGCTTTTATGAATTTCATTAGTCTTTTTAATCTTAATTGTGCTTAAATTAGATTGTAATTTGAGATTAATTTCATTAGAAAATCTAGTCTTTCTAAATTTAAAATTTGTTTATAACTTGTTATAATTAGAATTTTTAATTTCATGTCTATTCATTTAGACTACATAAAAATTAATATTATTATTGCAATTTAGATGCTTTCTTATTTTATATTTCTTTGCTCAAGTGATATTTATGCACTTAGAAAAATTTGAAATTTTAGATTATTGATCATGGAAAGAATTGGTTTCAATTACTCTTGAAAATTGTAAAAAGAGTACATAAATCAAAAGGAATACGCAAAGGTTCGCAAATGTGAAAAAGAGGCACAAAATAAGCCAACCGTAAAAAGATGTACAAAAATGTGCAAATTTTTTTGAAAAAGATGCGCAAAGCACCACATGTGGTAATTCTCTTCTTTCCAGATTCTTTCAATCTCTTAATTCAAATTGATCTTATGTTCATTTATATTTTTATTGAACTTTGAAATATATAATTTTTATTCATCTCTCTTGTAATGATTTTCTATATCTCAAATGTCTAAATTAAATCATGTCTTTGATAAATTCTTCTTACTTACAATGTTATATCACTTCTTAAATTCTATAAATTTCTATGATTTACCTAATGTTATTAGTTTTAGATTGCATACCTTATGTCAATCACTTATTAGATTAAATTTTCAAATGGATTTCATATAATTACATACATTTCTGGTCTATTTCTTCTTCACTTGTTTTTGTTGTCAAAAAGGGGGAGAATTTATTGTGTTTGTTTGTATTTTGATTTTGTGTTATTAGTATTTTTTTATTTTTATTAATTTTTTTTTTTGAAAAACAAAAATATTGTTCTTTAATTCAAAATACCTCCTTATTTTCATGTATTCATCAATTCAGGGGGAGTTTAGGAGATTTTTTTTAATTTGAGATCATACAAACAATAATTGTTTTACCATCATCAAAAAGGGGGAGATTGTTAAGATAGTTGCTATTTGCATATTTTACATTTTTGCAACTTGTATAGTTTTGATGATTCCAAATATTATTGTTCAAATGTGTAGTTATCTCCTAACAATTTTAGAAGATTTGTATTTGCTCTTGTATGTACTAACATTTCAGGAAAATCGAACTCCAGACTACGAAGACTTCAAATTAAAAATCAGCATGAGATACTTTGTGAATTTGAAGCTCGTATTTTTCTTTGAAATAAACTTGAAAGGAAGTGATTGTAATTAAGTGAATAGAAACATGCACACACACATAAGGAGATCATATAAAATTTATATTGATCGTACAGGACGATATCAGTTCGTAGGGGATGATCATATAGTTATCTCCTATTAAGATCACATGGAACGAATAGGAACTGGCCAAGAAAAAATTTTCTAAGTCCTATTCGTCCAGGACGAAATTAAAAAACGTCCGGGATGATTTGTTCTATGTAAGATTTTCATCCAGACGAAATTTATTATCGTAAATGACGATTTTCTCTCTGTAAGATTTTGTCCAGACAAAATTAATTATCGTCCAGGACGATCTTCTCTCTGTAAAATTTTAGTCCATTAGAAATTAAATATCATCCGGGACGATCTGGTCTCTTTAAGATTTTCATCCAGACAAAATTAAATATCGTCCAGGACGATCTGCTCTCTGTAAGATTTTTGTCCAGACGATATTAAATATTGTTCAGGACGATCTAGTCTCTATAAAAATTTTGTCCGGACGAATCAATTTTCGTCCGGACGATACAACTGACTTAGAATTGTTTTTTCTGCAGTTTTTGGAACCGACCTTGTAATAACCGTTCATACCGGACGAATTTGGTTCGTACGGGATGATCAACTTATACGAAAACATTTCGTACACATATACAAACAGGTTTGTTACAAGTCTTTTAAGTAATATCGTCCAGGACGATCCACGATCGTACGGGATGATCAACTGCGTATATAATTGAAAACTTGCAGTTTTTGGGCGGTTTTTCTTATTTTTTTGTATATATAGTCCAAATTAGACTACAACCCAATCTTTTAGTCATTTGATCTTCGTGCCTCTTGAGAGAATAGCCAAGGAGAGAGTGTAAGAGTGCATTCAAAGGAGGATTCCTACCACTGGAGCGTGAAGGCTTCACTTGGAGTTTAAAGGTAAGAATCTCTACTTGTGAATCGGGATTACTTCACTCTTTTCTTTCTTCCTTCTAGATTCTTGTGAGAGGATCTGTCAAGGAGATCCGGTTCACTGCCGACACTTGGAGAGTGTGAACAGCTGAAGGGTTCTCTTCCCATACTAGGAGAGTGTGAAAGGACGAAGGGTTCTCTGCCCACACTAGGAGAGTGTGAAAGGACAAAGGGTTCTCTAGCCACACTAGGAGAGTGTGAAAGGACGAAGAGTTCTCTGCCCACACTAGAAGTGTGAAAGGACGGACGGTTCTCTGCCAACACTAAGGATTATGTAAAAGGACGACGGTTCTCTGCCGCACCGGGTACTGGTGAAAAGAGTGTTTTGTAAAGGCTTCTCCGCCTTGCTGTGGGTGCAAAAGGAGAGTCACTGTTGGTATTTGTGCAATACTCAGAGGGTTCCTCTGGGGAGTGGATGTAAGTCTGGTTTAGATCGAACCACTATAAATCTGGTGTTATTTACTTTACTGTTTTTACTTTTCTGCATTTTATTTTTTGGTTTAAAAAACTCTGTGGTTGAAAAATATTTTCTATAAAAACTTAATAAAAATTTTCATTTCGGTTCAACACATTTTCAAAGAGGGTTTAAATTTTTAAAATACCAATTCATCCCCCTCTTGGTTGCCTTGGGACATTAACTTAGGTCTAACAACCTATTTACTAGACTCAACAACTATGGATGGTCAACATCTCACAACCTAGCTTTTTCTGAATCCAAATGAAGAAGGCACTAAACTCATCAAATGACTCATTTTTGTGTGATAAAAATCTAATACAAGTAAATCTCGAGTAGTTAGCGACAATAAAAAAAACTATAGACTTTCCCTCCCAAGCTAGCAGTGCTAATGGGTCCAAACAAATCCATGTGAAGGACTTCTAAAGGTTTAAAGGTGCTAATGTCCTTAATGGAGTGAATAGTGGAGTGGACTTGTTTTTCTAATTGGCAGGCATCACAAAGGTGGTCCTTTGAGAACTTAAACTTGGGGACACCTCTAACTAGGTCATTTTGGGTCACTTTCTTAAGGGTTTTCATTCTGGCATGACATAATCTCCTGTGCCACATTCATGAATCATCAATAGCAGTTTTTATGAAAATTGAAGTAGCACATTCAATGTTATTTAAATCAACATGTAAACATTGTTGATCCGCTTTCTTTGCAAAATAGTGTTATTTTTTAAGCTCATAAAGCATGAATTTGCCAAAAAATTTATGATGAAGCCCTTGTCGCAAAGCTGACTGATACTGAGCAAGTTATATTTCTGTCCATCTACAAGCAAAATATTTTCAATCAGAAGATTCTTAAAATTAGAAATTATACCTGCTCCTACCACCTTCCTGGTGGTGTTGTCTCCAAGAGTCACTTTGCCTCCTGTCCTGGTCTCCAGCACTATGAATTAATTCGCATCGCCAATCATATGTCGAGAGCATCCGTTGTCCAGGTACCACATTCTCTCATGAAGCCTTTTGTGAGAGCTTGCTTACAAAATTATGAAATGTCAGATTTAGGAACCCAAACATGTTTGGGTTCCTTCTTATGGAAAGTAGAATGCAATGCATGCTGTGGATCATGTAACTTGGGTCTCCAGTAATAACATGGTGCAAGTGTGTGCTATGGTGAATGGTGCAAGTATGTGCTATGTGTTCTAGCATGCCACATGAGAAACATCTAATTCTACGAAAAGGATGCACTAATCTACTCCTATGGTGATGCTTTTTATGTGATGCTTGAAATGAAGATTTTTTATTTTCAAAGGTTTTTAAATTTTCTTATTTTTTATATTCTTTTTCTAACTCATAATGAGACAATTTTAAAGAATCATGAGAATCAGATAACTCAGCATGTATTTTTGTTTAACACATCAAACTCATCAAGTAAAGCCATGTGATTTGAATAAATTATTGAATGATCTTTGAGAAGATTTTCATGCTCTTTTTGTAAATTAAAAAATTCCAATTTCAGGCTAGCATGTGTTTTTTTAGTTTCCTATATGATGCGTGTATTTTTTTAGAAACTTCAAGAATTTGCTCATCGGTTAGTTCACGTACCTCTTCTTGGTCACTTTGACCAAGATTATTGTCTTCTGTTAAGCACAAGTTTGTTGTCTCCTCCTCAGGTTTAGTTTTAGAGGAATCTGATGCAGAATCCACCCAGAACACCTTTTTAAATTTCTTCTTACTCTTCTCCTTTTTGAAGTTTGGTTTCTCCTCACCCTTCTCCTTACTTGGGTGTGCCTTAAGCGTAGGACAATCAGCTTTAACGTGCCCAAGCTTCCTGCATTCGGACCAAATTGTATTATTAGAATTCTTAAAATTTTTGTTACCCTTATCTTTATTCCATTTTTGATGATTCTTGTGCATCATCTCTTTCAGACCCGAAAAAGTTAGTGGCCGAATCGTTCTCCTTAAGTGCAACCATTTTCTCTTTCTTCCTTTCACCTGCATCAAGATTTCTTTGGTTCACCCCTTGCCCGTAAGAAATGAGTGAACCAAGTAAGTTATTGATCAAATATATATTTAAATCTTTATATTCAGATATTATAGTAAATTTTTTATAAAAAGACGAAGGCAAACATCTTTTTTTTTTTTACTTTTTCATAGTTAGAAAGTTCTCTTCCTAATGCATGCAATGAAGTAACAATCTGAGTAAACCTTGTATACATATCAAAAATCAATTCAGAAGGTTTCATACAAAAAAGTTTGTAATCATGCTAGAGAATATTCAAACGGGATTGCTTGACTTCTTTAGTACCTTCATAGATGATACACAATTTATCCCAAATTTCTTTACCAGTAGTGCAAGTGGAAACACGCATGTAATCTTTCGATTTGAAAGCATAGAAAAAATAGTTCAAACATTTTGCATTTAATTGTGCTAAATCCCTATCATATAGAGTCTATTTAGTAAAAGGAAGTGGAATAGTAACGCCATTCAATTTTCGAGATTGAGGTGTATAACCATCCTTAAGAAGCATCCACATGCGATAATCAATTGATTGTAAAAATGTAGACATGCAAGTTTTCCAAAAATCAAAAAGGATATTATCAAACAAAGGTGGTCGGGTAATAGAATACCCTTCCGTAGTATTATGATCTCTGTTGTTAGCCATAGATCAAAAAGTCAAAAAAATTTCAAACTTAGTTTTTATGAATCTTAATATGATACCACTTGAAAGTTCATTAGGGAAGTTAATCCCTTAAGAACTATCCCGAGGCTAACCAAGAGGAGGGACAAATCGGTATTTTAAAAAATTTCTTTATATAAAGCACAAAACTAAAATCACCCCAAAAATCAGAGTGCGAAAAATAAATAAACTCGGAAGCAAAACAAAGAAAGATTAGACCGGATTTTTAGTGGTTCGGTCAATCCTTGACCTACATCCAAATCTCGGAGGCACCCTTAGAGTATTGCACTAACTAAGTGTCTCTCCTTTAGCTCCTCCAGCTAGGCGGAGAAGCCTTTACAATAGACTCCTTTTCTCGAACCTCGGTGCAGCAGAGAACTGACTTTTTTTGCTTCCTTCTGAAGCGGGTAGGGAACACAAACCTTTGCTGAAGTAGGCCTCCCAATAACCTCCCAAGAATGAGGAACAAAGAATGGAGATGATGACTTGGAACCTTGCTTGGAGCAATCTTTGTGAACCCTCTCACAAAATCTACCTCACAAGTTCCTCTCTCTCTCTCTCTCTCTCTCTCTCTCTCTCTCTCTCTCTCTCTCTCTCTCTCTCTCTCTCTCTCTCTCTCTCCCTCTTCCAAGGCTCTTTTAGGTCAAGTCAGCAGCACTTAAGGTCTTATTGCATGAGAAAATTTAGGTCCTTTAAATAAAATTTCAAGAACCGACATTCTCGTGTAGGATGATAAGAATATCATCCTGGCCGATCAGTACAAAATCAGCTTAATCAGCTTGGACGATTTGGGATGATCAGAAGAAAATTGGTTACATCATCCACGATGATACAATATCATCGTGGCCGATTAGTTCAAATTCGAGTACAATCATCTTGAACATCACCTGGAATAGGTGCTGGCCAATGTCAATCGTCCAGGACATCATCCCGGCCGATTTTGATTATGAAATTAATGATGTTTTATTTAGATTATTATAGTCAAACACTCAGTCAAATATCATTTTGATCCTCATATATTATATGTTGTCCTTCCATGAGTTTCATTTTGACAATTATGATGAACTTGTAGTTTTGCAAATTGAACCTATTAGGAAATGATATGTTAGCCTCCCGAGGTGATATATCTTTCATAATGATGTGTTCAATTTCAAACCTAAAATTCCACAAATTAACTTTTCTCAAAGAAAATTAATCTTTTCAAAACTCTAACACTTTTCAATCAAAAACTAATCTATCCAATAGATACCAACCTTTCTCAGTCCATGCGAAAAAAGACTAAATTCATATAGGATAAAAAATGTTAGGCTATTTTTGATAATATCAAATAATACATCATAAATTACCCAATTTTGGATGCCCCTATTAAAAAAAAGAAGAAGTTATTTCTACATTATAGCATTAGATGAGTCGCTTGTTACCTTATTGGTTCAGGTTAATGAGAAAAAACTAAAATTGGCCTAAGTTTCATACAATAGAGAAGAAAATGGTGCATTTTTTCTATCTCTTATAAGATCCTTACAAAAATAATAAGGTTGAATATGAACCTCTGATAACTGGTTTGGACATTGCAATACTAATGGATATAAAAGAAATCAAAATTTTTTTGTTTTCATAGTTATTTACCAACCAAATTGTACGAACCTATAAGGTTTTGAACATGAAACTCATAAAATACCATCAAAACTTGAATCATCTTCTTAAGAAAATTCTTCTTCTAAATTTTCATAGAAATCCCCGTAGAATAAATTCTATGGCAGATGCATTAGCAATGCTTGCAAAGGAGTTTGCTTATCATAAGAAGACTTTACTTCTATAGAAATTCAGGGCTAGTGGTCTTAGCTACTATAGATTTGAAGCAAATCTATAAGAAATCCTCTAAATTTCATTTTGCCTCTTCGACAAATGACAAAAATGGTGAACGGAGAAAGCCCTTCATTGATTATCTTAGAGAAGGAAAACTTCTTTGTGATAAATCATTTGCTAATAAAACCAAGAAAGGTACCTTCTCATATACACTCATAATTAAAACATTATATCATCATTCATTCAACCGTATATGGATTTATTGTTTAGAAAAATGTGAAGCCCTAATGATGTGAATGAGGTCTATGCTATGTTTTTTACTGCTCTTCAATTAGGTTTTAAAATTAAAAAGAAAATCAAAAGTCTTGGGTATTATTGTCCCATGATGATTTATGATTATATAAATGTTACAAAATGTTATCATTAACACAAAATTCAAGATCATGGAGTGTTTTACATTACCCGCCTAACTTGTTGCATCCTATGATGGCTTCATATCTCTTCAAGAGTTGAGTCATGGATGTTATCAGGCCTATTAACCCTCTTTATTAAAAGGGACATTACTTCATTTTACCAGCAAATGATTACTTCTCAAAGTGGGCGGAAGCAACTCCCCTGCTCTGAGTAACATCACACCATGTTATGAAATTCTTTTGTGACCATATCGTATATCGAATCAACATACCTCAGAAATTTATAACCAATAATGGGTTTGCCTTCATGGATACAAAATAAATAACTTTTCAAGATGCTACTCTACTGATTTAAGATATTAAATAGTCCTTTCCCACAGGGCTAATGGATTGGCTAAAGCCTTCAACAAAACATTAATAGAAATTATGAAAAAGCCCTTGATATTAATAAATTCCAGTAAGATGAGAGGTTAGTGGAAGCCTTATGGGCCTATTAAATCACTTACTAAAGACTGACCTAATCCACTCCATTCTCTCTACTATATGGGTTCGAGGTCATACACCCATTGGAAGTATAGATTCCTTCATTGATAGCTTCCATACAAAACCATATCTATAACTGAATATAATACATCACTCCATTTAGAAGAGATCTTGAAGGATTTGAAGAGCATCATATCTAAACTCAATAGGACTTGGAGTTATCTAAAGCCCAAATGGTTTGAGCCCATGAAAAGTTAGTGTGACCTAGAACCTTTCAAGTAGGAGACTTGGTCTAGGTTCTTTTGTGACTTATCTTAGCCCATCAAAAATTAGAAGGATGTTTGAACTAATATGGGATAGACCCTTTGTGATAGAAACATTCTATAATGGGGGGCTCCTATCAATTAGTTGATTTTAAAGGAAATCACTTGATGCTTCCATTCAATAGGTGTTTTCTTGTGAAATATTATATATAATGTAATTCAAATTTCTAATTTTTTTTTATTTTAAATCTCATCAAATCTTTTCATCTGAATTTGAAAGCTCTAAATTAAATCTACTAGTGCTAGAGAAAGCCTTTTTTAGCACTACCATAGTATTGAGATAAAATCTCTGTAATACCACCCTAGTATTCAAAATAAAAAAAACTAGTGCTTGAGAAAGCCCTCTATGGCACCACCATAATATTGACTACTAGAGATCACTAAAGTTGCTTAGGATAACCCTATAGAGTCTAGATTTTTATTTTAATATTTAAAATAATTTGATTGTATTTTAGTTATAAAAGTGTTGTAAAAGTGTTTTGAGATGAGATAGTAAATATCCAATATAGATTCCCAAGAGAATGGTGACATCGCCTAGGGGAGAGTCCCTTTTCATTGAATATCCAAATTAAACTCAATCCCACCTAATCAAGTTATTGAATAAACCACCAATCAACCTTCAATCAATTCTCAATCAATTTTCAATCATCTTCCAAATCTCATCCAACCATTAACAATCATCTCTTTTATTATTATTGATATGTATAGGACACCCCTAATCATCTTAATCAATGACTCAATCCAATTCAAAGGTTTCAAATAAAATATTAGGGCTAAAGGATAAAGTCCTAAAATCCTTTCCAAGGAAATTTTCAAACCTCAAGAAACCTAGTATAATGACCTTTGATTTTGGATCTATCAATTTCATTTTATTTAGGCATGTCTCTAAGGTCAACAAGACAAATTTGAGTTCAATCCGACATTCCTAGCCTTAAAATTAAATATTTTCCAAAAGGCTACAAAACCTTCAATTTTGTATAACCCATGGCACTGAACATGCCATCCTATGAATTTGGCTTTGAAACCATTTTCAAACCTTCCAATCACTTCCATGACCTTCATTAGGACCTATTGATACTCTATACACCTTTTTTTATTTAATTTGACTCAAATTTGACTAAAGGGTAAAAATGACCTAAATACCCTTTAAAGGGGTTTTTTTGGTCATTTCCACTCTGTTCAATCCACCCTTCCTACCTCAACCCTCAAAACCCATCCCTACGGATCCTAGACACCATTAGGAACACATTGGACCAAAACCCACACTTAGGTCAACTTGGTTGACCAAGTCAACCAAGTTTGATCAAATCTTCCATACACCTCCATTCATTCAAATCCCTTTACCAAGACCTTCCCAATGTCATTTAGACTCATGGGGTGACCCAGTAGGTCGCAAAGATAGCAATCTTAGAGACCCAAGCCTTGGGCCTACTTGGGTTAGCCATTTGGCTTGTCCCAAGTACCTAAAGAGAGGTTCCCCTTAAGCCATTTCTTTGTCCAATCCAAATCGGATCAAACCCATGGTGGCATTGGGTCTCCCTTGGTCCAATACACCTTCCCTAGCCAACTTAGCCATTAGGTGAACTTAGGCTAGGAGTTAGGATAACCCAAAGTGGTTAAACCCACATAGGGTTTAGCCAACTCCCACCTCAAGCCCAATTGAACCTTGTCAATACCTCCACTAGGTGGCCTTGTGTCCAACACACCTTCCATAGCTAGCCCAGCCCTTGAGTCAACTTGGGTCAACCTCTAAGCTAGCCCAAAGTGGTTAAAACCACCTTGACTCAAGCCTTCTCCCATCTCATAGAAATTCATACCCAATTGCCACTTGCATTGGGAGCACCAGAGCCAGACCAACATCCCACATCAGATACAAGGTCTGACTTGACCTAGGTCAAGCTTAATTTGACCCAAATCGAGTAGGTTTGGGTCTACTCTAGCCATCTAATCTAATTGGACTCCCCAATGTCCAATTGAGCTCATATCCAAGCTGAACACATCCCCATCTACCTTTCCAGATCATCTTACCCTAGACCCTGACCGGGGGCGGCTGGAAGTAATGGAGATTGAGCTTTGAAGTTTCCCCTACTTCAAGCCTGATCCCAAGCCTTCCAAAACCGAAGCTTTCCAGCTCCAAGCACACGATCCTTTTAAGAGGAAGTCCTCTCCCACCTGGCAGCCATCTAATGCCATGTCCAGTCAATCTCAAACATCTGTGGCCATAGGAGTAAGAAAAATAGAGTAGCTCATTCCAAGGGCCATCATTCGCATATAATCCTTTGAAATCATTCTCTAGAACTCCACTAGTGTTCCTTTTCATTACCTAGTCTCCCAGATTCTCCCATCCATCTGTTTGAGTGAACTCTGATGAAGTCGGTGCATGGCCTGCTTCAAGTCCCACCTCTAGCTATCCTCCACTCCTGATGCCTAAAGGAGATCTTTTCACATCTATTACGTGAAGCTTCCTAATAAAGAAGCTCATTCATTGAGACCTTCTCTATGGTATGCTTTGATCCCGAGCTCCCTACATAAGTAGTCAAGTCAAGTGTGAATGAAACCTTCACCCTAATGTATTCCCACCATTACATTGAAGGTTTCAATCCTTCTTATCCTCTCTATTAAATTTTGTAAGGATCTGCTAGTGGGATCACTTGAATCACGTAAAAATAGCTCTATGACCTAGAGCTCGTGTGGGAGTTGGAGGACATAATCCTAGACATTGATCTCAATCGATGGCCCATATTAGATCCCGTGGTTCTGGAAGCCATTCGATATCGATCGTTTGATGTTTCATCCAACAACTGTGGATAACCCAACCATTATTTTGTTAAAAGCTAATGATTGCCTCGCCAATCGGAAGGCAACGTGTGTAAAGCGTCGGTTGACTGGGTAATTAGGGGTTTAATTTCATAGAATTTTATAAGAAATTTCTAAATTTTTTTATCTCCCTACACACTTAACCATTTTTGGTCTTCTTAGACTCATTGGAAAGATCTCAAAGAGATCTATTAAAGCCTTATAGTCCTAAGACATAATTGCATCATTATTAATCTTAATTTCAATTTAAGTATTTTCCCTATTTTTGGATTTATGTACTTTATTGAAGTCACCATTGCTTGGAACTTAGGGAGAATTAATTTTGATATGTCCCTGACATGTCCAAATTTTATCTCCCTTATTTATGGAGTTTAAGAGCAATTTCATGCCAATTTGAGTTCAAGGGCCATGGTTTGACTCTTAAATTCAAATTTAAGACTTGATCTCTCCAATTAGAATTAGGATCTATGTTTTGTTGTGATGATAATGCATAGCATAGGTAATGTAGTGCCACAGATTTTGCCTTAATTAGAGCATATGATAGATCCCTTGGATTTTTCTAAGGTGTCTTAGAGGTGACCTTAGGTAGCATGGTTAGCATTCTTAGAGAGTTCCATTTGGACTCAAACTTAAGAATAGGTGATTTTTATGGTTTAAATTTCACTAGATTTGGGGTTCATTTTGTCCACCAATTAAAAGCTTTGGAATCCCCTCCCCACTAGAATTGACCCAGAGCCTTAAATAATTCACTAAAAATCATTATTAAATCCAAATAATCCACTTAAGGACTCTAATTAATAAAGTCTTAACCCTTAATCCAAGAAAAATGAAATCCTAATTAATCAGCACTTAATTTCATCTTAATTCAAGATTTATGGAGAATTAATATTTAACTAATTTAATTAATTTAAAATAGTTAAAAATCCCAATAAATTCTTAAACACTTGATAATCCCTCCTTAGATCATTTTTGGTCTTGGTGGTGATTTCAAGATGTTTGGAATCCATTTGGGTTCCAATCACTAAAAAGGGCATTTAATTAAAATAATTCAATAAATCCCTAATCTTCCAAAAATATTAATTAATTTTAAAAAAAACTAATTTAATCAAATTCAATGGCATCTAACTCAAATTAAAGTGTAATATTTTTCAAAAATATTAAACCGCCAAAATTTAATCAAAGTCAAAAAGTTAACCATTTGGTTAAACCCAACTCAAAACCTAAGCCCAATCTTCTAAAATCCAAAACTTTCTATAGTAAACTCCAAATTGAAAATGCTAATAGTCTAACAACTCATCATCAGCTCTAATATTTTTTTAAAATATTAAACTCTTAAAAGTAACTGCAATTTAAAAGTTAAATTTTAACCCCTTAATTAATGTAATTAAGATAATTTAAAAAAATTTATAAATTTAGTAATTTATCAAAATTTTAGAAATCTTTAATTTGGTTAATAAAAAATCATCTAAGCAATTAATTCAACTTAATCAACTCTGATTGCTATTGGGTAGCCCAGGCCTATGAAGCTATTAACTTAGCCCCAAGGTGTAATAAACTTCACGGTCGTAGTGTGTAACAAAGGTATTAATCATTTAATAATTAAAAAACACCTATATCAAGCCTTAATACACTAATACTTAAACTCAAATATAAAGTTCTCCTTCAGCCTTTCAAAGACCCAAATATTCAACAACTCCAACAAACTATCCAGTTTAGGATCTACCCAACCACATGACCTATTACATACTCATTAATTGGTTTGCTAGGACAACCAACTCTAGGTCTAAACTTGGATGGAGATTACTTTTCTACTGTGTGCAAAATTTTCAAGATTTCATTACATGTTGTGATTGCAATTTTTTGGTGTATGCTTACTTTTACTACACTTTGTGGATTGATGATGTGTTTGACGATTAGATTACCCTTAGGTTAGGAACGTCTGGATGCTCACTGAGTTTTTTGTAGGTGGTCATGCTAATGAAGGTAAATAAAGGGGGCAAAATAAATAATAAATATAATTTCTATAGGTGCTTCAGCTGCTTAGCCCCCAAATAAAAAAGAGCATGACAAAGTGTGTTTACTCCTTTTCTACAAACACACACCAACCCACCCACACACACACACACACACACACACACACACACACACACACACACACACACACACACACATATATATATATATATATATATATATATATATATATATATATATAACTGCATAGGAATGTATTTTAAAATTTAAATACTTAGGATACCCTTCAAGAGAGTCTAGAATTTAGATTTTTATTCTGATGAAATTCATTTGAGTACTGAGCAGTGAAAGGGTATATTTGAGTTAGGATATGTATGTCCAATGGTTGGATCAAAAGAGGAAAGGCTACCCATTAGAAGGATAGTCCTTTTCTATTTGGATGTTTGAATTTGGATCATCTTTTCATGCCCAAATTGGAAAGAGTAATCTTCCCCTCAAGGGAAGAGTTCTCTTTTTCATTTGGGTAGCCGACAATGAAGAATCCAAGGTGCCAGAAGGAGGGAAGTTTGAAGAATTGAAGACAAAGAGTATCCCACTTAAAGTCACTTGCATCTATATATGGATTAGAATCCAAGTTGTGGTTAGTGGTGCTCGTCCATTTTAATTTCTACATTTCTGGGTCTTAATAAGTAATGAAGTTTGCCTATGGACTTTTATTAATTAAATTGATTATAACTAATATGTTGATTTGATTTCGTATAGGATTGCCTACTTTTCCTAGTTTTTTTTTTTGCGATATTGTACCACTTTTTATTTTAGCCTGGATATGTGAGGCTCGTGAGGATGTAAATTTTTTTCTATTTACAACCAGAATTTAAAATTTTAGGAGTTAAATAACATAGAAATATAATGTATCTAGGGAATAAGCTAGGGATAACCCTCGGGGTCATATGCATATCATTGTATTCTTCTATCCTTATTTTAGACACTTCCCCACATGTGGGCAAAGTTCAAATAATTTGACATATGAGGTTGAGGTGTTGAACCAAGCGAAGCCTAGTCTTCAAATAAACTATTTTTAAGTCTTTTTTAAAATTTTAAGCATTCATGATTTGAGTATTTTGACCAGTATGCATTGCATTAGAAACATATCTAAATGAGTCTAAATTTTAGTTGTGTTTGTCTTTAGCATTTTCACATAACTTAAGTTAAGGGGAAACTTAGGAAAATCTCTAGACATTGGCCCCTACTCTCCAAAACCTTAATAAAAATATCCCCACCAAACTTTCATAAAATGATCGGACTCATGTATTTAAAATCGACTAGGTGGCTAGCTAGCTCCCCAATCCAGGTACAAGTAAGTCCAAATTTTGCATTGCATTAGTTAGGTTCAGGTTACCATTATGTGGTGCCTAATTTTTATTTAGGATCTAAGGAAGATATTGGACCATAAGACCCCTATCCTCCAAGAATATAACCCCAAATTTTTAATAAAACACTCAATACTAATTAAATCTTCTTTAAATCCAAAACTTAAAGCCCATCACTTAGATTAGTATGGGATACTTATGGATTATTCCAAAATGTCAAAGTGTCCCCTACCCTTTTTCCTTTGACCCAACTAATAAGTGTTCGATCTTAGTCCATTCCCTTTTGAAACTCTAAAATCCAACCTCCTTTGGTATCACTCCTATAAAATCTTGCAATAAAAATTCGTCATTATTTAGTAATCATAAAAAACTCAAATTTCCTATGATGCAATTAATTATGAGGGATTGCGCTCATTGGAGATTTAAAACCACACACACCTTGTTTTCAAAATAAATTTTCAAATTTTCGAATTAATCTTCTTTGGAAAAATCAAGTTGATAATGATCATTATCGCCACGCTCCATCGATTAATAATAAATGATATTTTGTCTCTTTGTAGAGATATATCATTCATTATTATGGCATGGAATATAAAATTAATGATCTTCCATCCTGATTATAGTGGTTGAATATTAATATAATTATATTTTGACCCTTCGGGATCATATGCAATTCTTTTTAGAATTTAATTACTATAATCGGGATGACAACTTTTAGTTTGATCATCTAAACCCATTAGCAAATTATATCTTTGCTTAATGGGGAAACATATTGTTTATAACGAGATGTTTGATTTTGAGACTATATATTCAATATTAAATTTTCCAAATAAGATTTAATTCTTCAAAACCCTTTTCAAAAATCCACCAACACACATAGCCCTCTACAGCAACACCCTAGTAGTAAAATCAAATCCACTAGTAGTGAATCAAGCCCTCCATAGCACCACCCTATAATTCAAATGAATTCTACAGGTGGTGGAGCAAGCCCTCCGTGACACCACCCTAGTATTCTAACAAAATCTACTATTGATGAATCAAGCCCACCATGGCACCGCCCATTTATTAGAATTAAATCTACTAGTGATGGAGAATGCCCTGTTTTCCACCACCATAGTTTTCCAAATCAAATCCACTAGGGGTGGAGCAAGCCCTCTATAGCACAAACCTAGTAAATCATATCCAACCAATAATATGATTTGCATCTGCCATTTCTTGTTAAAGGCTTCTTAAGACTGGATCAAATTGGTTTATCTTATGTTAAACTATATTTTTTATGGTTATGCGCCCTTCTGGTGGCTGTGGGGTTTCCCTTTACTGTTGTGTTTTTCTTAGTCTCTTTGGGCTGATATGTTTGTCCCTCGGCTCAGGTTAGGTATTTTTTCTTCTTTGGGATCCTGCTGCTATTTTTAATCTCCTACACATTTTTTGGGTTGGTTTTTGTTCTTCTGCTGGTTCATGGACCATTTCTCTCAGTTAGTCCCCTTTCATTTTGGATAGTGGAGGCTGGTCCTTTTATATTCAATTTTTGTTATATTAGTTTGGTGAGCCATGTTGTTGGTGATTTCTTTTCTATGGTGACTAGTGGTTTTTGTTGTATTTGTCATTGCTTCTTGCATTACTTTGATGTCTGGGTTTGGTTATTACTTGATTATAGAGATGTTATTATCTATTACTAGGAGCCTAATTATTTTTGCTGATTCCAGTATTTACCTTCCATCTTGTGGTAGCTGGATCATTTTCTTAGTCGGTTGGTTGGACTTTCGTTGCATGGGCTCTTCTTTTTGCCTTCTCACCTCTCGAGTTGGTGGTATAGTCTTATCTAGTGGTGGTTTTATGACTTCTACTTTCAGAGTTTTTGCTATTTTAATCCTTGTGTTGAGAATTTTCTTAATGTTAGTTATTATTTATCATTTTTCTACGTTTTTGCTAGTTATCACTTAGTCTTGCAAGATTTTTCCTTTGCATGTTGCTATACTGATAGGAATTTGTTGGGAAGCTGCTCTTTCAAGCTTTTTTTTCTATCTTCCTTATTTTTGGGTGTTCCCCTTGCACATTGTACTATGTGTCTAGGTTTCTTTCTACTTTTGTGTAGTAGGGACTTTATGCTCGTAGGTTATTTTTGAGAAGTAGTGAGCGCGAGGTCCCTTTAAGGACTCTATAAGTTTTTTTCCATATTAACATGTAGGCCCCTCCGTGGGTTTCACTAAAAAAATAATTAAAAATATAATAAAAAAAATCCAACAAAAAATTTGTCTTTTATGTATAAGTTCCCTGATGGCATCCCATAGACTCAAGATTAGGTGCTACCTCTCCTTTGAATTCAAAATCCATATCCCATCTCTTTTTGAGATTCATCTAATTGGTAAATGCCAATATGTGTTGTACAGCTTTGTTACAGTACTCTTTTTGAGATTCATCCAATTGGTCAAAACCTTTTATATAATATTTTTAACATAGAATTGATTCTTTGGTGGACCCTGGCTGTCCTAGAATTTACATGGGCCCACTTCAAAAATGCTACTTAGTGGGGAATTTGATGTTTTCTCTAAACTTTAACATGGCTCAATCAAACTATGCCATGGAATCTCTTCTAACAAATTAAAACATCATTAGGAGTGCATTAAACCGAAACCCAAATTTTAGTTTTTCCATATTGACTAAGTCTACTATGATTGACCAAAATGCCACTTAAGGGTCCAAACAAGCATTTTATGCTAGGAGACCTCACCATTTCATGGGACCACCTCCATCTGGTCCAAAATGTAATTTTAAAATTATTTGGTTGTACCCCTACCCTTGGTTTGACCTAGTTGACCAAGACAACCAATGTTGACTTAATCAACCATACACCCAACTAAGATAAAATTTAATATTCCAAGCAACATTAAACAAAATTGACCACTCAAAATTATTCAATTTAATATTCCAAGCATGCATAATATTCTCCTAAGTCGATTTAGTGTTGATATTACTTGTTCAAGCCCCTCACATAAACTCATGACCCATGCAAACTCTAATTCCTTAGCTTCAAACACTTTCTATTAATTTAAACAGCCATTTAGACCTCCTTGGATGGCACCTCATCACATGTTGAAGTGTCAAACATGTCAACAAGTCAATGGGAGCTAATAAAGGTGGATAAAAATAGTTAAAATCCCCTCATCCCCACTTCACTTTCACTCACTCTTGATTTTCCTAGCTTAAAACACTTAAAGTAGCCCAAAAGCATCTCTTAATGCAGTTCTAGAACAAAGATAAGCCTTGCTTTAGCCAAAAAAAGGGAGGAGGTGTGGTAACCTTCTTCACATAAACCTAAAATCCTTGCATCCTTCCCCCTTTCTCCCAACCACTTTGCAAAAGTGGCAGCCATCCAAATCCTCTCCCAAACTTTTCTTGCCCCTCCATTCAAGCCCTAACCCTCAAAATGCCCTAGACACTCTCAAATCAACTCATTCTTAAAAAACCTTTTTACTCTAAAAAGCCTCCAGCTCTTAAGTCCCCTTATCCTCTCTAGAGCTTTCCCTACCTTTCCCAACCACTCTTCAACCTTTTCTTGGCTCTTAGAACCATTCTTGGTGAAGAGAGAGAAATATAGTGGGAGAAAGAAGATATTTGGAGCTAACTTTTGATCCAGCCGCATCCAAGCTTTGGAGTCTTTAACAAAATTAAAAAGGAAATCCTTTGGAGAAAAAAGAGCCCAAGAACACCTAAACCAATCAACTACTTGGTGAGAAATCTCAATTTTTAATTAGAAAAGTATTTTGAAACTGCTTAAAATCTCTAATGCATAGGTCATCCAAATTCCACACTTCAAAAAGTTAATTTACCATGAGCTTATGATTCAAATTTTTTTAGAATTGTTTAAGAATTTTCAAGTTATGAGCAAATAAAGTTTTAGTTCATTAAGCATGATCGGATGGCCTAGAATGCACCATGTCTCTCAAAAATATAACCACGGATAACCGCGAGGTTTATGCACAATCAGGCTATGTGGAACAATCAACATCATACATCCAAACAATGTTGATTGAATGGTCCCATGTCACACTAACATGTTAAAGTGGTGTGATATTACACACCATATGTCTCACAATTCATCGTGATGCCACACTACTACATCCCACATACCAAAGCACCGCCGCGCATTACTACCATGTTAATTATCATCATTTTAAATAATAAAAATGAATTTAAAACTCATTTTTATATTGAAAACCTCCAAAATTCATAGAAAATATAATATTTCACTAAATTAAGTGATTATGGTGTTATTGGAAAGGGAATAAGCCATAATACTTCCAAAAGTTAATTTTATGACATTTTAATAAGTGAATTGTGAGAAAATAAATGATGTTTAATATAATTTTTATTAACTTTATTTTGATCTCATGGTCAAACTGGACTAAAATTTTAGTGAAAAGGTTTTTAGCACTTTAGGCATCTATAGTGATTTTTGTAGGTTCAGGTGTGCTTTGGATTATTGTGGTGTTAATTTTCAAAGAGATGGGTCCATTTGGATCAAAATTTCAAAAACTCATATCTCTCCAAATTTTTTGGGATTCTTATATGATTTTCTTGTGGTGTGATTGCATGTGGGCCAGGTTTAGATGAACCAAATTTTAGACCAAGTAGAGCCCTATTAACTCCTGGAGAAATTATATAAGGATAATGTATAGAAAACATAAAAAAATATGTAGGACATTATAAATATTTCAATCAGACTGAAACTTTGCAATAGTAAATTTAGGGATATATTGAACCTTGTGTTTTAATTTCATTAAATGTTGATATCAATAGGTTAGAAAATTAGCCAAAATTAAAATTAGCCTATTAAGAGGGCCTAAATCTTCAAAATAATTATAAAAAAACCAAATAAAATCTTAAAAATACAAATAATAGCTCAAATTATTCATAATAAAACTTAGTACCTTGGAAACTTAAAATCCCCATTACTAGACATCAATTTAGTCCTTAATTTAATAATTAAGAAAAATTAATATTTAATTAATATAAATAATAAAAAATATTAAAAAAACCTAACAAAAATCAAAACTCTTGAAAACATTCCTATAAGTCATTTTGACATTTGGGTGGTATTCAATGCAATTTGGTATTAGTTTGGTGAAAAAATGAGAAAAATTTTCTAATTAACAAATTATAAGTTCAATTAATTATCAAAAATACAAAAAATTCTTAACAATTTGTATAGATTAGTAAATTGACCGAACTTAGATGCATTTGACTCCTTAAATGTTCTAATATTTATTAAAAATATCAAAATATCAAAAGTACTATTTTTAAAAAAGAAAAAAGCAAAAAATTAAACCCCTCTTTTAATGAATTAAACTAATCATAAAATAAAAAAAATTAAACAAATGAAAACTCTAGCAAACCATTAATCCAATTAGTAAAATAAAAAAACCATTAAATACATAGCAAACACTCCATTGATGAGGTTTTAGGATGGACTTCCCTCATCAGTGATGCTACATGTCCTAAGGAGACCATTATTCTCATGTCCATCATATTATAAACCAATTAAACAAATAAAATCTTAATTTTATTTTAGCATAATCACCATACATAAGTAAATGGACTAATAAAGACTTTTTATAGACGTCGACCACAAATTCTCCATCACATAAATAATGATCATACCCATCTTTTCTAAAGAGTAGATACATGGTCTTAAAGCACCTAAGTGGATTAGCTAGCACTCCAATCAATGCCATGGCAATCCTAGGTTAGAACTTCATTAGTTTGATTTGGGTTGTTATCATATAGTTCTTGACTTAGACATAAGTTATGGGGTAGAGCCAAAATCAAAAGACAACTTTACGAATCAAATCCAAACATTCTACTAAAATGATAACTCAAACGAAATTCTTCTCTAAACTAAAATGTGAAGTCCAACACAGATGATAGATTGGGGTGTTTCAAAATTATTTCAGAATCCAAAATATCTCCTACTTCTCATCATTTGGCCTCCATAAATAAGGTCTCAAAATTGATTGAATCTCATTTGAAATTCTCACCTTATTCCTTTGATACACTCATTAAATTTTTTATTAAAAATTTTACCATTATTTTATTCAAGAGTATCTATAGAAAACTCAAAACTTCCTGCGATCTAATTAACTATAAAGGCTTGTGGTTGGAGATTTAAGACCCAAAAAATAATTGTACTATATTCTATTTAGCTCCTAAATTAAGTGGGAAAAAGAAATCATTCTCTTTGGGAAAAACAAAATCAAAGATGATCATTCTTGTCAAATTCAAATATTTTATAACAAGTGATATTTTATTCCCTTTAAAAGATATATCATTTATAATTTTAATTTTGATTATGAAATTAGTGATAACATATATATATTATCGTAGCTAAATGCTCGATCAAAACATCATTTTGACCCTTTGGGGTCATATGTAGTTCTGATTTGAATTTGACTATGATAGTTAACATAAAATCTATTATTTTGTAATTTGAGTCCATTATAGAACAATATTTTTTACTAACGAAATATATTATTCATAATGATGTGTTCAACTTCAAAATAGAAATTCAAAAAATTATATTTTTCCAAAGAAAATACAATCACAAATTATTTTGCACTTTTAAACAAAGTTAGCAAAACATACTTCTTGATCCTTAATTATTGATAGACCTCCTTCAATTCCCTAGTCTTTCTTAGTTTTCCAGCCTAGTATTTGAGTGACTTTGATTAGCTCTAGCGAGCTTACTCAAGCTAGAGATCAAACTTCTATTTAAGGCCATCTACTTGCTTGTTGTTTAAGGAAAACTGTTCCTCGACTTAAGTGAACTACAATCCAACCAAAAGTCCCTTTAGAATCTTTGAATGTAATTGTAATTACAAAACTTGAGCTTAAATTCAAATAACTTTGGTTAATTGTGAAGAAAACATCCACTCCATAGAAAATCAATCATTAGATTGAAAGGTTACACCTAGATGTTGCTTTGGTTCAATTTTGAGCATGTTTCACCATTTTGGATTTTATGGATTTTATATATATAGGTCCATAGTTGACTACCCAAGTAGTAGGAAGAAGACAAAATCATTTGCACCCATTTATTTCAAATTAAATGGGGGTAACTGATTCATTCATATATGGATCCTTTCATCGACCTGCAAATATGAGCTAATTTAGATTAGCCTTTTAATTTTTGATCAAATAGATGGTATAAAGCTATGCTATTAGTGAGGGCCTATTCCCATTTAAAGTTTTCACCACCAGCATAGCATGTTGAAGCGCATACATAGTTTTCTAGCTGACTTTGTATAAATTAAAATTCATGGAATTAAAAACAAAAATGATCTAGAACTTTGAAAATTGATAACTCATCATCCTCTAGGCCAAATTAGGAGTTTAATAATTCTATGTATTTTCTTTAAGACTACTATAAAAGACCTATAGTTTGGAATGTTAATTACAAGAGGCAAATTTGTTTTTCATAAATACATATTTATATATTTTTTTAATTATCCTAGTAAATTATGCTCAGTTACATCCAAACTTTTAGTGATGATTCTTTGATGTTTTATCCACAAGTCAAAACATTTTCAATGCAGTTTCAAATCAAATTGAAAATTAATTTTATTTTTAAATTCTTAGTTAAAATTTTGATAAAATAATTTTAAAATTCAATAAATATTTATCCATAAATCCTCTAATGGTTTGCATGTGTAGTTTGTTAAATAGGTGTAAAATTATTAGTTCACCTCTAATTTGACTATAATTATTGGTTTAATTTGACACTTATGATTTTTACATGATACATATGTATTGATTTTTAAAATTCAATAAAAAAATGTAGGAAGTCTTCTATGAGCCCCAATTTTTAGGGCATAAACCTTGAGTCTTCATTGAATTAAATTTTAAATTTCTAGCTAATTAGAGTTCATTTAATCATTCAATTAACAAACATTGATTTTATATAAAAAATGAACTAGCATTTTTAGGGAAGGAGTTAATATTAGTAATCATTAGGATGCTCAAAAGGTGAATTTGAATGAGCTAAAAGCATTTTGTGATGATATAGAGAATGACCCTTCACATATCTCTAATAGAGTTGAAGATAATTTGAATGTGAACAACAATGCTGTTGAAAACCTTAAGGAATCTTTAGAGGAGCATGCTTTAGTTGATTCAAATGAGCAAATTTTGGAAGAAATATTTGTGGATGAAAAAAATCAGACTACCACTAGCATTATGCTTAACCAAGGTAATGATGAAAATAATATAAATGAGTAAGATTTACCTAATGAATAAGATAGTGATCATAGAACAATTCCTAGGATCATTGTACTTTCAATAAATATAATGTGGGTACTTGTGGAATTGGATCAGATCAGGCTCCTAAAAACTCTCCTATGACCATTTGAGGTCAGGTTGAAGATATGGATGAAGCAAAAATTGGCTTTCATGATAATTCAACTCCTAAGGATGTTCTCAAGGGTAATACTAATATCTCTATGTCATGGAATAAGGTTAATATAATAAGTAATTATGATGACTTTATAGATGTTACCCCAAAGAAAGGTAACAATAACAAAGATCAATTTTGTTTTACCCCTAGGTTCACTCAAGATTTTAATGTCTCAACTTTATAGATCTTATTCTAAAGTTGGAAGAAGGACTTTATGGATTCATCTTAGGGATTTCTCTTCTAATATTCTAGCTCCTTGGTGAGTTGGTGGAAATTTAACACTATTACTAATGCTTTTAAAAGGTTTTGGGGTAATTCCACTAATTTTCAAGCTATAGAGGACTTTAATGACATGATTTTGAACTGTAATTTACATGACATTAGCTTTTCTGAAAATATTTTTACTTGGAATAAGGGTACTATATGGCAAAAATTAGATTAAATTCTTTTTAATGATTATTGGATTTCGGCTTAACCGATAACTCATATTTATCATTCAACTAGAAATTTATCTGACCATTATCCGCTATTGTTAGGTCTATCTATTAAGAGTAGAAATATTTATCAAAATTTTAGATTTCTAAACATATGGCTCCTTGATGACTCTTTTTCAATGTTGTTCAAAGTAACTAATATGCTCCATTTTTTTCATTTTGATAATGTTTAGGGTATGACTAGATTGTGATTTAAACTTAAAAGACTTTAATAGAATTTATCTTGGAGGAACAAATGCATCTTTAAGAATATATTTTCTAGTATTTTGCAAGCTGAGAAGAATGTGGATAATGCTGAAAAATATTCATATATATATGGTTCTTCCTTTGAGAATTTGAATGCTCTTAATGATTCTAAGTTTTCTCTTTTAAAACTTTAGCATAAAGAAAATGTCTTTTGGAGCCAGATCATAATACTAATGTTTCATAATATTGCTAACCATAAAATGTGATTAGTGATATTTATAAAAGCACTACTCTAATGGTTCTATTATGGATAATCAATATTTAATTTTTTATTCTTGCATTGAGTATTTTAAAACTACATTCATTAAAGATTTCATTCATTCATTGAATAATGACTTTTCTTTTATTCCATCTTGTATTTTTTAGGAGGATAATATGCATCTCAATATGGTTCCTACTGAAGTGGAAATTTAGCAAACCATGAAAGGTAAAAATTCATATTCTATGGTTGGCCCACATGGTTTCACCACTATTTTTTTTTTCAAAAGTCTTTGTCTATTATTAAACAAGATCTTGGCAATGAAGTTGTGGATTTCTTTTTTGGTAACCATTACCTAAATCTTTTTACTTCTACTTCTATTACTTTAATTCCATAGCAAAATGCCAATAATTTCTTGAATAACTTTTATCCCATAAGTTTATGTTCATTTTTCAATAAACTCATTGTTAAAATCATTATGGGTAGGTTAGCTTTACTTTTGCCTAAAATTACTTCTCTGGAAGAAATGAGATTTTTTAAATGTAGGTCTTTTTTTAACAATTTTTTGTTAGCCTAAGAATTAGTTCACAATTTGCATGCTAATGCTGCTGAAGGAAATATTTTTTTTGAAGTTGATATCACCAAATCATTTGACAACTTAAAATTTGATTTTCTTTGTACTTTGTTAAAACTCATATGTTTTAATATACAATTCATTAATCTAATTAAGAATAACATTAAGAATTATTTCTTTTATGTTATTATTAATGGTATGTCTCTTAGCATTTTTAAGTCTTCTCATGGGGTGTGGTAGGGAGACCCCCTTTCCCATGCACTCTTTACAATTGTTTCCAAATATTTATCTAGAGGCCTAAATCATCTTTTCAGGTCTCATTTGAATTTATATTTATAACTTTTGGTGGTTTTCCTACTACCCATTTAAGCTTTGTTGATGACTTTATCATATTTTCTAATGGCTCTTTCAAAATTCTAAACATTCTTTTTAAATTTCTTAATAAATATCAACTGGCCAGTGGTTTAATGTTTAACCCTTCAAAGAGTTATTTCATTTTGGCTAATTCTATATCTCAAAGGTAGATTAATAGTATTAAAAACAAATTTGGTTTTTCCCTAATAAACCACCTATGAAATTCTTAAGCATGCTGCTTTACAAGGGTACAAAATGGGCTCATTTATTTGATGATATCTTTATATCTATTCAAAAGAAACAATCTTCCTGGGCTTAAAATCTCCTCTCTTTTTGGGTTAAGCTTCTTCTTATTACACAGGTTTTATAATATATTCCTTTTTATATTTTTCATACTTTAGGCCCTACTTTAACTATTTATCATAGAATGGATAGATTATTTTATAAATTTTTCATGGCTGTGAAAGATGGTAAGCATGTTATTTTATTGAGGTATTATATTAAATGTTCTTTGGTTGTTGATGAAGGTAGATCAGACTTTAAAACCTTGATGGATATGTTGATGGCATTTTCCCATAAACATTAGTTTGCCTTTAAAACCAAGAAAAGCTTGTGGGCTAATTTTATGGTCTCTAAATGTTGGGACATTTAGTTAGGCTTAACATCCTAATTCATATTGAAGGAGCCCCAACAAGATACCACAAAGTGACTCTCCTTTTGCCCCTACAGCAAGGCGGAGAAGCCTGTACAAAATCACTTTCACCTTCCCCGGTGCGGCAGAGTAGCCGGGTTCTTTGACACAAAAGAGATCTTCTTCTCACCAAAACATCCCTCAAGACGACCCTTGAATCCGATGGTACTAAGGTGCAAGTTCACCGGAGCAACCGTGTGAATATCCCCTTCACACTCCCTTGAAATCCCCTCCAAGGATCTTCACCCTCTCAAACTCCACCCTTTCTTCTCTCCCTTTCAAGTTCTCTCTTGAATTCGATGGTACTAATTTTTTTTTTCTGAATTAAATGCTAAATGTATGGAGTAGAGTAGATCCTTGGTTATTCTGTACCAAGGATCTTCTTCCTCTCAATGATCCCTCTCAAGAGAAAACAACTCCAAAGGTACTTGTAATAGTTTCTAGGACTCCTTATATAGAAAGGACATGAAAAACTGTCCAAAAAACTGCTAAAAACATGTTTTTCTGCACACCGGATCGTCCCGTATGAACCATTTGTTCATTTGTACGAACCAATTTCATCCCGGGACCAAAAATTTTTTCCGGTACGAACAGTTATATCAAAAGTTAGTTCCGAAAACTGCAGAACATTGCCATAAACTGCCATAGTCGGTTCCCATCGTCCTGGACAAACTGTACTTCATCTGGACGAAATTTTTACAGTGAGAAACTCGTCCTGGGACGAAAAATGATTTTGTCTTGACGATCATTCCTTAGAAAAATTTTCCAATTCAGTTTATGTCTGTTTCATTGCTCTTATAAGGAGATAACTGATCTGATCGTCCCGTACGAACAATGTTCGTCCCGTACGATCAGTACAAAAACTTTTTCAATATCTCCTTTAAGTGTGTGTAAATTTATTCACTCAATTACAATCACTCCCTCTCAAATTTAATTCAAATAAAAATTACAAGCTTCAAATTCACAAAGTATCTCATGCTGAATCTGATTTGAAGTCTTCGTAGTCTGGGGTTCAATTTTCCTGAAATATTAGTACACACAATAGCAAAAACAAATCTTCCAAAAAATGTTAGGAGATAACAACACATAAAACAATAATATTTGGAATCATCAAAACTATACAAGTTGCAATAATGTAAAACATGCAAATAGCAGCTTTCCTAACACTAAATACTATGTTGGTAAACGCCCTCTCAATTGCTTATTTAAATAAGGTGATTTATTTAACTAAAAAAGGTTATGTTCCATTAAGTAGGAGGCAGATGAATTTATCTAATGGGTAATGAGAGCTGCCAACATCTTTTTCTTTGGTAAGATAATTGGTTTTGTATTGTTTTTATTGATAATCTCTTAAACTCTCACTCCACTACTCCTTGAAAAGTGAATAATTTTATTAATAATGGGTGTCAAAATATTGATTTACTTCATAATTATGTCCAAATTTTTTTTATTAATATGATTCTTAAGATTCCCATTCATTTGGATAATGGGGATTGCATTTTGTTTAATCCATATAATGTTGGTAAGTTTGTTATTAAGCATATTTAGAATTTTTTTAGGCAACCTCACTCTAAAATTTTTCTCTTTTTATCTATTCGGCCTGGCAACATTTCTTCCTTTTATTTTATTCATTTGTGGAGGTATTATTAGGGACTTCAATGACCTTGTCAAAGTTTCCTTTTTGGGTCCAAGTAATGCTAAGACTACTATTAAAGTTGATATTGAAGCACTTCTTTATGATCTTCAATTATGCTTTTAATTAGGTATTACTAATGTTTTGATTGAAGTGGATGCTATGATGTTGATTCAATATGTTAAGGGTAATTCTATCTCCAATCTTTCTAGTTTTTATATGTTAAGAGATACTAAGTATTATATTTCCTTAATATATTATTTTATTTATCATATTTTGTAGGAAAGGTAATATTGTGGCTAATTGTTTGGCTAAATTTGGGTGTAATTTTGATGGATTCATTGAATTTACTGAACTTTCTTCACCTAAGAAGCTTAATGGGATGGTAAGATTGGATCGTATTGGTCTTTCTTACATCTGATTTAACTAGCTCATCTTTTCCATTTGGTTTCTACTATTTTGTCCTTCTACAACTTTTTGGTGGTTTTGCCTATTTTTCTTGCTTAGTTATTTTTATTGTTGTTGTTATTTAATTTTGGACCAGGTGATCCTTTCTTTAACCCTTGTTGGTGTCTCGGGTGGAGGTTTAGTATGTTAGCTAGTTTTTGGGTTTTTTTTTCTTTAGGTGAGGATTGTTTTCCTCTGTTTATAGTGGATTTTTTATTATTGGCTAAAAGCTTTGTGTTGTTTTATTAATGCCTTATTCCCTTTTTAGGCTGGTCTTAGACTTTTAGATTCTTGCAATGATTATAATTTCCGAGATATTAACTTTTTTCACTATTGTTGCTCATCTTCACCGCCTCTAGTTCTTAGAGGGCTATGTGTTTGGGTTATTAGGCTTAGATTTGTTTCTTATGATGGTTTTCATCTATACTGGAATGTCTTGTGGTATTCTTGGAACAATTTCGATTCGCAAAACCCATCAATTATTAATTTTTAAAGGATTTCTATTAGGATTCAAATGTTTGTCTTATTTCTAGGGATTTTGTTGGCATGATCAATATCCTTTAGATCTTCTGGATTATGGTCTTTAACTATAATACTGCTGGTTTCCTTTTGTTAAGCATTGGATATATACTTTAATTGTGTTGTAGTAGGTATTGGAGTTGGTTTAGATTGGATTTGAAAGTGTCTTTTATTAGTTATTGTTATTTTGATACTACAAACTTGATCCTTCTTATCACATGTATTAGGCTTATCCCTGTTATGATCTTAACATTTAAGAGGGACCATATTTGCTACTTCTTTTGATTTATTGGATTTTGGGTTACTATAGTGGTATGATTCATTTCTCGATTTGGAATTCTTATTATTTAACTTTGTTGGCTGTTGCTCTTTGTTACATGCATATGGATTTACTTAGTTTAAGGCTGCTTAAGCATATTGAATTTTACTTTATTTTCTATTTTTCTTTTTAGTTGGGCTGCTATTGTTTGTTTCTTATTCCTACCAAAGCAATGAGTTCATTAATCTATTGAGGTGGATTAAGTTTAATGGCACTACTATTCACTTTAACTCCTTTGTTATTATTATCTTTTCTCATTATTCAGTTATTCACTCCAACTATTCGATGTTTAAATTTCCTTCTTTTACCTATTATTTTACTCGTTTGTACAATCTATTTATTTCGTAGGTGCTCATATTTTTTTTGTTGTCTTTTGTAGACAATATTCTTTTCATGGAAAGAATTTATTGAATGCTTATAATTTGCTCTTTCTTTTTTGGGTGCTGGCTCCTAGCCACCCTATAATACACTTAGGATTTTTGTAAGTTTGTTTAAAGAGGGCCATGAGCTAAAAATTTTTCTTTTATTTTTGTTTTGTAGCTCTTTTGAGCATTTGAGAGATGAAGTTCCCATAAAAGGACGTTGTTTTTTTGTTGGTTCATTAATGCGTAGGCCCCTCCGTGGGTTTCCCCTAATGAAAAAAAAAAGAATTATATGGGAAGGGGTATCAACAACAAGGGAAATAAGGAACTTTGATCCATGGTAGATATTCTTTCGCAGGGAATGGGATAGGAACTAGCCTTTCTTCACTGGATTTACCATTACTGGTGCAATTAACATCAAGATGACTGTCGACTTCACCGAGTAGGAATTCAAGAATTCCCCCATGCTCAAGAGCATAAAAGATATCTGGTGATGTTGATTTAAGACTCCAATTTGAGAATGTCATCTTATTAATTTTTTGATGATGATCTAAGAGGTATCTCATTTCATTTCTTTTTTTTTTTAAGAAAAAAATAATTTTTTATTAATTAAAAAAATAATTTTCATTAATTCTTAAAACAATAAAACAAAAAAAAAGAATTTTCTTAAATTTATTTAAAAAATTAAATAAATTAGAAAACATGACAAAATTTATATAACCACTATTCATTAAATATATAAAACAAAAATATAATCCTAATAACTTCATACACTTACAATCATCATTTTGTTGCAACTCGAGCACATGAGTTCAAGTTTTTGATGATAACAAATATTTTGGCTCACATCCTTTTGTCTACTTGTATTGGCAATATATATTTGTTTGTGTGTGAACAAATTTTTCATACAACGAAGATTCAAGGCACAAGATTAGGTAAAATAGGTTATGTTGTAAATTTTCTTGTAAAATTTATTGTTGTATTTTTGATTTGTTAAGTCAAGTGCTTTAACGGTGTATGCTTGCTTGGTGATATTATGGAAAGATCAATCGACCACCTTTACTTGAAAATATTTCTTTTGTTTTTTTAGGAAAATTTATATGTCTACTTTCTTGAAATTAATTGATTATCAAATATGGCATATGATTCAAATTAGTTATTCTGTACCATCAAGTGTTGTAAATGGAGTCAAAAGAAATATTATGTTTATTGAATGGAATAGAGAAGGAAAAATTAACGCTCAATTGAATGTTAAATCTTTGAATTATTTTTTTTAGTGTTTAACTTTTGAAGATTATTTGATTGTTTCTATCTGTATCACTAGCAAGGAAGTTTGGGATAAACTATGCATTATGTATGATGGTAGTAATGAAGTCAAACTATCTAGTTTAAATATTTTATTACATGTCTGTGAACTTTTTCACATGAAACTTTATGAGACTATCTAAGATATATATACTAGGTTTACCCAGATTGTGACATCATTGTATGCTTAAGGTAGAGAACTTTCAAACTTTGAAAAGGTTAACAAATTCAATGTTCTTTACTTGATAAATTTAATTTGATGCTAAAGTTACTAATATTTAGGAATCAGAAGACTTGAATAATTATTCTATTGATAATCTAACTTGCTCACTTATTGACCACGAGCAAAGTGTTAGTCAAGGAATTTTTGATGCAGGTGAAACTATAAGTTTAAAAGTTGAAGACATGGATAAAAGTGCCTTTGTATATATTGAGAGTAAAGAGATAGCATCAATTCTAAGAAATTTTGAAAATTTATTATAGCAGAAGCGTCAACATCAACTAAAGCGGAATAAAGGTAAAAATGGTAAGAATATTAATATTTTCTTTGATGATATTTATTTTGGATATGGAAAATTTGGACATATGAAAATTCAGTGCCTAATGTAAAACTCTTCCTAAAATGAAAAAGGATAAAAATAAGTCAATTTAAATAAGAGCAAAGAATAAAAAGCAAAAGATCTACTAGGAGAACATAGCTTCTGAATCATTCGACCATGAGCAAGATAATGAGGCATAAAGTTTTATTTACCTATTTATGTGTTGTAGTTAATGCATGCACATATGTTCTTTGTTTTATTTTGTTTATTATAAATACTTTTTGTGATGTTTTTGATATTTTTTTTGTTTGTAATAATTTTTTTTTCAAATGAGTTTTTGTGATTTATTAAGTCAATTTAATTTTTTTTCAATGTGATCAATACACACAAATCAAATTTCACATTGTATTTACATAAGAGAATAAATTCACTTCTCTCAAAATTTTTAATAAAAATTGTACCTTCTTTTTAGCTAAAAATTTTAAGTAAGTGATGATTGACATTTCTTAATTTTTAAAGGAAGGAAATCAAGGATTATATCTCTCTTTCTCATTTCCTTAATCAGGCTATTCCATTTTTTGAATAAAAAATTATATCAATTAAAGAATTGGACTTTTGAAATTAAATATTTTTTATCATCTTGCATTTATTCTATATCATAGGAATCTTTTATAAGCTGATGAATCCACATCATAATTTTCATAATGAAGCTATTAGTTTTTATCATTAGATTTTGTTTTCTTTGAGTCTTTAAAGATTAAGAAAAGAAGTAAAATTATAAAATTACAAAGAGGCTCAAAATGAGCCCAAGGATGAAAACATGCACAATGTATACAAAAATTAAAATATGCATAAAAGTGTATCAAAAAATAAAAGATGCACAAAGTGTGTCAAAAATTGATATAGTGGCACAAAATGAGCTTATAATAACCTAACTTACACTTCTTGTATTTTTAATCCATAGAAAACCCATGTGTCAACTGTTACTTTCAATACTTGAGTTTGAAAATCTTGATTCCTGAATCACTATTTTTGCATTGATATTCTATTTGATATATTTCATTTAAGAAGAATAAAAAATACATTTTTTCTATAATTCCTTTAAACAGAACTTTAACTTATAAGGAGACTCAGCTAGTGTAGATAAAATTCAAATTTCTAACCTTTCTTAATATTATACTATGTTTTTGAATAAAATGAAGAGGTAACTTTTTCATTCCAAGAAAATTTGTTGTAATAAATTGATTCTTCTTTAACATTACCACCACCGCCACTTGATCAGGGTCTGTTTGATCTTTTGTATTTGTGTCATTTTTGTTTGTTACTTTTTTTATGTTTCTCTTTTTTTTTTATATCATGTTAAAGGGGATAATATATTTATCTGGTTGCATTTATTTATCTGTTATTTTAGTCTATTTTTCTATTGCCTAGTTTCTTAATTTCATTTGTCTTAAATTCAAAAAAATGATTTCCTCTATTTTTAATATAATTATCTTAATGAGGGGGAGATTAGGAGAAAATATTTTTAATTTTTCAAATTCAACCAGTTATACTTTTCATCATTAACAAGGGAGAGATTGTTGTAACTCGAGCTCATAAGTTTATATTTTTTTATGATAATAAATATCTTTTGGTTGCATCCTTATGTCTACTTATGTTTGCAATGTGTATTAATTTATCTGTGTTCTAACTTTTAAAGAACACAATGCAGCATCCAACAAAGATTGAAGGCTCAAGATTGGGGATAATAGGTTGCGCTGTAAAGATTTTTGTAATATTCATTAATGTATTTTTTATTTCTTGAGTAAAGTCATATAAGGGTGTATGCTTGCTTGGTGACCATGAGCACACATACTCAGGGGGACTAAGATTGAGTCAAAACTATAAGTTTAATTTTTTGATCAGATCATATAACTTATCATGTTGAACAATTTAGATCATACTATACGATCAGATCATATAACTTATCATGTTGAACAATTTAGATCTTCTAGGATGATCTATTATGATCATGAAAAATAGAGGCCAATCATAATTTAGGTAAAATTTTGATTTTTCATATTTTGTTCTAATCATCCAAGATGATATACATTGTATTAGATGATTGATGATAAACATGCCTTAATTGATCGTGTGATTTGTCAATTAAATTTGCTTAATTTTGATAATCTAGTTGTATTGTATGAACTGGATCTTATTGTATGATCAATAACGATGATTTTTGTCTTCCCATATTTTGTCCTAGACAAACTACATTTTGATTAAACTAATCATCCTGAATGATCTAATAATTGTACTGGATGATCCAATCAAATACCTGAACTGATAGTACTAGGCAATGTTAATTATACTTCCTAGAAGGCCTATTTTAAATAAATCATACATAATGATCTAAGAATTTTACTGTTTGATATATGTATAACGAATTGAATATTTATGGTTTTTAAAGCCCTCTATTTAAGCTTTCTCCAAAGACATTATAAGTGTCTTTGGTATGCATTTATTATTCATTATTTTGGAGAAAACTTGTAGAGAGAGCCTTGAACGGGAGAGAGGAAAAGGTGGAACTTGAGTGGGAGAAAATCCTTGGGAGGTTCAAGTGAGTGTGGAAGGGGTTTCATATGGTTGCTCCGACAAGCTTGCATCTTAGTACCCAAAGATTCAAGGTTTATCTTTAGGGAAGTTTGGGGAAGAAGAAGATCTCATCGGTGTCAAAGAACCCTACTACTCTGTTGCATCGAGGAAGGTGGAAGTGATTTTGTATGGGCTTTCCACCTAGCTGTGGGGGCTAAGGGAGAATAACTAAAGGTTTAGTGCAATACTTAGAACTAGAGGTTATAAGGAGTAGACGTAGGTCAGGTTCGACCAAACCACTACAAATTTGGTGTATTTATTCATTTATTATTTTCATACTTGATTTTCTGCATTTAATTTTGTGATAATTACATGGGTGAAATCTCTGATTTATCTGTTTGTTGTGAAATGTTTTTTTTTCCTACAAATAACTTTTTGGATCATCAATTCAAATCCCCCCTCTTGATTAGTCTCAGGACTAATTCTTTAGGATTTTACAATCCCCTCGAATTTTCACATTTGAGTTTATGTGTTACCTCTGGTTATAATTTAAAGTGAATTAGAGTAAATTTGGTTAACAAAATAAAGCTAGCCAAACTAAACTAATTAAATAATTCAACTGATTGAGAAAATTTTTGTAAAAAATATAATTAAATAAATAAATAACCTAAATCTACAAATTAAATTGCATTCAACTCTAAATAAAATTTAAAATGTAAAAAAATAATAAATTAATAAATAGAAAATAAAATTAAATATATTTAATTTGATTGTTATTAATAAATGAAAATAAAATTATTTAACAAAATTAAAAAAATAAAAATAAATAAAAAGTATTTATATTAAATAAATAAATTTAAATGAATTAATCAAATATTTAAACATGTTCAACTCAAAAAAAAAATAAACTAAATCAAAATTGAATAAATAACATAAAAATAAAAATAAATTAAATAATTCAATCTAAATACAAATTTTCAAATCAAATTAAATAATTAATTTATATAAAAAAGACAAAATATTATTTAAAATTAAAATAAATAGAAATTAAATATAATTTTATGATAATAAATAAAAAAAATTATTCAATTTAAATAAACTTCTATAATGAAATAAATTCAACTAAAATTAAATTAATCAAACAAGCTAATTAACGTAAACAGAGGTTTCAAAATTAAATAAACAACCTAAAAAAGTAAAGTTATATGTGTTACTTAGTCCCTTAATTTGATTAGTGTTTTCCATGAATCAAACTAGAGGAAGCTAGAGAGAGAAGCTCTGTGACAGCTGCAAACTAACTTTGTTTTTTTGTTTTACAAATTTCTTTCTTCTTCTAGTTTGGCGATTTTTTCGCTATGCCATTGGAATCGACAGTGACCACCGATGATTGCCAGAATCCTATTGACCTTCCTTCATCTCGTTATGTTGGATTAACCTTTACTAACTCTGGAAAGTTTCATCCATTGATGATTTGTGAGACAACTTTTATTCCAGTGAAGAAATTATCCCCTGTTTTTGGAAAAGGAAAAAAACATTGTTGAAGATTTTACATATGATGATTCTCGACCTGTGATTTGTTCAACTACCCCTAAAAGTAAGATTGAGCTGGAGGCATCTTCTTTTTTGAGTTTGGAAATTTTTGTCACAAGGTTTGGAAATAATTTGGCAAAGACGACTGCTATCAATTTTGATGATTCTAATGGCATGAAGGATTTGAATAATATTTCAACTGTTTGTTCAAATGCACAATAGGAATTACTTCCATCTACTGGTCAGAATGATCAATTAATTCATGCATATAAAAATTTTCTTAATACATGGAGTAGAAGGCCTAAAATTAAGGTCAATCTATTAGGTAATATGAATTTTCTTATAGATGACGGATTGGCTATCAAGCTAAATGATTCTAATGTCAAAGCAAACTTAGAGAAATTATAGTTGTCCGTTGTGTTGAAAGTCTTTGGAAAGGAGGTGCCTTTTATGTAGTTTTTGCCAAACTACGTCTTCAATGGAAATAATTTGGGAAGTTTCACATTACAACCCTTGGTCTTGGATGGGTACTTATCTATTTCTTCTCTTTGGAGGCAGTAGAAAGAGTGTTGGATAGTGGTCCATGGTTTGTTAATGGGCATATAATGGGAATTTATAAGTGGAACCCTCTTTTTTCTCCTACTTCATTGAAAGGTTTAAATTCTCCTATTTGGGTGAGGATGCCACACTTACCTTTACTTTGCTGGGATGGAGATAATGTGGATAGAATTGCATCAAGGATTGGCACTCCATTATGGATTGACGGTAATATGTTCCAATAGAGGAAGAGGGAATATGCGAGAGTTTGTGTTCGTTTGCCTCTTGAAAAGAATTCCCTTTGGTAGTTTGGGTGGATGGTCTTGAAGGCCGTTTCTTTCAAAAGGTAGAATATGAAAAAATTTTTACCTTATGTTTTAATTGTGGGAAAATTAGACACCTTTCACAAGATTGTCATTTGACTGTTAAAATAAGTCTTGTTAATAACATTTCAAAATCTGATGGAAAGAATGCTCTGGAGAAAATCTCATTAATCGATGTTGAGAACAAAGAACCTTCTTATGGTCCTTGGATTCTTGTTGAAAATAAGCAAAGGAAGAAGGATTTTAATAATGTTAATAGAAATATATAAAATGGAAGATTTAAGAGTGCGGTTGCTACTATAGCCAAAAATTATCAGCCAGTTGTTAAAGACTCTCAGATAAAGAAGTGGCTAATCCTGTAGAATTTCCTATTGCTATGGACAAAGATGTTCGTGATGTTTGTTGAATCTAGTAATTAGGTTGTTAAGCCTAAGTTAATGTCCCAAGGCTACCAAGAGGGGGGTGAATTGGTAGTTTAAAAATTTAATCCCTCTTTGAAGATTAAGTTAAACCGAAATGAAAATTTTTCTTTTAAAGTTTTTCTAGAAAATATTTTTCAACCACAGAGTTGTTAAAAATTAAAATAAAATGCAGAAACATGAAAAACTGTAAATGGCACCAGATTTATAGTGGTTCGGTCTATAACCAGACCTACATCCACTCCTTAGAGGCACCCTCTGAGTATTGCACTAAAACCAATAGTGACTCTCCTTTTGCACCCACAGCAAGGCGGAGAAGCTTTACAACACACTCTTTTCACCACTACCCGGTGCGGCAGAGAACCGTCATCCTTTTACACAATCCCCAGTGTTGGCAGAGAACCGTCCGTCCTTTCACACTCTCCTAGTGTGGGCAGAGAACCCTTTCGTCCTTTCACACTCTCCTAGTGTGGGCAGAGAACCCTTTCGTCCTTTCACACTCTCCTAGTGTGGGTAGAGAACCCTTCTGTCTGTTCACACTCTCCAAGTGTAGGAAGCGATCCTTTCGGCTATTTACACTTTCCAAATGTCGGCAGCGAACCGGATCTCCTTGACTGATCTTCTCACAAGAAATCTAGAAGGAAGAAATAAAAGAGTGAAGTAATCCCAATTCACAAGTAGAGATTCTTACCTTTGAACTCCAAGTGAAGCCTTCACACTCCAATGGTAGGAATCCTCCTTTGAATGCACTCTTCCACTCTCTCCTTAACTATTATCTCAAGAGGCACGAAGATCAAATGACAAAAAGATTGGGTGGCAGTCTAATTTGGACTATATATACAAAAGACAAGAAAAACTGCCCAAAAACTGCAAGTTTTTAATTCTGTACGCAGAGGATCGTCCCGTACGATCGTGGATCATCCTGGACAATTTTACTTAAACGATTTAAAAAGACCCTATTTGAATATGTGTACGAAATGTCTTCGTACACACTGATCGTTCCGTACGAAATAAGTTCGTCCGGTACGAACGGTTTTTATAAGGTCGGTCTAGAAAACTGCTGAAAACCGTTCTAAGTCGGTTAATCGTCTGGACGAAAATTGGTTCGTCTGGACAAAATTTTTACAGAGAGCAGATCATTTTTTGACGATAATAATTTCGTCTGGACGAAAATTTTACAGAGACCAGATCGTCCTGGACGATAAAAATATCGTCACGGACGAATAGGACTTAGAAAATTTTTCAAGCCAGTTCCTATTCGTTCTATGTGCTAAATAGGAGATAACTGTCTGATCGTCCCGTACGATCGGATATCATCCCGTACGATCAGTATAAAATTTTTATGATCTCCTTATGTGTGTGTGTATGTTTTTATTCACTCAATTACAATCACTCCCTTTCAAATTGAATTCAAAGAAAAATGCAAGTTTTAAATTAACAAAGTATCTCTTGTTGAATTTGATTTGAAGTTTTTGTAGTCTGGAGTCTGATTTTCCTGAAATGTTAGTACACACAAGAACAAATAAAAATCTTCTAAAATTGTTAGGAGATAACTACACATTTGAACAATAATGTTTGGAATCATCAAAACTATACAAGTTGCAAAAAATTAAGTCATGCAAATAGCAACTATTTTAACAATGTTGAAGTCATTGATGCTGCTGAAGTTGAAGTGGATCAATAGAATTCTGAAGTTATTGTAGATGATGCAAATTTTCTCTCTAAAGGCCTTCCTTCTCTGTCAAAGATTATGGTAGAAGCTAAGGTATTTTCTTTGGTTTCTACAGTCTTATCTGTGGTTTCTAACAAATTTTAAATTATGGATTCTAGTAATGATATGAATGAGTATTTTGATTCTATGGCAAATGAAGTGGTGGATAATGAATTAGAAGAAGGTGAAATTAATTCTACCATTGTTGAAAAATCCTATGAACTGGAGGATAAACCACTAGACGGTGGATCGCCTGTGATGAAATTTAAGCTCCAAAAGGAACTCAAATCCTTGGGAATGATTAATATTCTTCAAAAAAAAAAAAAAAAGAGGAGATGGGGAAAAGAGTTAGGAGAGGGAGTAATCCCATTTCTAATAAAAAATTGTCTTTAATAACCTTTTGGAATTTTAGAGGGCCTATGAAAAAGGAGGCCTCTCACTATTTAAAGGAAATTGTTAAAGACTTTGACTTTTTTTTTGGGGCTTAGTTGAAACTAAGATTACTTCTATCAATAAAATATATGTAATAAATTGATTGGATCAAATTAGGATTTATATATTCTTCCCTTGGATAGGTTATCAGAAGGTATTCTAATTTTTTGGAAGTCAGACATTGCTTCATTTTCAATGTTGGAATATTCTTCTCAAGTTATTATAGGTGAATTATCTATCTTCAACAAGGGAAGTCGGTTGGTAGCTACGGTGTATGGTAGTAACGAAATCTATAAAAAGAGATTATTATGGAAGAGTTTGTAATTATATTAGGATCGAAATCTCCCTTATTTGATTGGGGGAGATTTAAATTGACTTTTGTCTCAAAATGACAAAAGTGGAGAAGAAATATTTGTTCTTAATCAAGGTACTCAAGATAAGAGCTGGTTCATGAACAAAGGTGTTTTTCATGACATTGGGGTGGTTTTACCCAAATATACATGGTGCAATAACAAAAATGGCAGTGCTCATATTCTTGAAAGGCTGGATCATTGCTTTTTAAAATATATTACATTAGAGGCTATTAAATTAACGGTTGTTTGTCATCTTGCAAGAGTAGCTTTCGATCATTGTCCTATAATAATTAAAATCTTTTCTTCCTCTTTGAAGAATAATAAAATGTTGAGATTTGAAGAAATTTGGGCTTCCTATCCTGCTTCATCCAAAATTGTGTCTAAATCTTGTGGTATGTTTGCTAGAGGGGGTGCATTTCAATCTCTAAATGTTAAGTTCAAAAGAGTTTTGAAGGCTTTGTTTTTTTTGGAGTAAAGAAAAACACAAGGATCTCAATGCTTCGAAGGAACATCTTAAAAAGATATTTTGGAATTACAAATGGAAGAGGCAGATATTGGAGAGCTTTCAGATTCTAAGCTTTGTTTACTTAAAGCTCAAGTTTTAGAGCTTAATTCTACACTTGGAAGGCTAAATACTTGGTGGAATCAAGAGCATAAATTAAATGGGCAAAGGAAGGTGATTCTAATTCCAACTTCTTTCATGCTTATGCTTCTAGTAGATGAAATGGAAATTGGATTCATCAAATCAAGAATAATGAAGGGATAAGGATTAAAGATCAAAATTTGATTGAAAACACTTTTTTTTTTTAAAGACAAATGGAAATTCAGGAAGTGCGTTCTACAAGATTGGCCTATTCTTTTCATGTTCTTGGGGATGCTGATAAATGCTTGCTCTCGACTAGCTTTTCCAAAGAAGGGAAAGATCGTGTTCTTAATCAATTGGAATCTAACATATCTCCTGGTGTGGACGGTATTTCTTATACCTTTATTAAATTTTATTGGCATACTATTAAGGATGATGTTTGGAATGCAATTAATTATTTCCTTACTTCTGGTATTATGTGTGATGAATGGAAAGAAACTTTAGTAATCCTTCTTTTTAAAGTTAATAATCCAGTTTATCCCTCTAATTATAGACCCTTTAGCCTTTGTTTATCTATCTATAATATTGTGGAGAAGATGTGTTGAATAGAATGATTGGTATTTTTCCTAAAATTATCTCTGAAGATCAGTCAGCATTTATTATAGGTCGATCCATTTTTGATCACATATTACTTGTTCAAGAGATTTTTAATAAGTCCAGATACTCTAAATCAAGGAAGAGTATGATGGCTATTAAAATAGACATGGAACAAGCATATGACAGCATGAGCCGGTCTAATTAGAACAAGTTCTGATGAACTTTGGGTTTCCGAAAAGATTTGAGAATCTTCTATTACCATGTGTTATCAAACTTAAATTCTTTATCATGGTTAATGGGTGTAATTCTAGTTGGATTGAAGGTAAGACTGGGTTTAGACAAGGATGTCCTTGTCTTCCAATCTTTTTATCTTGTGCTCTCAACTACTCTCTGATGTGTTTACTCAAAGAGGAATGAATATTGGGATTAAGATATCTTCAAAAGCAAAAAAATTTCACATTTACAGTATGCTGATGATATTATCATTTTCTCTAAGGCCAATGTTAAAAGTACAAAGAAAGTAAATAAATTTTTGAGGGATTATAGCAAGTGGTCGGGTCAGAAAATCAATATTAAAAATTCTTCTATCCTTTTTGGCAAGTCAGTTAAGACAAGGAGAAAGCTTTCCATTTCCAAATTTTTGGGCTTTAAAGTTGTCAAAGAAATGATTTGCCTTGGAATCAAAATTGCATTAAGAAGATTGCTTTTCTCATATTTCCAAAATTTGTTGGAGAAGTCTTCTAGTAGACTAAATGTGTTGTGAATTTTGTATATTTCTCTTGCCGGGAAATTGATTCTTTTAAAATAAGCTTTTCTTTCTCTCCCTACATTTTTATGTACACATTCCCTAGTCCCTTTGGGAGTGTTGAATGATATAGATAGAATGTGTGGAGATTTCTTATGGAAAAAGCAAGGAGGTATAATTGGTCTTCATTATGCCTCTCGGGATCTTTTATGTAGAGACAAAAAATATGGTGGTCAAGGAGTTATTTCATCATCCCAATGAGTTGATCCTCTAAGGGCCATATTTGCTTGGAATTTTTTTACTAAGCCTTCTTCTCTTCTTAATAGATCCTTAATTGCAAAATATGGTAAAGAGATATGGAATTATGGCAAAAATAGACCTTTTTCTACTACATGGAAAATTTTATTGAATGGAGAAAACTACTTAAAGATTATTACTAGATGGAAGGTCTCAAAAGGCCTAAGCATCAAAACTACTGAAGATGTTTGGATTTTGGAAAAAAGCATAGAAATTTGGCCTACCTTTGTTGCAAGTTTTGATCAGGATTCTAAATTGCTAAAGAGTCTTATTCATGAAGGGGAATGGAATATTTCAAATCGTAGAAAGTTCTTTGGTCAGCATTTGGTTGATCTCATTTCTACCATCCCTATTTTACATGAATAAGGGGATAACCAAGTGGAATTGCAATGCAAATTTTCAGGAAACATGATACTCTGATTATGGAAAAGAATTATGGTTTATAGAAGAAGATAGCAATTGGAAATAGATGAAAAAACTTAAACTTTATCCTGGGGTTGAACTTTTTTGGTGGAGATTGAATGTCAATGCATTACCATCAAATGACTTTATTTTTTATAGAAGATTGTTGGATTTCAATGGATGCCCGAGAGGATGCCCTTCCATTGAAAATACAGCTCATATTGCAATTGAATGTGCTTTCCTTTTGAAAGTATTAAAATTTCTATCCAGTTGTGGTATTAATGTTCCTATAAACAACAACATGGAAGATTACTACCATAATTTTCTAAAACTGTCAAAGTCGAACCCATTTTTGGGTAACTTGTATTGTTCTGCGGTTTTTTTTACATGAAAGAGCAGGAATAATTTTATACATGGTGGGAAAGAAGATAGTACATCAAAAGTGGCATTCAATTCGGTATGTTATGCAATGTCTTCTTTTAAGCTAAATCTCTATTCGGATCACTGGGATACTAATTAGCTTTCTAAGCTGTCTCTTTCAAGGTATCATCCTCCTCCAGAATAGGTAAAGCTAAATATTGATGCTTCTTTATTAAATTCATATAAAGGATGTGTTGGAGGCGTCATTAGAGACCATAGAGGAAGATTTTTATGTGCATTTGGCTCTTCTTTCTTGCATTGCGATAATTCTCAATTGGAATTGATCTCTATTTTATCATTGGAGAATTATGATTGGATGTATGAAGCTAAAGTTATTATCATATAAGGAGATAAATACAATGTGATCAAATATGTTCTGGACTTGGTGAATAAAGAAGATTTCAAGGATGAATTCAGCAAAGAAGATGTTTTATCTTTTCTGAAAGATTTTAATCAAATATTTTTTCATTTAGTTAGTAGAGATTGTAATAAGTTATCTGATTGTTGTGCTAACATTGCTCTTTCTTTAAATTTTTTTTTGGATGATATTTCTTGTAATAATATTCCTCTTAATTTTATTTCCTTGTTAAAGGAGGAAAGTGATAGAATAGCTATCACTTAGTTGGTTGTAATTTGATTCCTTTTATAAAATTGTTATTTAGCATCTTTTTAAAAAAAATCCCTTAATTTGGAAAACAAATACATTTCACTTGAGTGCTTAGGACTTATTGATTAGTAACTTCAAGCATGTTGCAATTGTTAATTAATATGGTTCTTTAAAAGATAAAAAATAAATAAATACTAAGGATTAAATGGAGGCTTTATGTGTTTATTATATCCTTCAAGATTAAATAAAAGCATCCTTTAGAAGACTAGAACTTGTTGATTGATAACTTCAATCACATTGAAGTTATTAATAACCAAAGTTCTTTAAAACATAAAAAATAGAAATTTAGATAATTAGAGAACATTAATAATTTGTAAATCATTAAAACTTAATCATAAATAAAATCCTATTGACAAATAACAAATAAAAATAAATCATATATAATTTAAAATAATAATATATCTAGGGCATTTTTTAATTGAGCTACACCACTTATCACACATTTTAGATAGCTTTCTTGGACAACCAACTCTAGTCTAAGCATCAATGTTATTACTTAATTCTTTTTTTAGTGTGTTTTTATACCTTGCCTGGTGGTTCTCTATTGTTGATTAGTTTACTTTTCTATTACTTTGAGATGTCATACATACATTTTGCATTATTTATATACCTACAGTGCACTTTAATTTTCTATCTTGTTGCACTTGCATTAGTCTAGTTAGAGTCAAGATTTCTTTTTTTATAAAGTCAATGTAAGTTATAAATAGTAAATTAAAAGTTGTAAAATGTTAAAATAGAATGTCAATGTAAATAAAAATTATTGATTCTTTGTATAGGAAGATTGAGATGTAAATGTAAAGAGATGTGAAAATCTTAAATATGATTGCCTATTATATTCACTTATAGGGCTCAAAAAGAAAATGACCCCTCCTCCATTGAGAGACATGCTCTTTTTGAATTGTATTGATATATAAGAGCCAAAAGACTTAGAAAAATGGAAAAGTAAGAAAAATTCAAAAGATTAGCGTATTTGTATAGTTTATGAAATCTAAGCTTATGTTGGTGGAACTTGGCCACCATTATTTACAATTAAATTTATCAAATTTTTATATATACATTACTTTATTCTTACATATTCGTTCATGCATGGGTTGTTAGGTGTTTTACATTAGACGAAAGTTTATTTTCTTAGGTTTTGGGCAACGTGAATGTCCTTGTTGGGGCATATACAAGAGTCTTAGGATACAGTAGTTTAGCACTATAGATTAAAACACATTTACTTATACTTGCATACATGCACCCATATTTACTTTCTTACAATGTAGACTAGACAAAATCACACAAGCCAAACCTAGAAAGGACGCCTGAGCCACTGGGTTGCTCGACTATTCCCTATGGGTTTAAGGACTATGTCGCCAATTTTTTCTTAGAAAATCTACCATGAAGTAAACATTAGATGTAAATTCTAGATTGCATTAACGGCACCATATCTATTGTATAAGAAAAATTATTTTAAAGTGCATTTGTTAGCTGCATGTCTAATTCAAAACTTCACATTAAAGTTTAAACCGAAAATCCTTGGGTATAGCAAAATAATAAACTATCTACCTTGCATTCACCATACGTAAAACTATTCTTTTAATGTTTGTCTAGGTTGTTCACTTATTATCCACTCTATGCAAATGTAAGTCCAAATTTGTATACACGTCATATATCTCTTTTTTAAGAAAATTATCTCGATCTTTTAATAATTTTTAAAACTTAAACCTAACTTAGATCCTTTTATAAATCATTAATAACAAATTGTATAATAGATTTGAGTGTTTTAAAGGTTCTCCCTAGAATCCTAAGGGCTCTCTACCACTTTCAATTCCTCTACAAAGCATTTTTCCTGCACTGTTATTTTCCCACTAGTTAGCTTAAAAATTTAAATCCTTAATCAAAAGCATTGTAAATCTAAAGCAGTATAGTCATTCCTTTAATCAAGAGTTTTCTCAAAATTCATTTTATGATGTAATTAACTATCGAGGCTTGCCTCTATATTGAACCTAATACTCAATAAAAAAAAAAACCTACATTAGTTCACTAGAGTTGGGGGAAAATCTATTAACATAGATATAAGTCTAATCTTTGATTAATTTCAATTTTAAAGTTATATATAAATATTGTTTTATATTTTAAGAGGAATTTCAAATTCTCTATATAGAGTGTAAATTTTAAAATAAATTTGGTTTCTATATTTAGATTGATAGTGAAGTAATCATACTATATATTAAGATGGTTTCTTATTAGCTATACATAATTGATTAAAGAAATATAAATCAAATTTAATGGCACATTTTATTTATCCACAAGAATGACGTGTGAGAATTAGTTGCTAGGCCTACTAATCAGTATGTTGTAGGAACGAAATGGGTGTTTACTTAATGACTCTAAATCAGCCATTATGAATAAGTCTTAGTTTGTAACAAAAGTTTACTATAAAATAGATGTAATAGTTTTTTAGGATACCTCTAAAGTAAAAGTTTGATTTGAATCAATTATGGTGATTTTTTAATTTGCTTATTTTAAGAGATTCAAATTGTACTAGATGGATATGGAGAGTGCTTTTGTGAATGGTACACTTAAAGAATATATTTATATAAAACAATCCCTTGGTTTTGAGTGCTCTTCCTTCCAAAATCATGTTTATAAACTTAAAAAAAATACTATACTGACTTAAGAAAGCACTTAGGGAGTCATATGATAGGCTTAGTAATTCTCTTAGAAAAATCCTTTATATAAGGCATGGTAGTTTCAATGCTTTTTTCAAAAGAGTTGGAGAGGATATATTCATTATACTAATATATGGATGATATTCTTTTTGGATTAACAAATGATAATCTATGGAAAGAATTAAGTGGGACATTTAAAATGAGTATAGGGTTGTGGAAATGCACCTTTGGTCCTCTACCTTAAGGAGCTCTAGAAGAGGAGCTCATTGAAGAATGTTTTGGGTGAAAGACTTTACAAGTCGATGAGGCTAGGGGAAAGGCATCTCCCCCATTACCAAGAGCAGAAAGCGGAAGCAACATCTCTACTATTGAGAGGACTAGGAGGGAGTGACATCTCCACCATTATAAGGAGCAGGAGGAAATGAAATCAACATCATGTTAAGAGGTTGAAGGAGGGATACTTTTATTGATAGAAGAGTCTATTAAGGTAATTCTCAACTTAGCTAAATACTAAAAAACATAACTTCTAGGGTAATACCCAAAAAGGAGGACCTTTAGGAAGTGGACGTAGGCTTATATTGACCAAATCACACATAAAAATTTTGTTTGTTTTTTTTTTCTTTTTTTATGCATTTTCTTTCTCGTGCCTTTGTTTATATTGCATATCTATGTGAAAATTATATTTGTTGAATCTTTGTTTAATTTCTTGCATCAAAAAAGTCTAAAGTTTAAAAACAAGTTTTTTTTATTTTTTATTGTACTTTTAATATTTCATTTTCTTAGATTCCCCGCAATACTAAATTTTTAAGAGAAAGGTTTTTAAATACCAATTCACCCCACACTTGGTGTTATATAGCACTTCCAGGACACCCAACTGGACTAACTCAAGCTAGAACAAATGGATCTAAACACAATAGAAATGAAATTTTCCTGAATAAAGTTCATAGTAAAATATCATTTCAATATTTTAAGATGTTGTTCTCAATATAGCATTTAAATATATAAATAAAAATTTTAAATCACATGGTAGTTTATTTTTCCACAAGCGTAGATTATCCTATGTAAATTATTTACGGTCTTGGGCTTTATTTCTTAGAAAATATTTACACATAATTCTAAATTTTTATGATTTTTTTAGGTCATTTGGTACTTCAACTAGCAAACTATAATCTTCTTTATACATGAGACTTATACAAATATTGTAGTTTTAAAAAATTATAAATAATTAATTAAAAATAAAAAATGTAAAAACTTTTTCAGTGCACTCTTAAAAACAAACTAAAATTTTAAAATTTAAAATTTCATTACAATCAAATCAAAAAATCAAAAGTCAAACTTTGATCATACTTAAGCTTAAAGGTAATAATAAAAATTAAAAGAAATCTATAAAAACATTATAATCTACTAAGCTCTAAATGACTCTTGGTTTTCAAAAATTGGTTTGGGATAGATAAAATTCTTATAACTAATTTTGTGAACATTGGAAATCATTTGTTATGTCAAGTTTAAGGACTATTTAAGAAGAAGAAGAGAAGAAGAAGAAAAAGAAGAAGAAGAAGAAGAAGAAGAAGAAAAATCAAATTAAATAAATCATTTCAACTAAAATTTAAATTTATGAAATATGTTATGAACCATTCCTAACACTAACAATAAAAGACACTCAACACAATTAAAAATAACAATATACTTCAAAATATGTAATTCATATAAAATTTTGGTCTTATGTATTTGCTTTATCTCTATAGGATAAAAAAATTGCAGTTTTTATTCTCAGGCTTACGACTTATTGACCATTGAACTCATCGTAGTTAGAGTTTGTTGAACAAAATGCTCTTTATAACTAAAATTAAAATTAAGAAAATTAAAATCTAAAATTTATGAAACCTGAAACAAATTCAAATGGTAGAAAATGTAATATCCATCCTAATATTAAACACTAAACCACACAAACCTAGGTTAGGAGCATTTTATTCCTTTGAGTGATGTCTTTATTACTATTGTGAATATGGATCCAAATACTTTGATTTTATTGATAAAAAATATTATTATTTCTTTACCACTACTATTATTAAATATCTATTTTGTTTGCATTTCTTACTAACCTTTCAGATACATAAAGATCACTTGCAATATAAATCAGCAAAAGATCGGGTAGATTAGGGTTGAGTCTATTTGTAACTCCATATCAATATATTTTTTATCTTTCTTCAGTAAAATCCTAAATATGGTGGACTCCAGGCTAATTAACTTTGCACACACACACACTCAGGGGGAGAAATTTGGTGAGTTATAGATTTTTTTCTATTTTGAATATATAATACATTATGATAATAGATAGTCTTGGACAATTTGTTCAAAAATAAAAATAGATATTAGGGCATCTAGCTAATTACATGTGATTAAAATAATCATACTAGACGATCCATATCATCCATGATGATCATCTTAAAAGAAGAAAACAACCGCCAATAACAATTTAGGTATTGTTTTAGTTTTCAAATTTTGTTCTAAACGTACAGGATTATGTGAATCATCCTAGAAAAAATTAAAAAATAAAACTTGAATTGATCTGGTGATTAGGAGAGTTATTATGGTTAGATATTTCAGTAAAATCATATAGGATGATCCATTTGGATCATACAAGACTATTTTGTTGAAAAACCATAACTTTACTCTAATCATCCAAGAGGATTGTCCAAGATGTCCCAAGACATTTTCAGGATGATTTCAAGATAGTAAAGGATAATTTGTATAAATACATATACTGATCATATTGAGCAAAGGTGATTATCATGGCTTGTAGGGCTATTTTATATTAATCTTACAAGATGATCAATTGGGCAGAATTAAAATTTAGGGCTTCTTTTGAAGACTCTTAATTTAAGTAATGGTATTAACCAAAAGGTTAATCTTTTGTTATGGAGTTGATCCAAGGGGAAGTTAGAGAAGGAAAAGGGAGAGCTTGAGAAAGAGAGAGATCCTTGTGAGGGGGGATTTTGTAATACAATCACAAAGGTTACTCCATGCAAGGTGTTTGTCATCTTATTCGGGTTACTCCACTATTTTTTTTTTTGTAGTTCTAGGGAGATCATCTTTAGCATTTGATAAAGAATCTCTAACTAGCCATGTCAGTGGAAAGATTTTGTAAAAGCTTCTCTACCTTTTATGAGAGTAAAAGGAGAGTCACTTTAGTTTAGTGCAATACTTATAGAGGGTGTCTCCAAGGAGTGGATGTAGGTTAGATTTAACTGAACCACTATAAAACTCAGTGTGTTATTTTTTTTTTTTCATCGCATTTTATTTCCACACTTTTCATGATTTATTCTGAGATTGAAACGTCTTATAATATTATGATTGTTAAAATTTTTTTTCTTGATCATCAAGAGTTATTATTTTAAAATATTTAAAAAGATCAAAAATATTTTATTTTTCTTTAAGAATTTTTAAAACTACCAATTCACCCCCCACCCCCACCCCCCTCTTGCTTAGCCTCAACTAATTATTTTGTTAATACCCCTCACAAATATTTAAATGGTATCAGACTAGTATTTATAAAATCATTTTTAGAAAACTTTTGAATTTTTATCCATGGCTAACTTTGGAAATATAAATATTATGGAAGGTTACTCAATCACTAGAAAATATCTTTTTAATAATATACGATTTGATTATTGGAATACTTGTATGTCCACTTTTCGATAATCAATTAATTATTATATGTGATGCTTTTTAAGGAAGGTTATTATGCACTTTTTAAATTGGTATATAGTGTTAAAATTGAAATTCTTGTTGTTGGTTGGACTACTGTTTATAGAGATCTAGCAAAACTAAATGCTAAGTGCTTGAACTATTTTTTTGTGCCTTTAAATCTGAAGAATATATACGTGTCTCTACTTATTGTACTGGGAAAGAAATTTGAGATAGATTATGCATAACATATGAAGGTACAATCGAAGATAAATAATCTAGACTGGATATTCTTTTGTATGACTACGAATTCTTTTTGTAAGAAACCTAGTGAATCATTTTATGAGATGTATATTAGTTTTACACAAATTGTTACATCCCTAAATTCCTTAGGAAGAGAGCTAACAAACTATGAAAAAGTTAACAAGATTTTGAGTTGTTTACCTTCTTCCTTTGAAGCAAAAATTACTACCATTATTGAATCTAATGACTTGAATGTTTATTCAATCAATAACTTACTTGGATCACAAATTTCTTACAACCAAGGAGTGAAGCAAAGGCAGCTTGATATAGGTGAGAAGAAAAAGGAGAAAATATAGCCTTAAATACTAATGATTCTGACATAGATTCTTTTGGTTTTGAAAATGATGATGCTACTTTAACTACTAGGCAATTCAAGAGCTTCTTAAGGAAAAAACAAAAGCATCATATAAATAAAATAATGGTAAGAACCATAAGAATTCTAAAGTTTCTTCTAACGTTATTTTTTTTTAATATAGAAAGCCATGGCATCTGAAGTCTGATTGCCCAACTCTGAAATCTCACCAAGAAAGGAGAGGGTGAGAAAAAACCTAATTTCAAGAAAGAGAAGAAAATTATCAAAAAGGCTTTTTGGGCAGACTCAGCATCAGACTCTTATGAAGCTGAAGATAAAGAGGAGATAACAAACATGTGTCTAATGGCTATAAACATCTTGATCACACTGATCAAGAAAAGGTATGTAAGCTTACTTACAATCAATAATTTGAATTATCTGAAAAATTTCTTTTCTCTTATAGGAATCTCAATAAACTATATGCTAGTCTTAAAACTAATTTTTTAACTTTACAAAAGAAGCATGAGTGCCTGAAAAATGATCATTCCACTTTAGATAGCAATCATATGACTTTACTTATTGAATTTTAGGAATTGAATAAAAAGCATCTTGATTTATATGCTGAGCTAGAAAATTCATATAAAGACTTAGCTACTCTTGCAACTTATTTAAATAGTAAGGAGCATGTTTTGAAAAAAGAAATTTAATTTTTGAAAAGGCAAATAAGTTTTTAGATTCTAAATTAACTACTTTCAAAAAAAAAAAAAAACACACATAATGCTTGAGTTTTATAATTCATCATATCAGAATACATCATTCAAATTTAGGAAGAAGCATTATAACCAATGTAGATTAGTAAACCCTTATCCTTGTGTTAGATATTTTTTCTTGTGACATGCTAGGACATATCTCCTACACTTACATCGTTCACCTTAGAACACATTTAATGTGGAGACCTAAAGTTTAAAATTTATAGCATATCATCCATGCATTTTATTCTTCTTTCCATAAGATGGGACCCAAACATATTTTGGATCCCAAATCTAATATATAATGATTTCGTAGGTGTGCTCACACAAAAGGCCTCATGAGAACATGTAGTATCTGGACAGCAGATGTTCAAGACATATGACTAGAGATGTAAATCAATTCATTTTATTGGAGGTCAGGGTAGGAGGAAATGTAACACTTAGAGATAACACCACCAGAAGAGTGATGGGGATAGATATAATTGGCAACTCTAAAAATTTTATCATTAAAATTGTTTTACTAGTTGACGGCTTGAAACATAACTTGGTTAGCATCAGGTAGCTCTGTAATAAAAGCTTCAGGATAAAATTTATATCTACCAGCTGCATAATAAGTTTGAATAACAATATTGTTTTGCAGGAAAAAAGGATTAAAAAATTCTATATGCTTGATTTAAATTATATTAAATCTGACATTATTCTTTGTTAAAAATTCTTGTTGATGATTCTTCATTATGGCATAAGAGGTTGTGTCATGTTAGTATAAAAAGACTTTGAAAGATCACCCAAAAAGACTTAGCGAGAGGGATACCAAAACTAGAGTTCACTAATGATCACTTGTTTGATGCCTGTTAGTTAGGAAAGCAAATTAAATCCTCCTTAACCTCAATTAAAGACATTTCCACTAGCAAACCCGTTGAAGTCTTTCACATGGATTGCTTTTGACCTGTCAGCACTGCAAGCTAAGGAGGGAAAGACATTATATATCTGATTATTGATGATTATTTGAGGTTTACTTGGGTTAGATTCCTATCTCATAAAGTGAATCTTTTTGTAAGGAGCAAGGGATAGACCATAAAATTTTAGCTTCTAGGATCCCTTAGCAGAATGAGGTAGCTAAAAGGAAAAATAGGATCCTATTAGAAGTTGCTAGAGCCATATTAGTTGAATACTCGCTACTAAGATACTTATGGGCAAAATTGGTGAATACAACCTGTTATGTTCTGAATTAGGGAAATGTTAGATCCAAATTGAACAAGATATCTTACAAAATTATGAAGATTAGGACACCCAACCTCTCTCACTTCCATGTATTTAGATGTAAAGTATTCATTCTGAATAATGGGAAGTCTCAAATAGGGAAGTTTGAAACAAAATCTGATAAAGGAGTGTTCCTAGGTTACTCAAGTGTTAGGAAATTATATAGGGTCTTTAATAAAAGAACACTAGTAGTTGAGAAGATCTCTCATGTTATGTTTGATGAATTTGATAATTTTGAATGGTCTCGAGTAGAAGAAGAGGAGGTTGTAGAAGTCACCCAATGATTGGAATCTATAAATTTGTAGGAAATAATAAAGTCTAAAAACACTTTTCCTATAGAACGAAGATATTCTTTTAGTCACCTTAAAGAATTGATCCTAGGACACCCATTTAAAGGTGCTAGAACTAAGCATGGACTTAGAAAAGAGATAAACCACTCTGCCTTCATTTCAATGATTAAACCCACCATCCTAAATCAAGCCTTATCTAATGAATTCTAGATCTCATCCATGCAAGAAAACTAAATCAATTTATAAGAAATGATATTGGGGAGCTAGTTAAAAGATATATAGACCAGAGTGTAATTGGAATAAAAATGGTTTTCAAAAGTAAAATGAATGATTCTGGAGTAGTAGTGTGGAATAAGGTAATATTGGTGGTTAAAGGGTATATTCAAATACAAAAAGATTCACTTTTATGGTCTATCCATTCATAACTAGATTGGAAGCTATTAGAGAGATACTAGCCATTGCTTATTTTAATGGATTCAAATTGTATCAAATGGATGTTAAAAGTGCCATTTTGAATGGGTTAATAAAAGAAGATGTGTACGTTAAATAATCCTCAGGCTTTAAAAATTCATAATTTCTTAATCTTGTCTTCAAATTAATAGGACACAGTGGAGAAAAAGGATTCATGTAGCCGAACGCACGTAGTGGGATAAAGGCTTGATGTTGTTGTTGTTCTTGTCTTCAAATTAAAAAAGGCATTATATGAACTTAAACAAGCACCCAGGGCATCGTACAAAAGGCGAAGCAGATTCCTACTGAAAAGATTGTTTGTTAAGAAAATCATAGACACCACCCTATTTCTAAAAGAGGTTGGAGATGAATTACTGATTGTTAAAATTTATGTTGATGATATTCTGTTTGGATCTTATGATAAAATTATATGTGATGAATTTTTAAGAGCAATGAGTAAGTAATTTGAAATGAATATAATGGGAGAACTGACTTACTTTTTGGGGTTTAGTATAAGGCAGAAGGATGATGGGACTTTCCTAAGTTAATCAAAATACATTAAAGACATCCTTAAGAAATATGAGATGGATAAGCCAAGCCAATCAACACTCCCATGAGTCCCACTATTCAGTTAAAAAAGAATTCAAATGGTAAATATATTGATCAAAATTAATACAAAGGGATAATTGGATCACTTCTTTACTCGATTGCCAGTAGATCTGATATTATGTTTAGTGTTTATCTCTGTGCTAGATTTCAAGTTGATCCGAAAGAAACTCACTTCACTGTTGTTAAAATAATTCTTAAGTATCTCTTAAGAACCCCTAACTTAAGAATATGGTATACTAGGCATATCACCACTTTTAAAATCATAGGATATTCTGATTCAAATTTCACAAGATACTGAGTTAATAAACAAAGCACTTCTATAACTTGTCAATTTATAGGACAATCCTTAATCTCCTAGTCTAGTAGAAAATAGAACTCAGTTGCTCTATCCCCTACTTTAGTTATGTAAATTACCCTAGGAAGTTGTGTGGCCCATGTCCTCTTGTTAAGGGAATATAGTTTAGATTTTGGATTATCTGTAAGCATAATTTTATTACTCTATGATAGCATTAGAGCCATCTGCATTTTGAAGAACTCAATCCAATACTCCAGGACAAAGCACATAGATACAAAGCATTACTTCATTATGAATCATATTACTAAAGAAGATATAGAGCTACCCCATGCAGCAACTAAAAACCAACTTACTAATATCTTCACTAAACCACTGGCCTTTGAAATTTTAAGCATCATTAGAACTAGATTAGGTGTCATAGGTATAAATGCTTGAAATCATTATCTTCTATTTTTTATCTTTCTTTTATTTTTATTTTCATGTTTGTTTCTATTTATATACTTCTTTTTTCCATTTTCATTTTTCAATTTTTTTTCTCTTCATTTTTTTTTTCAGATCAATGGTCACTGCTCGTATTGATTTCTTAAATGACGTTTTGCCTTATGTTGGTTTTAAAAATTTTTAAATGATGTTAACCTACCTAAATCAATTAAAGAAAGAAACACCTTTGATTGTTTCTCTTCCTTGAACTCCTTTAGCAGGGTAATTTCCTTTTTGAAGAAAAAATCTATTTTAAATTAAAAGTTTGACTTCAAAATTATGATCTTTTCCATCTTCTTATAATAATCTATCTCATATGTATAGTTTTTAAAGTCATTAAATCACTTTCAAGTTTTGTTGATCAGATTGCTACATTTATCATATGAATTTGATTCAGATTTATGATTTATTCTTCCTTAAATTATAGAGTGAATTTTTCTTCTCTTTTATCTAGAATATATTCTTACATCTAAGAGTCTTTAAAGGCTTTGAGAGTGAGCTAACTCAAAAAAATGACAAGAGGCATAAAATAAACCCAAAGGAAACTTAAAAGATGTGCAAAGAATGCCAAATATTTGAAAGATATACAAAGTGTGTCAAAAATCAAAAGATGTGCAAAGTGAGCCAATTAACTGATAAGAGTCATAAAATGAGCCCACAAATAAATAAGCTTTCTTCTCTTTCACACTTAAAATCTTAGAAGAATTGATGTGACACTTGATATCTTGAAACACTTGATTTTTGATACACATGATCGTGACTAATTACATTGCTATATTATTCTATCAGATATTTTTCTGAAATGATGTTTTGAATATATCACTTTTCTTAATTGATTTCTTTTATGTGTTAGATTTTTATTTTCAAAAGATTTTTACACTGTAAGGAGTCTAAGCTAAGGTTAATAAGATCAGTTATTCAACCATTTTTGGATTTTATTGATGTTAATTAATTTCTTACTAAATTTTAATCAAATCACAAGGGAAATATATCATTTCTTAGTGTTGATTGATCTTAAAAAAGGTTTTCTTTTGTTTTTGTTATTCCATTAAGTTTTTGGGCTTTTTTTGTTATTATTCTTTTTTTTTTATCCTATAAAAATCCTGATCACAACTTTCCACATTCTAAATTTTTTCTATTTTATTCACATTGTCCTGGACGATCCACATCATCTTGTATGATCAGAATAAAAATACAGCTCTCTGATCACAATGCATCTAATAGCTAGGATTGAGTAAATTATTGGTGATCGTCCTAGTGATCCTTATTTAATCTTAGATGATCCACATGGAAAAACCATTTGCATGATTTCAATTCAATTACGATGATTAATTATTATACATCATGCTTGATGATCCACATATTTGTTATAGATGATAAATCTATTTAATGATCGTCTAGTCTGACTCCTCAGGATGATCGCCTGAGTTCATTCATCCTGGATGATATCTAATAAGCCTGGATGATATGACAACTTTTTTTATAAATCGACTGGATGATATTATTGCACCTAATTGTTCTAGACTATCTCACCATTGTCTTGGATGATTTGGATGATCTTATATAAATAGTAGATTTTCACTATTTTCTTCACCATAAAACCTTTCAATCCTTCCTCCCTTTCATAGAAACTCTCAAGTCTTACAAAAGGCAGGAGGCAAAAGATCTAGGATGCATGCTAGTAATTCATCAAAGAGGGAAATTGATCCTCATTTTTCCAAGGAAGTTGATGAAGCGGCCTACCACTAGTGAACGAGTGTTGGCATAATCTCTTCAAAGACCATTGATCAAAGTAATTTAAATTTTTAGGTAATTTATCTCTATGCTAGAACAACCCTTAATTCTCTCCTCCCACTAGCCTTCCCTTTCAATTTTGAACTTCTATTTATATTTTTTTGCAAACTTTCACATCAAACAAGCCTTTACTATTGTATAATCTTATGTTAATAGAAGGCCCATAGAAATTACATCTCAAGATTTACATGACCTCGTTCATCTTTCTACCACTAGAGATAAGATCCATATCATTATTGAAAGTTCATTTGAGATGTTAAGCGCTTATAAACTAGCCCAAAGCTAACAAAGAGGGGGGTGAATAGGTATTTAAAAAAATTTCTCATTCAAAAACACAATCTTAAACCAAACCAAAATTCACCACATGACTAAGCACGGAAATTAAATGCGGAAAATAGAAAGAACACATAAAAATTTATAGTGGTTCGGTCAACATAACCTACGTCCACTCCCCGAAGCTTCTCCTTTGGTTATTGCACTAAACTCAGTATCTCTCCTTTTGCTCCCACAGCAAGGTGGAGTAGCCTGTACAAACCTCCTTTTCACCATCACCGATGAGGCAGAGAACCCGACTCCTTTTGCTTCCTCTGAAGCAGGCAGAGAACCTGACTCCTTTTGTTTCCTCCTGAAGCAAATAGAGAATTTGACAACTTTTGCTTTCTATTAAATTTGGTGGAGAACCTTGATCAGTTGTTGAACTAGACCACTCTAAAACCACCAAGGAATAAGTGATGACAATCGAAGAAGATGACTTAGATCCATGCTTGAAGAAACATTTGTGAAACCCCTCATAGACTCCCCCTTATAATCTCTATCCCTTAATCTCTCTCTCTCCTCTTGGCACACTCAGGTCAAGATAGTAGCAAAAGATGCAATCTTGGGTAACTAAGAGCTCTTACATAGAAGAGCTTTTGATTTGCTCATAATTGCAACAAACAGACTTAATCGTCCATCACGATATTCATATCATCTTGTACAATTAGTTTAAATTATTGAGTATTCTCCAGAACATCACCCTGAATACATGTTTGGATGATGGAAAAGTAACCTGATTGTCTAGGATGATTTCACAATCGTCCTGAATGATTAGTTAGAATTATAGATATCATCAATACATCGCCCTAAATGCATGTGTGAATGATGGAAAAATAATTGATCATTTAGGCCAATTTGGGATCATACCAGATGATTAGTGTAAAAATAATACACATTGTCCAGAACATCATTTTGGTCATCCAAGATGAAACTAAGGTTTATTTAACTTATCATCCCGGACGATCCTACAATCATCCCGAATGATATGATTGAGCAATCAAACCTTAATTTTTTTTCGTAATCATGGTGGAATTTTGAAAACATGTTTTGAAAATATTAGCTTTCTTTGGGAATTTAAAAATTGAAATTGGATTCTAATTCTAGAGTCGAATCAACTCGGTAGAAAAAGTATATTGCCCCGAAGGACCAAAATAAAATTTCATAACGGTATTCAGACTTAGAATTACGAAACTCATCTTGAATATAGTGACCAAATTCTAAGGATAACTTTATATGGCCCCTAGGGGACAAGGTAAAGTTCAACTAAATATCCAGTTATGATATCCAAGAAGTATGATCGTCGAATTTATATCTGAAGCCTTATCAAAGAAGGATGTACCTCCCCAAAAGGAGATGAAACCTTTTAATGATAATTCTTCTGATATAATAATAGCGATCATCCCTTAACTTTTTCCAAAGAAATCTAAGAAGATTTTAAAAAGATTAATTTTGAAATCAGGTGCGTGTGGTTCCAAATCTCCTACGAGCGCAAGCCCTCGTAGTTAATTACATCGTAGGGAGACAGGGTCCCCTACGAAAACTCTCGATTAAAATAATAATGAAATTTTGTTAGATTTTCTAAGAGTGATATAAAAAACGAATGAAATTTTTTGGAAAATCAAGAGGGAATGGATCGAGATTGAACATTTATTAACAGAGTCAAGGGAAGAAAGGTAGGGGACACATTGAGATTCCAGAACCATCCAGAAGTGTCCCAACTTAATCTAAGTGTTGGGATTTATGTCTTAGGATTGAAACAAAACTTTTAATTGAAGTTGAGCATCTTATTAGAAATTTGGGATTATACCCCCGAAATTTGGGGTCTTATGATCAAAGATCTGCCCCAGATCCTAAATCTATTTTGGATACTGGACCACAGTCGTCCGAACCTAACTAATGCAATGCAATGCCTGGACTTACCCCGGCCTGGATTGGGGAGCCAGCTAACCACCTAATCGATTTAAAAGAGATGAGTCCAATCTTTTATTAAAGAGTGGTAGGGACGTTGTACTTAAAGTTTTGGAGAGTTGGGGCCGACATCTAGAAATTTTCCTAGTTGGCCCCTTCGACTTATGATGGGTGCTAAAATGCTAAAACTGATGCAATTAAAATCTTGACTCTTTTAATTTGTATCTAATGCAATGCATGCTGGTCGACAACTTCCAAATCAAATAAGCTTGAAATTTTAAAGATAGACTTAGAAAAAAAAATTTTAGAAGACTGGACTTCCCCAGGTCGGGCACCTCGTCCTCATAGATCATACTATCCGGCCTCTACCCACAGGCGGGGAATGGTCAAAAGCAAGGAAAAAATAATGCAGAAATATGCATGCGACCCCGGGGTCGATCCCCGGCTAATTCCCTAGATTGGTTATCTTTCTATGTTATTTAGACACACTAAAATTTTAGACATTTAAGATTTGGAGTAGAAAACTTTCACACCCTCACGAGTCTCACGTATCCAAGCGAAAACAAAAGCGGCACACAATCGCCAAAAAACTAAGAAAAGCAGGCAGTCCTAGAGACAATCAATTCATCACATCAAATATAAATTAACTAATTTATAAATATCCATAGGCAAAGTTTCCTTGCTTATTACAAACCAGAATTTTGCAGAAGGTAAAGTGGCCGGGCACCACTGACAACAACCCGGATTCTAAACCTAGTAATGACGCAAATAATTTTGAGTGGGATATTCTCAATCTTCAAGTCTTCAATCTTGTTCTTCTTTGAACTCCTTTTCTCCAAACTCCTCGGATTCTTTGTGGTGAACTACCCAAATGGATAAAAGGGCACTTCCTTTCAAAAGGGAAGGCCACTCTTTCCTCTTTGGGTATAGAAGAGGTATGATCCAAAATTGGATTCCCAAATGGAGAAGAAAAGTTTCCCACAGGGGCATCCTTTCCTCTTTGAAATCCAAACTTTGGACCTATATATCCCAACTCAAAATTAACTTTTACAACACTTAACAATTGCACAAATTACATTTATTTGAAAATAAAATATAGACTCACCTGCAGGGTTATCCTAAGCAGTTAATAAATGAAAAGCAATTATTCCCAAGCAGTTATATTGGTGCAGAAAAGAAAGTAAACACACTGGCCACGCTCCTTTTATTTGGGGGCTTTAGCAGCTGAAGCACCTGTACAAGCATTTATAGCGATTAATATTTTTTATTGATTTAGCCCCCTTTTATTACCCTGCATGAGCGTGGCCACCTGCAGAAAACTGTGTGAACATCCAGATCGTACCTAACCTAAGGTTAATCTAATCGCCAAACACATTAATCCATCCACATAATGCAGAAAAAGTTTGCAGACACAGCAATACAATTTCATCCACAACATGCAGTGAAAACCACAAAAAATCCGGCACACAACAGTAAAATAAACACTGGCCTAACCTAGGTCTAGAGTTGGTTGTCCTAGCACATCATCTAAAGTGTGTGTAAAAGGTCGTGTGGCTGGGGTAGGTCCTAAAGTGGGTGATTAGTTAAAGTTGTCTAGAAAATTTCTGAATTTGTTAAGGCTTAGAAGGGGATTTAGATTAAAATTTAAGTATTGATAGATTATGATTTTTAATTAAACATATTTTAAAAGTTAATTGATTACTACCTTTTTTTCACACCGAGGCCCTGAAGTTTATTTCATCTTCCTTGGGGTTAAGCTAATAGCCTCGTAGGCCTGGGTTACCTAGTAGCAATCAAGGTTGATTAAGTTATTTAAATTGGTTGGAATTAAAGAAGTGGATTGATATTAAAGGGAGTTGGTTACTGATTTTAATATGTTGGTTGAGAATTTTATTATCCTATTAAGGAAATTCTGGAGTTTGGGGGAGTTAATAAGTTTTGGAGGTTATCCGGATATGTTAACTAAGGGGTCAAAATTTGACTTTTAAAATTAGAGTTAATCTTAAGGGTTTCAGATTTTTAATAAATACTAGACCTAATTATGAGTTGTTAGACAGGTGGTACATTCAATTTGGAGTTCTCTATGAAACGTTATGATTTTTAGAAGTTTTGGCCCGATTCTAACCTAAAGTTGAACTAAAATGTTGACTCCTTGACTTTGACCAGATTATGGAGGTTTAATATTTTTAAAGAACACTAAATTCTAATTGAAGTCATTTTGCATTGAGTTTTAGTGATTTGGGATTTTCTATAATTAATTATAAATTTTGGAAGTTTGGGTATTTTTTGTATTATTAAATTATTTCAATTAAGGGCTCTTTTAATGATTTGAAACCCAAATGAGTCTTAAACTTCTTGAGATCAACTCCAAAGATCCAAAGTGATTTAAGGAGAGATCAAAAAGTGTTTAAAGATTTTTTGGGATTTTTAATAATTTTTAATTAATTAAAATTGATTAACCCTTGATCCTACCTAAAGACTAAATCAAGCCAAATCTAGAAGCCAATTCAAGAGGGTTTCAATTCTCAATGATCAAGGGATTAATTAGGAACAATTATAAAAATTTTAATAGATTTTATGAGTTAAAGATAGTTCATTATTAATTAAATAGGGTTAATAGGCCACTTCTAAGAGGGATTTTTTAGGCTTCTACTTGGGGAACCAACTGAACTCTAAATTTGATGAAATTTGGATCATAGGATTACCTGACCCTAAGGACTAAACCCACAAAATTTGAGCTCAAATGGAGTACACTATGGTGGTTAACTAAACCACCCAAGGTGAACTCTAAGTCACCTTCAAATCACTATAGGGATCTATCCTAAGCTTGGATTGGGGCAAAATCAGTGGCTCTACACTCCTTACCCTACACATCATCAACACACAAAGAATCACACCCTAAATCCCATTTGATATGTCTATACCCCATTTTGAAGAAAAGGGTCAAACCATGACCCTTGAACTCAAAAGTTGGGGAAAATGCCCTTGAACATCCTAAAATGGGGAGATAAAATTTGGACATGTCAAAAACATGTTCAATTTCAATCTCCCAAAATTCTAGTCCTGGTGGACTTGTATTTAAATAGTAATTAAATAAATTGATAAAATTCTCAAACTAAAATTAAACCTAACACTGACCTAACCAGGGATTTGAAACATAGGGCTTTTGTAGATCTCCCTGAGACCTTTCCAATGAGCCTAAGAACACCTAATTTGGAAAAGTGTGGAGGGAGTTATGATTTTTTTAAGTTCTCTTGAATATTTGGAATTATTAATTCGGCCATTACACAATCAGCAACCCTTTACACGCGTCGCGCGCTGATTGGCTGGGCAATCATTGGCGCTAACTATTAACGGTCTGATTAACCATAGCCGTTGGATGGTGGATCGGATGGCTGGGATTAAACGCGCTCCGATACCGGGGGATCTAATCCGAGCCATTGATCGGAATCAACGGCTGAGATTACGTCTTCAACCTCTCGCTCGTATCCGAGACCGTGGAGCTTCTCCGTCATGATCCGGGCGATCCCGCCGACGAACTCTAATGAAATTTCACAGGGAGGATCAGGACAGTGGAAACCTTCAATCCAACGGTGGAGATCCGTTGGGGTGAAGGTTTCCTACACACTTGACCGGAATACCTAGCTAGGGAGCTCAGGATGAGGGGATTACCGCAGAGAAAATCTCAATGAATGAGCCTCTCTATCAGGAAGCTTCAGGGGGCAATGGAGAACTGATCTCCTTCAGACGTTAGGACCGGACGACGACCAGAGGTGCGACTTCGAGCGGGATGCCAAAAGCATTCACGGGCGCTCGCTCGAACGGGTGAAGGGATCGATCTGGGTGCTCGAAGGGAGAGCTCGGGAGGTCGCAGGAGCCCTGGGAAATGATCTTGAGAGATTGAGGATGCTTCTCGCGATCTGGGGAACTCGAGCCTATTTGGCCACCTTTTGTAAGCATGGACGGCCGAGATTTAGCTGGAGGGGGCTCGGATTGCTGCCAGGTGGAAGATGGCGACGTCCTAGGGAGGTCGCGGGGATTAGACCAGTGGGAAGTAGCTTTGATCCAGGGGTTGTCTGGGGGACCACCGGAACTCATTTTCCATTGGTTCCGACCGCTGCCGGCCATGGTTTGTTCGGGTTGACTGGGGGAGGCCGATGGGGACATGCTGGAGTCAAGCGTGGAGTCAATTTGGCCTGGGGATGTTTGGATTGAACTGGTGGGTGGGTTGGACCCAAACCTGCTCGGTTCGAGTTGAATTAAGCATGATCCAGGTCAGGTCAAACCCTGGGTTTGGTATGGGAGATAGGTCTGCGTCTGGTGCACCCAATGCAAGTGGTAATTGGATTCAACTTGGTCTGGGTTAAAAGATTGCTCGGGTTGATCCAAATCTACTCGATTCGGGTCGATTTGGGCTCAACCCAGGTAAGGCCAGACCTTGGGCTTGAGGTGGGATATGGGTATGGGTCTGGTGAACCCAATGCAAGTGGAAATTGGGTCCAATTTGATCTAAGTTAGAAGATGGCTCGGGTCCATGTGTTTTTTGCTACTTTGGGTTAGCCTAAAACCTGACCCAGGTTAGCCCAGAGCATGGGCTGGCTGGCGGAGGTGTGTTGGACCTAGGGCCACCTATGGGAGGTGTTGATCAAGTTCAATTGGCTTAGGTTAAGAATTGGCTCAATCCCAAGTGATCTTGGGCACTTTGGATTAGCCTAACTCTTGACCCAAGTGAGCCCAAGGGTTGGGCTGGTCAAGGAAGGTGTATTGGGTCAATGGGAACCCAATGACTCCTTGATTTGGATTCAATTTGATTAAGGTTAAGAGATGGCTCAAGGGAGACCTCTCTTTGGTCACTTGGGTCAAGCTAAATGGTTAACCCAAGTGAGCCCAAGGCTTGCTTCCCCAATAGAGGTCTCTTGGGTACCCAAGGGGTCATCCCTTACATTCAAAAGGACTTGGAATGGACTTGATTCAAAGGTTTGAAAGAGAAGGGGTGTATGGGTTAATGGGTCAAACTTGGTTGACTTGGTCAACCAGGTTGACCCAAGGTCTGGGTTTAAGTTCAACAAGTTGGGTTTGATATTTGAAACTTGTTGAAAGTGGTTTCAAAGAATTTGGAGTTGATTTGGAATGAAATGAGCACTTGAAATCCCCAAAGGGGTAATTTGGTCAATTTTGACCCATTGGTCAACTAGGGTTAAAAATGGGTCTAAAAAATGAAGTTTACTACTCAATGGGTTACAATCAAGGGTCTAGAAGTAATTGGAGGCTTTGATGAGGGCTCCAAGATCAAAATCTTCAAGGTGTTAGGTCCAATGGCATAGGATGTAAATATTTGAAGGTTTTACAGCCTTTGGATTTTAATTTAAATTCTGGGGTTAGAGACCTCAGAATAGGGTAACCTCTAGAGACATGTCTTATCACTTTGTAAGTGATAGACCCTAAATCAGAGGTCATTTGACTGGGTTTTGAAATTTTGAAAAATCCTTGAAAAAGGTCTTTAGGATAGGGCCTTAAGACTTTGGATTTGAGTTTGAATTTCTAGATTTTGAATGGATTTCAAGTTTGAATGATTAATATTGAAATATCAAAATCATTTACAATCATGCGGTGATTGTTAATGAATGGATATGATCAATGCTAGATCAAAGGTAGGATCAAAGTCTAAATTGAAGTTTTGATTCTCAAGTTGATTGGGTCAACGTTTGGATGTGTTTGAAGCTTGAATTAATTTAGGTTTGAATTGAATGAAGTTTGAGATTTGAATTGATCAATGGTAGGAATTAATTTGAGGTTGGAGTTGATCAAAGGTAGGGATTAATTTAAGGTTGGAGTTGATCAAAGGGTTTAGAAGAATTCTAAGATCTATGATCTAGAGGGGCTCTAGAATTTGGATTATGGAAGAATCCTAAGCTCTAGAGTAGGCCCTAAGGTCTTGGATCTAGAAAAGAATCTTAAGCTCTAAAGTAGGCCCTAAGGTCTGGCTCTAGGAAAGAATCTTAAACTCTAGAGGGGATCCTAGGACCTAGAATTGATCTGGGGTTTGGAAGGGCCTTAGTGACCTCATACAAAAATGAGGTCAACAAATGGACCCCCAATGTGTGTGGTAGAAGGAACTTCTATTGCACACATTGGCATTGACCGAATAGAAGTAGAATCTTAAGAGTGTAAGGGAAGGCATCACCCAACCTTAGGTCTATAGGATGTTAATATAAGACTTACTCCTAGTAGACAGATCAACTGGGAAACCAAGGTTGGGAATACCTAGCCTTGGGTCTAAGGAAGGACATCACCCAACCTTAGGCCTATAGGATGCTGATAGAAGACTTACTCCTAATAGGTAAATTAACTGGAAACTAAAGTAGGGAATACCTAGCCTTGGGTCTAAGGAAGGGCATCACCCAACCTTAGGTCTACAGGATGCTGATAGAAGACTTACTCCTAGTAGACTGATCAACTGGGAAACCAAGGTATGGAATACCTAGCCTTCGGTCTAAGGAAGGGCATCACCCAACCTTAGGCCTATAGGATGCTGATAGAAGACTTACTCCTAATAGGCAAATTAACTGGAAACCAAAGTAGGGAATACCTAGCTTTGGGTCTAAGGAAGGGCATCACCCAACCTTAGGTCTACAGGATGCTGATAGAAGACTTACTCCTAGTAGACAGATCAACTGGGAAACCAAGGTAGGGAATACCTAGCCTTGGGTCTAAGGAAGGGTATCACCCAACCTTAGGCCTATAGGATGCTGATAGAAGACTTACTCCTAATAGGCAAATTAACTGGAAACCAAAGTAGGGAATACCTAGCTTTGTGTCTAAGGAAGGGCATCACCTAACCTTAGGTCTACAGGATACTGATAGAAGACTTACTCCTAGTAGACAGATCAACTAGGAAACCAAGGTAGGGAATACCTAGCCTTGGGTCTAAGGAAGGGCATCACCCAACCTTAGTCCTATAGGATGCTGATAGAAGACTTACTCCTAATAGGCAAATTAACTGGGATGGTCATGTGGGGCGGAAACTTGCTCCACACAGTGGATCGAAAATTGCAAACTAGAATGGTGCCACGAAGGGCGTACTACACCACTAGCGAATGGTCATGTGGGGAGGAAACTTGCTCCACACAGAGGACCAAAACTGGCAAACTAGGATGGTGCCACGAAGGGCGTACTCCACCACTAATCCCCAAGTCAAATGCCAGGGTGGTGCCACGGAGGGCGTACTCCACCACTAGCGGGTGCGATTCTAAGGGAGGAGACGGTCCGACCCTAAGGAGAAGGCGAAGAGCATTAAAAAGTAAAAGAATTTAAAAAGGAAAGAATCGGGTTGCAAATCAAGAAGGAAAATTTCATTAATTGATAAAACGAGCTACATCAAGCATAGTATTTCTTAAGGAAACGCCTATTGACAGGTAGCATTGGGTGATTTCCTTTACAATCTACTAACTGATATGAGTCTCCTTCATAGACAGTCTCTATGATGAAGGGTCCTTCCCAAGTGGGTTCAAATTTGCCTCCTAACTTTTGATGGGCTAAGATAGGCCTCGGAAGGACCAACACTAAGTCTCCCGCTTGGAAGGTCCTAGGTCGTACTAGCTTATCATGGGCTTGAACCATACGGGATTTATATAACTCTAAACTTTGTTGAGCTTGGAGGCGTCGCTCTTCAAGGCATTCGAGTTCTTCCAACCGCAGTTTTGCATTTTGTTTATTTGTAAACTGATTCTGAACTGCAATCCTGAGCGAAGGGATTTGTATTTCCAAGGGTAAAACGGCCTCAGATCCATACACTAGTGCAAACGGGGTGGACTGGGTCAGGATTCTATAAGTGGTACGATAAGCCCACAGAGCTTCCACCAACAGCTCATCCCACTGTCGTTTGTTATCATCAAAGGTCTTTTTAACAATTTGTACCAAGGTTTTGTTGAAGGCCTCGGCTAATCCATTTGCCCGAGGGTAATAGATCGTCGAGTATCTCCAATAAATATTATGGCGTCTCACAGAACTGTTGATTTTTGTAGACTTGAATGCGGACCCATTATCAGATATGATTCTGCGGGGTACGCCGAATCGATATACGATATGGTCACGAAAGAATTTTAAGAAATGGTGTGATGTTACGTTACGTAGGGGAATTGCTTCCACCCATCTTAAAAAGTAATCAGTCGCTGCTAATATGAAATGATGATCTCTCGCGGAGGGAGGGTCAATCGGCCCAATGATATCTATGCCCCAACTCTCGAAGGGCCACGAGACTATCGTAGGGTGTAACGCATTAGGCGGCTGATGCAAAACCACACCATGGACCTGACATTAATGATAGTGCTTTGCAGTATTCATGCAATCGTCAATCATTGTAGGCCAGTAGTATCCAAGTCTTTTAATTTTCAATTTCATTTTTGGACTCGATTGATGTGCACCGCATAGTCCTGAATAAACCTCATTAACAATCTTTAGGGCTTCTCGCTGGTCTAAACAGCACAGCCGCATGTGATCGAAGGACCGACGGTACAGTAAATTATTGACTAGTGCATAAGATAGGGCATATTTCTTAATCTGGTTGGAGAGTGATTTATCCTGGGGAAGCTTCCCTTCTTTAAGGTAGTCAATTAAGGGTCGTCTCCAATCGCCTTCTTCGTCGGTTGTCAAAGAGGCAGAAAGGACCTGAAGGGGAGTCATACTAATGTGTTCCAAATCTGTAAGAGAGAGGGCTTTACGACCATAAATCTCTATAGGGATGGAATCCTCCTCAGGACATGCAAATTCCTTTGCAAGTTTTGTTAAGGCATCCGCTGCGGAGTTACTTCCACGGAGAACCCTATACAAAGTGGCGGTAGGAATCTGTTCCAACAAGTGAAGTGTGTACTGGTGGTATCTTAGGAGATTAGGATTCAAGACTTTATAGGTTCCGACCACTTGGTTAATCACCAATTGGGAATCTCCAAAGATCTTAATCTCTTTAATTTCCATTAGAATTGCAAGTTCCAAACCGATTATCAGAGCTTCGTATTCAGCTTGATTATTTGTGCAGGGCTCCGATAAATGGTAGGAGAAATACATCATTCCTTTTTCTGGCATTATAAAAATAATACCGACTCCAGCCTTTCCAGGAATTATAGATTGTTAGGTCGCATTCCTACGAGAGGATGCTGCTCCATCAGAATACAATTCCCAGATGGCCTCGTCAGATTCCCTCAAACTCATGATTTGTTTGTCAGGTAAATCATCATTTAGAGGAGAGTCTGTTGGCAGTCGGTGTGCTGCCAGAAAGTCGGCAACGACTTGTTCTTTCACAGCACGAAGGGGAGTGAAAGTAATCTCAAATTGTAGTAATATCATAGACCAACGGGCTAAACGTCCTGACAACATAGGTCAGGTCATAAGATACTGCAAAGGATTAACTCTTGAAATCAAACTGATTAAGTGGGAGAGCATGTAGTGCCTCAGTTTCTGGGCTGCAAAAACTAAAGCAAGACAATGCTTTTCAATTGACGGATATCGAATTTCAGTAGGAAGAAGCCTTCGACTAAGGTAATAGAGAGCATTCTCCTTTCCTTGGTCGTTGACTTGAGCCAACAGGGCACCTAAAGACTCATCTAAGGCTGCAGTGTAGAGAATTAACGACTTTCTCGGAATTGGGGCTGCCAAAATTGGTGGGTTAGAAAGGAATTGTTTAATGTCATCGAAAGCATTTTGGCACTTCTCGTCCCATACGAATTTAGTGTCTTTTTTTGCAAGGACAGAAAAGGGTTGACATCTCCCAGAAAGATTAGAAATAAACCTCCTTATATACGTTAATCTACTTTGTAGAGTCCTTAACTGGGTAAGGCTCTTAGGAGGTGGCATATCTAAGATGGCTTCAATTTTAGCAGGGTCAATCTCAATTCTGCGATGCCTCGCTATGAATCCTAAGAATTTTTCCTGAGGTGACGCTGAAAGCACACTTCAATGGATTCATTTTCAAATCGTAGCGGCGCAACCGCTCAAATACAACTCTTAAATCATACAGGTGAGCCTCTTTGACCTTGCTCTTGACAACTAAATCATCAATATAACACTCAACTTGATTATGAATTAAGTCGTCAAAGATACGGGTCATGGCCCGTTGGTAGGTTGCCCCGGCATTCTTTAAGCCAAATGGCATCACCTTGTAACAAAAGATTCCAATAGAGGTTCTGAACGCAGTATTTCTCTCATCTTCTGGGGCCATCTTGATTTGGTTATAACCCGACGAGCCATCCATGAATGAGAAAATGGCATTTGAGGAGGCAATGTCCACCATGAGTTTTGGTATTGGTAGAGGGAACTCGTCCTTAGGACATGCCTTATTCAGATCCCTATAATCGACACAAATTCGAATGTGACCGTTTTTCTTTCGGACCGGCACGACGCTGGCCACCCAAGAGGGGTATTATTCCTTTCGAATAAACCAGGCTTCGGCCAATTTCTTAACTTCAAAAATGACTTATTGCTCGATTTCCAAGCGCATGCGTCGAGGAGCTTGTTTGACAGGAATGGCAGCGTGCCGAACTCCAAGTTTATGAACCGCTACCTCAGCAGGTAAACCTGGTATTTCGTCGTATGTCCATGCAAAACAATCCCTAAACTCAGACAACAGTTGAATCAAATCTTTGGTTTCACCCTCGCTCAGTAGAGCACTTATAAAGATTGGACGGGGGTCATCATCGGTTCCAAGGTTAATTTCTTTTAATTCATCGACTGTCGATTTAATTTCTACTTCTAATTCAGGGGGTGCATCCCGAACTCGAAGGTCATCGGGATCATCTAAAGTCTCCAAATAGAGCCCATCAAGAGCACAAAAAGGATCTGTAAGGATATTTGACGATTCAAGATGATAAGTTATCATTAGGCAATACTCATCATCATCGAATGAACTAACAGTTCCAAAGCCGATACCGTTTTTAGGATTATTCTTAATTTTTGCTTGCCAAATATTTTTGTGGTATCTAGCCTGACCCTTAGTCCATCGGCATGGTACAGGACCTTTAGAGAAAATATTTTTCACACGAATAGGGAAGTAGTTGAAAGGTAATTCCATTAATTCATTAAAATCTACCTCCTCAAGGGTTACATCACTTTCATCCCTTGCGGAGGAGGAGCCAGGAAAGAATTTCTACACTTTCTTTACTTCGCCGTTCAAGTTGGGGGCCACTTTAACTTCTAACCCAGCAATCTTGCTAACTGACAGTGGGGTCAGAGAAAGGGCCTCAATCCTTCTACTGAGCTTTTCGTACATTGTCAATTCTTGCTCGTCACTTTTCACCTTTACAACATCTTCCTCAATGTCACTGTCCTCTTCTAAGGTGAGATCAAATTTTGGAGAAGTATTTGTATTTTTTTAATTGAGGTAGAAAGTAGCACCTTGATCTTTGGACTCAACGTCGGAATCTGATTCCAAATCAATATAAACAGGTGTTGTTCTCCTCTCTGATGAAGCACGGCCTCGACCTCGTGCCCTTAAGGCCATCCTCCCACCTCTTTGAGGTAATGTGTTTGGAGGCCTAAGGACAACGATGTCAGAGTCGTCTTCACTACTTAATTGTATCATTTCTTGATGAATAAAATTTTCTTTTTCTTTCTCTTGATTGGACTTTTGTCCAGCCAATTTCTCCACAATTTTGATCTATAACTTAGAGCGGGACGAGGACCCTTTTGGAACAAAATATATAGCATCTGCGTAGATCCCGATTTCTTGAATCGAAAATGGTTGCAGATCACCATTAATCACGTGTTCAATGCCATCTCGTTGGTACTTGATGCATTGGTGAAGGGTAGATGGAACCATTCTATATTCATGAATCCAATGTCTACCTAAAAGGGCATTAAAGGACGTCGCCGAATCAATTTTATGAAACTTAGCTTCAGTTTTCAAGTCTCCTATTTCTAAGAGCAAAGTGATTGAACCTAAAGCCCTCTCGCCCTTCTCATTGAACTCACGAAGCACCAACCTATCGGTTGAGAGCTTGCTAGTATCAACTCTGAGGTATGTGAGGGTCTTTATGTTCATTATGTTGACCAATGCACCCGGATCAATGAGGACTCTTGATAACTTAAAATTTCCCACATCTACAGTAATATAAAGGGGACGATTATGGTCAGCAGTTCTCAAGAGCAAATCTTCATCTAAAAAGGTAACTTCAGGAATCTCTTTGAAGTAGAATGCCTCACCTTTTGAAGTTGCAGCCAACTGGGTTAAGCAAATCTCAGGGTCGAGAAGCGGTTTAATTAAAGACTCCCTCATTTCTTTGGAGAGAAGGAGGGCGTCATAAATACTTAATTTTGCTGGCAACTTCCTAAGATGGGCTAAAACGTTGTAATCAACCTTAGGAATGACGGACTTAAAACTCGGAGGAATTAGAGGAAATTCTGATTGCTGAGAGGAATTTGGATTTAAATCTTCGAAGGGAATTTGCTTGCCTTTCTCCTGAGGGGGAAGCCTAGGGGGTAAGACTTTACCGCTGCGGAGTTGCACCTGCTCGATATCTTCGGTAGGGCAAACTAGGGTAGTGTCTATGCACACCATAGGCGTTGGATCATCATTTCCCGAAAGCGAGTCAGAATCTGAAAGTTCTATCAAGATAGGACTTCCTTGAAAATTAATTTGAGGGAAATTACTTTCTGATAAAGCTTCACATTCGACCTCTTCTTGAATAGCTGATTCGGGAAGGTCAATTTCTTTGATATTAAGACTTTCTTCAACAGAACTTTGATTTAAAACATGAGAGTCATCAACTTGCATTTCATTTCCATGGTTAATCATCAAGATAGAAGCATAAGGATGTTTTTTATTCATCTTCTGACTTCGCCTTTGATGGGGCAAAGTAAAAGTCAGATAACAAAAGAGGGGAGTGGGTTTTAACACCCCCATCAGCCATCCTAATACATCTCTCATCTACACACTTCCTCTCTACAAAATCAACTTCTCTTTCTTTTAAATACTTAACAATAGTTCCTGTGACTACTGGAGAGGAAAGTGGCTCAACATCCTCCTACAAAGCTTCCAGGTCAACCTTCCACATCGGGCCCTGGGCTATCGTAGTCAGCTGTTGAGAAAGATGAAAAGATTTGTTAATCGACTTTTTAAGTGCCCGGGACAAAGCAATGTCCCAACCATCTTCAACAAGACAAGGAGAGTTAAGAGAGTTACCTGAAATGGTTTTAATGGAAGCTTTCTCTGGATCGACCAAGTATTCCTTAGGAATTATGATATTACCTTGGGTGTATTTCCTCTCAAGCCAATCTTTGAACACAACACAGTCTTCAAGAGGGTGACTAACATTCGGTGGTATGGACAATACTTGGGATCATCTTTCTTACTTTCATCTTCAGGCCTCCTGGCCTCTGGCAGCTGAAAATCTGGTTTCTTTAACAAACTCTTGAAAATTCTCTTAACTGATTCCCTCTTAAATGGATATGGTTTTGCCAATCTCTCTCTAAAAGGGACAAATTTAGGGTCTCTGGTGTACTGAGGAGTGACCTGAAAGGGCTGTCTCTGAGCTGGCTGTGGTGGCGGTGGTGGAGGAACACTGGACTGACTAGCCATTGGTCTTTTTCCTTGTCAACTACCGACACTACTACCTTTTTCTCAAAAGTCTTAACCAATCTAGGACTTTTCTTGTCTTCAGACTTCTCTCGTAGGAATGGCATTTTATGAGCCTCTTCCTGCAAATTGCTAGCCTTATTAAGAAGTTTTTCAAAAGTTTTAATGGTGAAACCCTTCAGGAGAAAAGCAACAGGGCCGTGGATATTCTTAAGGAGGATCTCCACCGCATGTTACTCTTGCAACTGGGGTTCACACTTCATCGAGAGGTTTCGCCACCTCAAGATGTACTCAACAAGAGACTCTCCCGACTTTTGTTTCTAAACAACAAGATCGCCCACAGTAGTTCGTTATTGCGCTCTAGAAAATCTTTTAAGGAAAATGTTTTCTAGATCGCTAAAGGTTTTTACTGAACCATTGGGCAGATCGGCGTACCATTCAAAAGCAATGTCGGACAGACTACTTACAAATTGGTGAAATAGTAGAGCATCTGACCCTCCTGCATTGCAACAACTTGCTCTGAAGTGGGCCAGATGCTATCTCGGGTTTTGTAATCCAGTGAAAATTTTAAAAGTTAGTGGCACAAAGCCTTTTGGGTAAGGAACTGAATCATATTCTTCGGGGTAAGGTCTACCCTTTGGAATAGATGCGGTTCCTTGCGAAAAGGCTAAGTCCTCCCTTACCTAGTCCTCAATCAGTTTCTTAATATCCTTCTGAGGCAGAGTTGGAGGGACAAGGGGATTTGTAGGTGTTGTTGGAGATGCCTCTGGTAGGAAAGGAGGGATAACTGGTGTTGACTCGGGAGGCTTGGAACCAGACTCTGTCTTTCTTGCATTTCTTTGACTTGTGACATCATAGTTGTCAACTGATTCTCCAAATCTTTAATATTCTCCTCACCCTTAGCCCTTACGGACTCATCTGAATCGAATTCAGCAACATGGGGATCATCATCTCTAGCAAGCCGGCGCCTACCAGGTTTGGCCTCTTTGTTGGACCCTCTAGTTTCGACCATGGAAACGCTACCAACGTAATCATCTTCCTCTCCAAGGAGGTCATCTAGGTCTGGGTTGAAAGATGCCATTCCCTCTTTATTCAACAAAATATTTCTTATTTCTTGAACTACCTCCTCGACCGGTCTATCCTTAATTGACTTAGGATCGAGAGGCAAGTATCCTTTGTACTCAGCCATATCGAATAATTCTTCAAAATCTAGGAGAGCAATGATTTCTGTAAGTTTTGGGTTAGGATCCTGTTGAGGCTCTGTAACTATCTCTTCTTCTATCTCAAGATCTAGGTCAATTCCTTCCTTCTCGACTGTCCCAAGATTGGTAGTCGGAAAAGTGGCATTCTCTATAAGGAGAGGGGCACATACCTTAGGAGGTGAAGCAGGAGCTTGTAGAGAAATAGCTTCTACATCTGGTAAGGTAAGATCCTCAGACATCTATGTGGGAAGCCCAGGAATGACACATAAATCTATGCTATCAACAACCAGAGCATCAATGGGAATCATAACTGAATCAGGAACTGGACTGGCTGCAAGAGGGCTATCTACTGCAACAACTGGAGAACTAGGTTGAACATACATCGACTCAATCAAGACTGCAGGAGGTTTAACTGGGACTCGTTGGAGTTGGAGAATGAACTTTGGGGTTCTTGAAGGCGGTCGTAAATTGTCCAACTTAGTCCTTTTTGGGACAAACTTCTTCTCATGCGATTTGGGCCTCTTGCCCTTGATATCCAGATGTTCTAGAGTTTCATTCCCCTCAGGTTTGACAACTACTGAGGCCAAATTTACAGCTTTGGAAGGGGGTACCGGGGGTCTACCAACAGAATGGCGGCCTCTCTCGGACTCAGTCAACACAATACCCTCCTCCGTCTTGGAAGAAAGAGGGCGTGGCGCCCAGTGGTATCCATCAACTAGTACTGAAGTGGCGGGCTGTCTAACATACTTCTTATTTCTCCTAACATATTGTGGAGTCAAATTCTTTGCCTCAGACGCCTCTTCGTTTAACACTTCTGTTTCGAAGCGATGACAGATCACTCCCTTAAACTGTTTCATGTACTGCTCCTTTGTTTGCCTAGATTGTGTAGCACAGGTGTGAATTATGTTTCTCAAAGCCCTTATTTTCTATAGATGCTTTTCCTTTGGAGTCTTTTTAGTCGAGTAGTCAACCGGGCATGGTGGGGAACGGGCTATCATAGCTATCCTCTCCTCCCCTTGAGTAAAAGCTAAGGGGTAAAAACGGCTCCCTTTCAGAAGGGGAGAGGAAGCAGGAATAGGTAGCTCCTCATCAGCCTCAGGCTCTACTTGAGCTAAAGTCTTAAAAGGAACAATTCTCTTTGCCTTAGAAATTTTCTTCCTAAGTCTCCTCAAATAGTTCTTCTTTTGATTCTTAGTGGAGAAGTTAAGTCCGGAACTAGATCCTTTCTCAAAAACAGATTTGACTTCAGTGGGAGGCTCAACAATTGGCTCAGACTGTTTCTGGTCATCACTAATTACTGGCAAGGTACGTGCAAATCCCATAATCAACTCAACCACTGGGGGAACTTCCTTATTAGCATCCAAACTAACAATCTGGTGTCAATCCATAGAGAGCTCAAGGGTACTGAATCCCATTCCAAAGATGATAGTGCTCCCTTGGTCATTAACAGTTGAGGATAACTCTCGGTCGAAAGAAAAGATCAATTAGCCAGCCATTTGAATTTTTTGAAAATTAAAGAGGGGTTTGAAATTAAATTTCTTATAAGAGAAGTGGATAAGCATTTGTTATCTTGAAACTTAAGGCTTGTAGGATAGCCTCAACCTTCCAACACATGTTAAGTGGTAGAAAACACCCAACACACGTTAAGAAGATAAAGAGGCTAAATACATGCCAAAAGATACGTTTTATCAAAAGGTAAACATATGTTAGCCCATAAGATGGTCGTATGGGGTAACATATGAAGGTTTGGAACTTGGAGAAAATTATTATTATCTTATTTTCTATGTTTTGAAGGGAATTTGAATTTTGAATGATTTAAAAAGGGGTTTTTTCTACAAAATTTAAAACACAACGGACAGAATTTCCCCTTGCTAGAAGGCTTATGGAATTGAAAGAAGAAAACCCAAGTAAAGCAAACAGTCTAACCCTCAAACCCAAGTAAAGGGGTTAAGACTAAAAATACTTCGAAACTTCTTAAAATCAAAGGTTTTTTTTTTAACTCCTTTCAATTTAAAAAATTGATATATTGAATGTGACATTTGTTAATCATAATTTTAAAAAGAATATTTTGGGACCTGATTTGACACTGTCGCCTCATAGGAAATCCCAGGGTAGAAGGTCAAAATCAGGATGATTAAGTTAGCACGTAATAAATTTTGGAGGTAGAACCTCTCTTTTAATGTTTTAAATTATTTTTAGAAGTTGGCCACACTCCCCCAAGGAAGAAATGGGTTGAGGGACCAATGGAAGGAAGGTAGTTAAGACTACCGATGAAACAAAATTTCATTCTTATTAAAGATGGAGAGAGAGATTTGTCCCATCGGTCGTGCCATTTTTTTGTTGTTGGTGGAATTTTGAAAACATGTTTTGAAAATATTAGCTTTCTTTGGGAATTTTAAAATCAAAATCGGATTCTAATTCTAGAGTCGAATCAACTCGGTAGAAAAAGTATATCGCCCCAAAGGACGAAAATAAAATTCCATAACGGTATTCAGACTTAGAATTATGAAACTCATCTTGAATATCATGATCAGATTCTAAGGAGAACTTTATATGGCCCCTAGGGGACAAGGTAAAGTTCAACTAAATATCCAGTTATGATATCCAAGAAGTATGATCATCAAATTTATATCCGAAGCCTTATCAAAGAAGGATGTACCTCCCCGAAAGGAGATGACACCTTTCAATGATAATTCTTCTGATATAATAACAATGATCATCCCTTAACTTTTCCCAAAGAAATCTAAGAAGATTTAAAAAAGATTAATTTTGAAATCAGGTGCGTGTGGTTCCAAATCTCCTATGAGCACAATCCCTCGTAGTTAATTACATCGTAGGGAGACAGGGTCCCCTATGAAAACTCTCGATTAAAATAATAATGAAATTTTGTTAGATTTTCTAAGAGTGATATCAAAAAAGAATGAAATTTTTTGGAAAATCAAGAGGGAATGGATCGAGATTGAACATTTATTAACAGAGTCAGGGGAAGAAAGGTAGGGAACACTTTGAGATTCCAGAATCATCCGGAAGTGTCCCAACTTAATCTAAGTGTTGGGCTTTATGTCTTAGGATTGAAACAAAACTTTTAATTGAAGTTGAGCATCTTATTAGAAATTTGAGATTATACTCCCGAAATTTGGGGTCTTATGATCAAAGATCTACCCCAGATCCTAAATCTATTTTGGACACTAGACCACAGTCGTCCGAACCTAACTAATGCAATGCAATGCCTGGACTTACCCCGGCCTGGATTGGGGAGCCAGCTAATCACCTAATCGATTTAAAAGAGATGAGTCCGATCTTTTATGAATGAGTGGTAGGGACATTGTACTTAAAGTTTTAGAGAGTTGGGGCCGACATCTAGAAATTTTCCTAATTGGCCCCTTCGACTTATGCTGGGTGCTAAAATGTTAAAACTTATGCAATTAAAATCTTGACTCTTTTAATTTGTATCAAATGCAATGCATGCTGGTAGACAACTTCCAAATCAAATATGCTTGAAATTTTAAAGGCAGGCTTAGAAAATAATTTTTTTAGAAGACTGGACTTCCCCAGGTCCGACACCTCGTCCTCATAGGTCAGACTTTCCGGACTCTACCCGCAGACGGGGAAGGGTCTAAAGCAAGGAAAGAATAATGCAGAAATATGAATGCGACCCCGGGGTCGATCTTCGGCTGATTCCCTAGATTCGTTATCTTTTTATGTTATTTAGACTCACTAAAATTTTAGACATTTAAGATTTCGAGTAGAAAACTTTCACACCCTCACGAGTCTCACGTATCCAGGCAAAAAAAAAAGCGGCACACAATCGTCAAAAAACTAAGAAAAGCAGGAAGTCCTAGAGGCAATCAATTCATCACATCAAATATAAATTAACTAATTAATAAATGTCCATAGGAAAAGTTGCCTTGCTTATTACAAACCAGAATTTTGCAGAAGGTAAAGTGGTTGGGCACCACTGACAACAACCCGGATTCTAAACCTAGTAATGACGCAAATAATTTTGAGTGGGATATTCTCAATCTTCAAGTCTTCAATCTTGTTCTTCTTTGAACTCCTTTTCTCCAAACTCCTCGGATTCTTCGTGGTGAACTACCCAAATGGATAAGAGGGCACTTCCTTTCAAAATGGAAGGCCACACTTTCCTCTTTGGGTATAGAAGAGGTATGATCCAAATTTGAATTCCCAAATGGAGAAGGAAAGTTTCCCAGAGGGGCATCCTTTCCTCTTTGGTATCCAAACTTTGGACCTATATATCCCAACTCAAAATTAACTTTCACAACACTTGACAATTGCACAAATTACATTTATTTGAAAATAAAATCTAGACTCACCTGCAGGGTTATCCTAAGAAGTTAATAAATGAAAAGCAATTATTGCCAAGCAGTTATATTTGTGCAGAAAAGAAAGTAAACACACTGGCCACGCTCCTTTTATTTAAAGGCTTTAGCAGCTGAAGCAACTATGCAAGCATTTATAGCAATTAATATTTTTTATTAATTTAGCCCCCTTTTATTACCCTACATGAGCGTGGTCACCTGCAAAAAATTGTGTGAACATCCATATCATACCAAACCTAAGGGTAATCTAATCGCCAAACACATCAATCCATCCACAGAGTGCAGAAAAAGTAAGCAGACACAGCAAAGCAATTTCATCTACAACATGTAGTAAAAACCACAAAAAATCCAGCACACAGCAGTAAAGTAAACACCGGCCTAACCTAGGTCTATAGTTGGTTGTCCTAGCACATCATCTAAAGTGTGTGTAAAAGGTCGTGTGGCTGGGGTAGGTCCTAAAGTGGGTGATTAGTTAAAGTTGTCTAGAAAAGTTCTGAATTTGTTAAGGCTTAGAAGGGGATTTAGATTAAAATTTAAGTATTGATAGATTAAGATTTTTAATTAAACATATTTTAAAAGTTAATTGCTTATTACCTTTGTTTCACACCAAGGCCGTGAAGTTTATTTCACATTCCTTGGGGTTAAGCTAATAGCCTCGTAGGCCTGGGTTACCTAGTAGCAATCAGAGTTGATTAAGTTATTTAAATTGGTTGGAATTAAAGGAGTGGAATGATATTAAAGGGAGTTGGTTACTGATTTTAATATATTGGTTGAGAATTTTATTATCCTATTAAGGAAATTCTGGAGTTTGGGGGAGTTAATAAGTTTTGGAGGTTATCCGGATATGTTAACTAAGGGGTCAAAATTTGACTTTTAAAATTAGAGTTAATCTTAAGGGTTTCAGATTTTTAATAAATATTAGACCTAATTATGAGTTGTTATATAGGTGGTACATTCAATTTGGATTTCTCTATGAAAATTTATGATTTTTAGAAGTTTTGGCCCGATTTTGACCTAAAGTTGACCTAAAATGTTGACTCCTTGACTTTGACCAGATTATGAAGGTTTAATATTTTTAAAGAACACTAAATTATAATTGAAATCATTTTCCATTGAGTTTTAGTGATTTGGGATTTTCTATAATTAATTATAAATTTTGGGAGTTTTTATATTTATTGGAATTATTAAATTATTTCAATTAAGGGCTCTTTTAATGATTTGAAACCCAAATGAGTCTTAAACTTCTTGTGATCAACTCCAAAAATCAGAAATGATCTAAGGAGAGATTAGCAAGTATTTAAAGATTTTTTGGGATTTTTAATAATTTTTAATTAATTAAAACTAGTTAACCCTTGATCTTACCTAAAGACTAAATTAAGCCAAATCTAGAAGCCAATTCAAGAGGGTTTCTATTCTCAATGATCAAGGGATTAATTAGGAACAATTATAAACATTTTAATAGATTTTATGAGTTAAAGATAGTTCATTATTAATTAATTATGGTTAATAGGCCACTTCTAAGAGGGATTTTTGAGGCTCCTACTTGGGGAACCAAATGAACTCTAAATTTGATGAAATTTGGACCATAGGATCACTTGACCCTAAGGACTAATCCACAAAATTTGAGCTCAAATGGAGTACTCTAAGGTGGTTAACTAAAAAACCTAAGATGAACTCTAAGTCACCTTCAAATCACTATAGGGATCTATCCTAAGCTTGGATTGGGGCAAAATCAGTGGATCTACGCTCCTTACCCTACACATCATCATCACACAAAGAATAACACCCTAAATCCCATTGGATATGTCTATAGCCCATTTTGAAGATAAGGGTCAAACCATGACCCTTGAACTCAAAATTTTGGGAAAATGCCCTTGAACATCTTAAAATGGGGAGATAAAATTTGGACATGTCAAAAACATGTTCAATTTTAATCTCCCAAAATTCTAGTCCTGGTGGACTTGTATTTAAAGAGTAATTAAATAAATGGATAAAATGCTCAAACTGAAATCAAACCTAACACTGACCTAACCAAAGCCTGGAACCATACGGCTTTTGTAGATCTCCGTAAGACCTTTCCAATGAGCCAAAGAACACTTAGTTTAAACAAGTGTGGAGGGAGTTATGATTTTTTGAAGTTCCCTTGAATTTTTGGAATTATTAATTCGGCCATTACACAGTCAGCAGCCCTTTACACGCGCCGCGCGCTGTTTGGCTGGGCAATCATTGGTGCTAACTGTTAACGGTTCGATTAACCACAGCCGTCACATGGCGGATCGGACGGCTGAGATTAAACGCGCTCCGATACCCCGGGATCTAATCCAAGCCGTTGATCGGAATCAACGGCTGAGATTACGTCTTCAACCTCCCACTCGTATCCGAGACCGTGGAGCTTCTCCGGCGTGATCTGGGCGATCCCGCCGATGAACACCGATGAAATTTCATAGGGAGGATCATGATAGTGGAAACCTTTAATCCAACGGTGGAGATCCATTGGGGTGAAGGTTTCCTTCACACTTGACCGGACTACCTAGCTAGGGAGCTCGGGATGAGGGGATTACCGTAGAGAAAGTCTCAATGAATGAGCTTCTCTATCAGGAAGCTTTAGGGGGTGATGGATAACTGATCTCCTTCAGACGTCGGAACCGTAGGATGGCCGGAGGTGCGACTTCGAGCGGGATGCCGAAAGCTTTCACGGGCGCTCGCTTGAACGGGTAAAGGGATCGATCTGGGAGCTCGAAGGGAGAGCTCGGGAGGTCGTAGGAGCCCTGGGAACGATCTCGAGTGATTGAGGATGCTTCTCATGTTCTGGGGAACTCGAGCCTATTCGGCCACCTTTCGCAAGCATGGACGGCCGAGATTGAGATGGAGGGGGCTCGGATTGTTTCCAGGTGGAAGATGGCGACGTCCTAAGGAGGTCGTGGGGATCAGACTGGTGGGCAGCAGCTTTGATCCAGGAGTTGTTTGGGGGGACCACCGGAACTCATTTTCCATTGGTTTCAACTGCCGCCAGCCATAATTTGGGTCGGGTTGACTGGGGGAGGCCGATGGGGACATGCTGGAGTCAAGGGTGGAGTCAATTTGGCCTGGGGATGTCTGGATTGAACTGGTGGCTGGGTTGGACCAAAACCTGCTCGGTTCGGGTTAAATTGAGCTCGATCCAGGTCAGGTCAGACCCTGGGTTTTGTATGGGAGATAGGTCTGGGTCTGATGCACCCAATGTAAGTGACAATTGGATTCAACTTGGTCTGGGTTAAAAGATGGCTCTGGTTGATCCAAATCTGCTCGGTTCGGGTCGATTTGGGCTCAACCCAGGTCAAGCCAGGCCTTGGGCTTGAGGTGGGAAGTAGGTCTGGGTCTGGTGGACCCAATGCAAGTGGCAATTGGGTCCAATTTTATCTAAGTTGGAAGATGGCTCGGGTCCATGTGTTTTTGGCTAATTTGGGTTAGCCTAAAACATGACCCAGGTTAGCCCAGAGCATGGGCTGGCTGGAGGAGGTGTGTTGGACCTAGGGCCACCTATGGGAGGTGTTTATCAAGTTCAATTGGGCTTAGGTTAAGAATTGGCTCAATCCCAAGTGATCTTGGGCACTTTGGATTAGCCTAACTATTGACCCAAGTGAGCCAAGGGTTGGGCTTGTCAAGGAAGGTGTATTGGGTCAATGGGAACCCAATGACACATTGATTTGGATTCAATTTGATTAAGGTTAAGAGATGGCTCAAGGGAGACCTCTCTTTGGTCACTTGGGTCAAGCTAAATGGCTAACCCAAGTGAGCCCAAGGCTTGGTCTCCAAGAGAGGTCTCTTGGGTATCCAAGGGGTCATCCCTTACATTCAAAAGGACTTGGAATGGACTTGATTCAAAGGTTTGAAAGAGAAGGGGTGTATGGGTTAATGGGTTAAACTTGGTTGACTTGGTCAACCAGGTTGACCCAAGGTCTGGGTTCAAGTTCAACAAGTTGGGTTTGATATTTGAAACTTGTTGAAAGTGGCTTCAAAGAATTTGGAGTTGATTTGGATAGAAATGGGCATTTGAAATCCCCATAGGGGTATTTTGGTCAATTTTGACCCATTGGTCAACTAGGGTTAAAAATGTGTCTAAAAATACAGTTTACTACTCAATGGGTTACAATCAAGGGTCTGGAAGTGATTGGAGGATTTGATGAGGGCTCCAAGATCAAAATCTTCAAGGTGTTAGGTCCAATGGCATAGGCTATAAATATTTGAAGGTTTTACAACCTTTGGATTTTAATTTAGATTCTGGGGTTAGAGACCTCAGAATGGGCTTAAAATTTGAGGGTAACCTATAGAGACATGTCTTATCACTTTGTAAGTAATAGACCCTGAATTAGAGGTCATTTGACTGGGTTTTGAAATGTTTGAAAAATCCTTGAAAAAGGTCTTTAGGATAGGGCCTTAAGACTTTAGATTTAGGTCTGAATTTCTGGATTTGGAATGGATTTAAAGTTTGAATGATTAATATTGAATTATCCAAATCATTTACAATCATGTGGTGATTGTTAATGAATGGATAGGGTCAAATCTAGATCAAAGGTAGGATCAAAGTCTAAATTGAAGTTTCGATTCACAAGTTGATTGGGTCAAAGTTTGGATGTGTTTGAAGCTTGAATTAATTTGGGTTTGAATTGAATGAAGCTTGAGATTTGAATTGATCAAGGGTAGGAATTAATTTGAGGTTGGAGTTGATCAAAGGTAGGGATTGATTTAAGGTTGGAGTTGATCAAAGGGTTTAGAAGAATTCTAAGATCTAAGATCTAGAGGGGCTCTAGAATTTGGATTATGGAAGAATCCTAGGCTCTATAGTAGGCCCTAAGGTCTTGGATCTAGAAAAGAATCTTAAGCTCCAGAGTAGGCCCTAAGGTCTGGCTCTAGGAAAGAATCTTAAACTCTAGAGGGGATCCTAGGACCTAGAATTGATCTGGGGTTTGGAAGGGCCTTAGTGACCTCATACAAAAATGAGGTCAACAAATCACCAAACAAATTTAGACATAAAAAATGCATCATCTAGGACGATGTCCTGGATGATGTCCAAAATAAAAAAAATGCCTAAACTAATATAGCAACTAATTCTTTCGAATTTGAGCCTGTCATCCCAGATGATGCTAATATCAGTTAAGAGGATGTGCTTAATTATGGCTGCCTTAACTAGGATGCCCTAATTAGGGTTTCTATTTTTAACTGATTGTCTAGGACGATTTGAAATCATCTCGGATAACATAATCAAGAATAAAAAACTCTAAAATAGTCAAAAAAAATTCCCAAGTGTGTGTGTGCAAGATTACTTAGCATCAAGACTCACTTTATTATAATAGACACAAGAAAAGGTAAAAGACATTTGACGTATATTACAAGCTGACTCAGTCCTAATCCTCACAATCCTGAGACAGTTTAAATTTTCAATTTAATCTTATGAACTTAAAATGTTAGTAGGCAAGGCAGTCATAGAAAAATAGTAGTATCAGTAAAATTTGCTATCATCAAAATAATATTTCTTGAAATCAGATTCATAATAATCTCCCCCTTTTTAATGATGGAAAATAATCAAAAATTAAATAAAATATGAACATAAGTAAAATAGTATGATAGACCAACAGAAGTAAAATAGTACGACAAACTAACTCAAACACTATACACTACTCCCTACTTTGACATCATAAAAAATGAGGAAACTAGATAAAAAAAAGCAAAACAGAAGATGAAAAAGAAAAACAAAAGCAATGTTTTTTTTACAATAAAAATACAAATATGATAAATTCTCCATGTGATTGAATTAAAAATTTTTAAGAATCAATGTGTTCAAATTATTAAAATCCAAAAAATGGTAGAATAGCTAATCCTGTTAGCCCAAGCTCTAACTTCTCTCAGGATAAATAATCTTTTGAAAATAAAAGATCTAACTCAAAAAAACCAAATGGATAAGAAAAAGATATCCATTCAAAACTTGGTTCCAAAAAATATCTTATAGAATAATATACCAAACTAATTTGTCATAATCATGAAATTCGAAATCAAGCCTTTGAAAGTATCAGGTGACACATGAATTCTTCGAAGATTTAAAAGTTTGAAATAGAAGAAAAATTGGTTTTGCTGGGCTCATTTTATGCCACTTGTCAATTGATTGGTGTACTTTTCACATCTTTTGATTTTTGATACAGTTATGTATCTTTCAATTGTTTTGCCGATCATTTAACATCTTTTCAATTTTTCTTCTTTTTGTGGCTCATTTTATGTCCTTGTCATTTTTTGCAAGCTATAACCCTTTTCAAAACTCTTAAATACTCTTAGTTGTGAGTATATCTTCCAGATATTAGAGAAGAAAAACTCATTCTTTAATATAAGGGAGAATAATCTACAAAACATAATCAAATTCTTATGATAAATACAAAGATAAGATTATGAAAATTTTAAAAGTAAAAAAGAAACTTTGAACATTATATATATAAGATATATTACTGTAGTAAGATAGAAAAGATCTCAATCGCAAAGTTCAGTTATTAATTTGAGATAAACATTTGTTTAGAAAAGAAAATTACAACCCTACAAGAGGTTAGAGAAAGGAAAATAATCAACGGTATTTCTCCCTTAAACTGATTTAGAGATGTCAAATATTGGCTACAAATTTTAAAAAACAAAAAATTAAGTATAAAATATCTTTTTAGTAGTGTTCATAAAGAAAAAGAAGAAAAACTAAAATAACATAAAAAAACATGAAAAATAATAGCAAGAAAAAGTAAAACAAATAAAAGAATAAAAAAATAACAACAAGCAACAAAACATAAAATTTAGAAGTCAGTAATTAAGAAGTTCATGCATTTATGTCAATCACACCCAATTTGGTCCTTAAGATGCTGAAAGTGTCAAAAGCTTGTGGTTTAGTAAAGATGTTAGTTAGTTGATTCTCATTTGTCACATGGTGTAACTTAATGTCCCCTACGGTCACATGGTCTCTACTAAAGTGATGCCTTATATCAATGAGTTTGATCCTTGAATGTTAGATAGGATTCTTAGAGATGCAGATGGCACTAGTGTTATCATAAAGGATTGAAATTGTACACATATGTAATCCTAAATCTAGAATTTGTTGCTTCAACCAAAGGACTTGGGCCACACAACTCTCTAAGTTAATGTACTCAGCTTCAATAGTGGAAAGTGCAAAAGAGTTTTGTTTTCTACTCGACTAGAAGACAAAAGACTTTCCTATGAATTGACAAGTCCCAGAAGTGCTATTTCTATCCACCCTATATCCTACAAAATCAAAATCAAAATATCTAATAATCTCAAAAGAAGTGTTGTTCCTAGGATATTATATTCCTATGTTTTAGGTCCCTAAGAGATATCTAAGAATTCTCTTAACAACAGTTAGGTGGGATTCTTTATGATCAGCTTAAAATCTAGCACAGAGACCAACACTAAACTTTATATCAAGTCGGCTAACATTAAGGTAAAGTAAAGATCTAATCATCTCTTTGTACTTTTTTTGATCAATAAAGTTTCCATTTTAGTCCTTATCCAACTGAACACTGGAGGTCATGGGAGTATTCATTAGCTTGGCTTTATCCATTTCATATTTCTTTAAGATTTCCTTTATGTATTTTGATTGATTTAGAAATGTTCCATCATCCAATTATCTTATATTAAACCCCAAAAAGTAGGACAACTCTCCCATCATATTCATCTCAAATTCTCTAATCATTATTTTAAAAAAAAAGCATCACATAGCCTTTTATCAGAAGATATAAAAAGTATATCATCAACATAGATCTGAACAATAAGTAATTCATCTTCTACTTTCCTTAAAAAGAGTGTGTCTACGCTCCCCTTAATAAACTCCCTCTCTAGTAAGAATGTGCTAAGCCCCTGATACAAGCTTTGGGTGCATGTTTTAATCTATATAAGGCCATTTTTAATTTGAATACATGATTTGAAAATTGGGAACTCTCAAAAACTGGAGGTTGCTCCACAAACACATCCTCTTTTATTACACCATTTAAAAAGGCACTCTTAATGTCTATTTGGAAAAGCTTAACTCCCTTATATCAGGTAAAGGCTAGAAGCTGTCAAATAGCTTTTAATCTAGCTACAAGGGTAAAGTTCTTCTCAAAATCAATCCCTTTTATTTGGTTGTACTGCTTAGCCACAAATCTCGCCTTATTCCTGACCCATACACTAGAATCATTTATCTTATTCTTAAAGACCCATTTGGTTTAAACTATACTTTATCCCATTAGTTTTTCTACAAGCTCTCAAACATCATTCCTAACAAATTGATTTAATTTCTCTTACATGGCTAAGTTCTAAAACTCATCCGATAGAGCTTGATTGATGTTGGTGGGTTTAGTCATTGAGATGAAGGCTGAGTGGTTCACTTCCTTTCTATGTCCATGCCTAGTTCTAACACCTTTAAAAGGGTCTACTAAGATCAGCTCTTTAGGATAACTCAAAAAAAATCTCCAATCACTAGGCAAAGTATGTCTAGGTCATACCCTTTTCTCCATATTTGCATTTTATACTCCTTGGGTAATCTCACCTACTCCTTCAATGTTTTGGGGCTCTACCCTTTTCTCCAAAATTTTCAAATCCTTGGGAAATCTCTCAAACTTCATTTTCATCCTCAACTCTAGACTTCGTAGGATCAAATTCATCAAACACTACATGAGTAGTCTCCTCCACCATTAATGTCCTCTAATTAAACATCCTAAAGGATTTCCCCACTCTTGAATATCCTAAGAACACTCATTTATCAGATTACGGTCAAATTTTCCTAAGTGTGACTTTCCATTATTAAGAATAAAAACCATACAGCTAAATACATGGAGGTGGGAAAGGTTGGGTGTCATACCCTTAAGGATCTCATAGGGTGTCTTATCAAGTTTAGCTCTAACATTCACCCTATTCAACACATAATAAGCTGTGCTTACTACTTTAGGCCAAAAATATTTTGGAAGTGAATACGTAATAAGCATGGCTCTAGCAGCCTCAAATAAGGCCTTATTATTACTTTTAGCTACCCCGTTCTACTGAGGGGTCCTAAGAGATGAGAAATTATGACTATTCCCCTTATCCTCATAAAAGTCTCCAAATCTCTCATTTTTAAACTCTCCCCCATAGTCACTATGGATGGTCAAGATTTTACAACCTAGCTTTCTCCAAATCCAAGTGAAGAATGATCTAAACTTATCAAAATACTTACTCTTATGTGATAAAAATTTAATCCGAGTGAACCTCGAGTATTCATCGATAATCACATATCCATAGACATTCCCCCATATGCTGGTAGTGTTAATGGGTCCAAACAAATCCATATGAAGGACTTCTAAACGTCTAGAGTGTTGAATCTAGTAATTAGGTTGTTAAGCCTAAGTTAATGTCCCAAGGTTACCAATAGGGGGGGGGGGGTGAATTGGTAGTTAAAAAAATTTTAATCCCTCTTTGAATTTAAGTTGAACCGAAATGAAAATTTTTCTTTTAAAGTTTTTCTAGAAAATGTTTTTCAACCACAGAGTTGTTAAAAATTAAAAAAAAATGCGGAAACGTAAAAACTGTAAAGTAAATGACACCAGATTTATAGTAGTTCGGTCCATAACCAGACCTACATCCACTCCCCAGAGGCACCCTCTAAGTATTGCACTAATACCAATAGTGACTCTCCTTTTGAACCCACAGCAAGGCGAAGAAGCCTTTACAACACACTCTTTTCACCATTACCCGGTGCGGCAGAGAACCGTCGTCCTTTTACACAATCCCCAGTGTTGGCAGAGAACCGTCTGTCCTTTCACACTCTCCTAGTGTGGGAAGAGAATCCTACAGATGTTCACACTCTCCAAGTGTAGGAAGCGACCCTTTCGGCTATTCACACTCTCCAAGTGTCGGCAGCGAACTGGATCTCCTTGACAGATCTTCTTACAAGAAATCTAGAAGGAAGAAGGAAAAGAGTGAAGTAATCCTAATTCACAAGTAGAGATTCTTACCTTTGAACTCCATGTGAAGCCTTTACGTTCTAGTGGTAGAAATCCTCCTTGGAATGCACTCTTACACTCTCTCCTTTGTTATTCTTTCAAGAGGCACGAAGATCAAATGACAAAAAGATAGGGTGGCAGACTAATTTGGACTATTCATACAAAAGACAAGAAAACCATCCAAAAACTGCAAATTTTCAATTCTGTACGTAGTGGATCGTCCTGTACGATCGTGGATCGTCCTGAACGATTTTACTTAAACGCTTTGAAACGACCCTATTTGTATATGTGTACGAAATGTCTTTGTACACGCTGATCGTCCTGTATGAACTAAGTTTGTCCGGTACGAACGGTTATTACTAGGTCGGTTCTAGAAAACTGCTGAAAACCGTTCTAAGTCGGTTAATCATCTGGATGAAAATTGGTTCGTCTGGACAAAATTTTTACAGAGACCAGATCGTCCTGGACGATAATTAATTTCGTCTGGACAAAAATTTTACAGAGAGCAACTCATTTTCTAATGATATTAATTTCATCTGGATGAAAATTTTACAGAGACCAGATCATCCCGGACGATAATTAATTTTGTCTGGATGAAAATTTTACAGAGAGCAACTCGTTTTCTGACGATAATTAATTTTGTCTGGACAAAAATTTTATAGAGACTAGATCGTCCTGGACGATAATTAATTTCATCTCGGACGAATAGGACTTAGAAAATTTTTCAAGCCAGTTCCTATTCGTTCTATGTGCTCAATAAAAGATAACTATCTGATCTTCCCGTACGATCTGATATTGTCCCGTACGATCAGTATAAATTTTATATGATCTCCTTATGTGTGTGTGTGTGTTTTCATTCACTCAATTACAATCACTTCCTTTCAAATTTAATTCAAAGAAAAGAACAAGCTTCAAATTCATAAAGTATCTCATGTTGAATATGATTTGAAGTCTTCGTGGTCTGGAGTTTGATTTTCCTGAAATATTAGTACACACAAGAGCAAATACAAATCTTTTAAAATTGTTAGGAGATAACTACACATTTGAACAATAATGTTTGGAATCATCAAAACTATACAAGTTACAAAAATGTAAAGCATGCAAATAGCAACTATCTTAATAATCTCCCCCTTTTTGATGATGGCAAAATAATTATTGTTTGTATGATTTCAATTTAAACAAATCTCTTTAACTCCCCCTGAATTGATGAATACATGAAAATAAGGAGGCATTTTGAAGCAAAGAACAATATTTTTGTTTTTCAAAAAAAAAATTTTAACAAAATAACACTAGCCATAGACACAAAGTCATACACAAAATGAAAATGCAAACAAAACAAACAAAACATACAAACATACGAACAAAATAATTTCTCCCCATTTTTGACAACAACAAAAAGTGAAGAAGATATAGACAAGAAATGTAAGTAATTATATGAAATTCATTTGAAAATTTAATCTAAATGGTGATTGACATAAGGTATGCAATCTAAAACTAATAACATTAGGTAAATCATTGAAATTCATAGAATTTAAGAAGTGATATAACATTGTAAGTAAGAAGAATTTATCAAAAATATGATTCAATTTAGGCATTTGAATATAGAAAATCATTACAATAGAGATGAATAAAAATTCTATATTTTAAAGTTCAATAGAAGATAAATGAACATAAGATCAATTTGAATTAAGAGATTGAAAGAATTTGGAAAGAAGAGAATTACCACATGTGGCGCTTTGCACATCTTTTTCAAATTTTTGGCACATTTTTGTGCATCTTTTGACATAGGGCTAAATTTGTGCCTCTTTTTCATATTTGCGAAGCTTTGCGCATTCCTTTTGATTTTTGTACTCTTTGTACAATTTTCAAGTGTAATTGAAACCAAATCTTTCCAAGATCAATAATCTAAAATTTCAAATTTTTCTAAGTGCATAAATATCACTTGAGCAAAGAAATACAAAAAAAGAAAACATCTAAATTACAATAATAATATTAACTTTTATGTAGACTAAATAAATAGACATGAGATTAAAAATTCTAATTATGACAAGTTATAAATAAATTTTAAATTTAGAAAGACTAGATTTTCTAATGTAATTAATCTTAAATCACAATCTAATTTAAGCACAATTAGGATTAAAAAAAGTCTAATGAAATTCATAAGAATTAAACACATTTCAAAAACAATCCAAAATCAAAATCAACTACAACATATATTGATATTTATGAAAAGGATTACATGATCATTTCATAATATCAATACAAAAGAAAATACACTAAAGTTTTAAAACAAAGACAAACAAACACAACTAGAACAAACACTAAAATAAACACAAATACAACAAACATAAAGAAAATCATCGCTCATTCTCTATTCTTCTGGAAGAGGAGGCAGTCTTATACACTCAACCGCTGCATTCAATCGTCCCGACGTTTGAGAGAGAAAAAAAAATTTCGTCCTGGACGATTATAAGACCGTACAGACAAACTACATTAAAAACTACTCTCAAAACGGTTAGTATTCTCGCAAAATGAAATTTGCACACATCATCCAGTACGAAAAATTTCATCCCGGACGATTTCCACACATTTTTGGATTTTTTGAATTTTTTATCAAACTAAAAAAAACTAAACATTCAAAACATAGATAACAAAGACAAAACCACAGACTCTAAAATAAACTCATTCAAAACACACAAAATCAAAACAAAATTAAAACAAATAAACTAAGAAAATATAAATATCAATGTTGCAAAAACATTTTTATTTAAGCATTCAAATCAATAACACCAAGCCTTGTTCTTAAAGTACTGAAGGTATCAAAGGCTAAAAGTTTAGTAAAAATGTCTGCAAGTTGATTTTTAGTTGAAACATGAGTAAGTTCAATTTCTTCCTTGGATACATGATCCCTTATGAAATGATGCCTTATGTCAATGTGTTTGGTTCTAGAATGTTGAATAGGATTTTTGGAAATGCAAATAGCACTAGTATTGTCACAATAAATTGGAATAGTGCCTATAGTTAATCCTAAATCAATCAACTATTGTTTTAACCAAAGTACTTGTGCCACACAACTTCCTAATGCAATGTATTATGCTTCTGCAGTAGATAGGGCTACTGAATTTTGTTTTCTACTGGATCAAGAAACTAATGAATTTCCAATGAATTGACATGTTCCAGAAGTGCTTTTCCTATAAACTCTATAGCCTGCAAAGTCAGAATCTGAATAACCAATAATTTCAAATGAAGAGCTAAACTTAGGATACCAAATCCCTAAGTTTTGAGTTCCTAGTAAGTATCTTAAAATCCTTTTCATTGCTGTCAAATGTGATTCTTTTGGATCTGATTGAAATCTAGCACATAAGCAAACACTGAACATAATATCTGGTCGGCTAGTAGTCAAGTAAAGTAAAGATCCAATTATCCCTCTAAATTTCTTTTGATTAATAGATTTTCCCTTAAGGTCCTTATACAACTGAACTGAGGAACTCATTGGTGTACCAACAGGTTTAGTATTCTCCATTTCATATTTTTTGAGGATGTCCTTAACATATTTAGTTTGAATAAGAAATGTTCCTTCCTCAAGTTGCTTAATGCTAAATCCTAGAAAGTAATTTAAATCTCTCATTAGACTCATTTCAAATTCACTACTCATTATTTTAGAAAAATCATCACAAAGATTTTTATTTGAAGATCCAAAAATGATATCATCCACATAAATTTGAATAATGAAATATCCTTTCCAAATTTCTTTAAAAAGAGAGTTGTATCCACAATTCCTTTTTTAAAAGATCTTTCAAGTAGGAAGGTGCTCAACCTCTCATACCAAGCCCTATGTACCTGTTTCAATCCATATAATGCCTTTTTTAACTTGAAAACATGATTTGGGTATTTAGAATTTTCAAAACCTGGAGGTTGTTCTATAAAAACATCTTCCTCAATTACCCCATTTAAAAAGGCACTCTTGACATCCATTTGAAATAATTTAAAACTTTTAAAACAGGCAAAGGCAAGTAAAACCCTAATTGCTTCAAGTTTAGCTATAGGGGCAAAAGTCTCCTCAAAATCAATTCCTTCAATTTGATTATACCCCTTAGTAACTAATCTAGCCTTATTTCTAATGACTACTCCTGAGTCATTCATTTTATTTTTGAACACCCACTTGGTTCCAACAACACTTTGATCTTTTGGCCTTGAAGTTAATTCCCAAACTTCATTTCTTACAAATTGATTCAACTCTTCTTGCACGGCCAATATCCAACATTCATCAGAATGTGCTTGATCAATGTTAGTGGGTTCAATAGTTGAAATAAAGGCTGAATGATTGACTTTCTTGTTTAATCCACGCGTAGTTCTAACACCCTCACTCGGTTCACCTATAATCAATTCCCTTAGGGGGGTTTTAGAAAATCTCAAATCTCTAGGCAAAGGGTTTTCTCTTTCCATATTCTCTTCCATATTTTCTTCCAAATTTATTCTATCAATCTTTTGGGAGTTTTCTTCTATCTCCTCTTCAACAACATTTGACTCTTCCAAATTTCCAGATTCATCAAATACAACATCTGTGGTTTCTTCAATGACTAAAGTTCTTTTGTTGAATACCCTATAAGATTTTCCAACACTTGAATATCCAACAAAAATTCCTTTATCTGATTTTGGATCAAATTTTCCTAAGGCAAATTTTCCAATATTATGAATGAACACCTTGCAACCAAAAACATGCAAATGAGACAAATTTGGTATTCTACCTTTTAGCAACTCATAGGGTGTTTTATTCAAATTTGATTTCACATTCACCCTATTCAGAACATAGCATGTAGTGCTAACCGCCTCAGCCCAAAAATATCTAGGAAGTGAGTATTCTGCCAACATTGCTCGGGCGGCTTCTATTAATGTTCTATTTTTCCTCTCAACTACCCCATTTTGTTGAGGGGTTCTAGGTGCAGAAAAATTATGATCAATCACTTTTTCTTTACAGAAATTTTCAAATCTTTCATTTTCAAATTCTCCTCCATGATCACTTTGAATAGAAATTATTTCACTCCCTAGTTTCCTTTGAATCCAAGTCAAAAAATTTTGGAATTCCTCAAACGATTCACTCTTATGAAAAAGAAATCTAACCCAGGTGAATCTTGAGAAATCATCCACTATAACAAATCCGTATACCTTCCCTCCTAGACTTACATTTCCTACTGGTTCAAAAAGATCCATGTGAAGAATTTCTAAAGGTTTACTTCTCCTAAGATCTTTATTGGACTTAAACGAGGACTTCACTTGTTTTCCTAATTGACATGCATCACAAAGGTGGTCCTTAGTAAAGTCTAGTTTTGGTATACCTCTCACTGAGTTCTTTTGGATAATTCTCCTAAGGTTTTTTATACTAGAATGACAAAGTCTCCTTTGCCAAAGCCATGATTCATCGGAAACAGTTTTCAAACAAAAAGCAGTAGGAGATTGAATACAATTTAAATCTAGCATGTAAACATTATTTACCCTTTTTCCAATTAAAACATTTTTCCCATTTAGGCTTATTATGCAGCTAGTAGGTAAAAAATTTACATTATAGCCCTTATCACATAGCTGACTTATGCTTAATAAATTATGTTTTAAGCCTTCAACTAATAAGACATTGTCTATAAATTTTTTTTTCAAATTTCCAATCAAACCTGATCCAACCACTTTCTTTGTGGTATTATCTCCAAGTGTAACCTTGCCTCCATTCCCGGCTTCCAGCGTTATGAATTGAGAAGTATCTCCAATCATATGCTTTGAACATCCGTTGCCCAGGTACCATATGCTCTCACGAGGTCTTGTGTGAGAGCATTCCTCTTCTTGATCTGATTGATCAACATTATCTGCCATCAAGCAAAGGTTGGTGACTTCTTCTTCTTTTTCAGTCTCAGATGAGTCTGAAGCTGAGTCCACCCATAAAGCTCTTAGAAACTTCTTCTTGCCCTTCTTTACCATTGGTTTCTCCTCTACCTTTTCCTTGCTAGGACTGGCTTTGAGTTTTGGGCAATTAGTCTTAATATGACCTGGTTTCCTGCATTCATAACAAATCACTTCATTAAAAATCTTGTCATTTCTATTATACTTGCCTCTATTCCATTGCTGTCGTCTCTTCTGCTTCTTCTTTAAAAAGCTTCTGAATTGTCTAGTCATCAATGTAATATCGTCTTCATCCTCAAGTTGTGAGTGATCACTCTCTGACTCATCCACTTTCAGTGCAATATTCTTCTCCTTTCGAGGTTCACCTGCATCACTCTTTCTTTGACTTACTCCTTGCTCATAAGCAATGAGTGAACCAAGAAGATTGTCAATAAAAAAAATGTTTAGATCTTTAGACTCTGTAATTACAGTAATTTTAGCATCATAAGCAGTAGGTAAATAATGAAGAAATTTATTAACCATTTCAGCAATAGTTAATTCCCTACCAAATGCATGCAAAGAAGTGACTATTTATGTGAATCTCGTGTACATGTCAGAAATAGATTCATTTGGTTTCATGCGAAATAACTCATAGTCATGTAACAAGATATTGAGTCTTGATTGCTTAACCTCATTAGTCCCTTCATAAGTTATACAAAGTCTATCCCATATGTCCTTTCCACTTTTGCAAGTAGAAACCCGCATGTAGTCTTCAGATTTTAAGGCACAAAAGAAGCTATTTAAACATTTGGCATTTAGTTGTGCTAAGTCACGTTCTTCTATAGTCCAATCTACAAAAGGTATTTCTACCCTAACTCCATCAACTAATCTAGTTGGTTTAGTGTAACCTTCCTGGACTAGGATCCACATACCATAATCAAGTGACTGTAAGAAAGTAGACATACGTGTTTTCCAAAAATCAAAAGGTATATTGTCAAACAGTGGAGGTCTAGTTATAGAGTAACCTTCAGGTGTGTTTCGGTTTCCGAATGTAGCCATCTACGTTAATCAAAAAGTAGTTTAAACTTATGATTTTGAAACAATGCTCTGATACCACTTGTTGAATCAAATAATTAGGTTGTTAAGCCTAAGTTAATGTCCCAAGGCTACCAAGAGGGGGGGTGAATTGGTAGTTTAAAAATTTTTAATCCCTCTTTGAATTTAAGTTGAACCGAAATGAAAATTTTTCTTTTAAAGTTTTTCTAGAAAATGTTTTTCAACCACAGAGTTGTTAAAAATTAAAATAAAATACGGAAACGTAAAAACTGTAAAGTAAATGACACCAGATTTATAGTGGTTCGGTCTATAACCAGACCTACATCCACTCCCTAGAGGCACCCTCTAAGTATTGCACTAATACCAATAGTGACTCTCCTTTTGCACCCACAGCGAGGTGGAGAAGCCTTTACAACACACTCTTTTCACCACTACCCGGTGCGGCAGAGAACCGTCATCCTTTTACATAATCCCCAGTGTTGGCAGAGAACCATCCGTCCTTTCACACTCTCTTAGTGTGGGCAGAGAACCCTACAACTGTTCACACTCTCCAAGTGTAGGAAGCAACCCTTTCGGCTATTCACACTCTCCAAGTGTCGGCAGTGAACCAGATCTCCTTGACAGATCTTCTCACAAGAAATCTAGAAGGAAGAAGGAAAAGAGTGAAATAATCCCAATTCACAAGTAGAGATTCTTACCTTTGAACTCCATGTGAAGCCTTCATGTTCCAGTGGTAGAAATCCTCCTTGGAATGCACTCTTACACTCTCTCCTCTGCTATTCTTTCAAGAGGTACGAAGATCAAATGATAAAAAGATAGGGTGGTAGTCTAATTTGGACTATTCATATAAAAGACAAGAAAAACTGTTCAAAAACTACAAATTTTCAATTCTGTACGTAGTGGATCATCCTGGACAATTTTACTTAAATGCTTTGAAACGACCTTATTTGTATGTGTATGAAATGTCTTCGTACACGCTGATCATCCAGTACAAACTAAGTTCATCCGGTACGAACAGTTATTACTAGGTCGGTTCTAGAAAACTGCTGAAAACCATTTTAAATCGGTTAATCGTCTGGACAAAAATTGGTTCATCTGGACAAAATTTATACAGAGACCAGATCGTCCTGGATGATAATTAATTTTGTCTGGACGAAAATTTTACAGAGAGCAACTCGTTTTCTGACGATAATTAATTTCGTCTGGACAAAAATTTTACAGAGACCAGATTGTCCCGGATTATAATTAACTTCGTCTGGACAAAAATTTTACAGAGAGCAACTCATTTTCTAACGATAATTAATTTCGTTTGGACAAAAATTTTATAGAGACCAGATCGTCCTAGACGATAATTAATTTCGTCTCGGACGAATAGGACTTAGAAAATTTTTCAAGCCAGTTCCTATTTGTTCTATGTGCTCAATAGGAGATATTTGTCTGATCGTCCCGTACGATCTGATATCATCCCGTACGATCAATATAAAATTTAAATGATCTCTTTATGTTTGTGTGTATGTTTTTATTCACTCAATTACAATCACTCCCTTTCAAATTTAATTCAAAGAAAAGAACAAGCTTCAAATTCACAAAGTATCTCATGTTGAATTTGATTTGAAGTCTTCGTGGTCTGGAGTTTGATTTTCCTAAAATGTTAGTACACACAAGAGCACATACAAATATTCTAAAATTTTTAGGAGATAACTACACATTTGAACAATATTGTTTGGAATCATCAAAACTATACAAGTTGCAAAAATGTAAAGCATGCAAATTGCAACTATCTTAACATAGAGGTGCTAATGTTCTTAATGGAGTGGAAAGAGGATTGGACTTGCTTCCCTAGTTGGCAGGCATCACACATGTTATCTTTAGAGAATTTAAGCTTGGGGACACCTCTAACTAGGTCCTTTTGGGTCACTTTCCTAAGGATTTTCATAGTGGCATGACAGAACCTTCTGTGTCATAACCACGACTCATCAATAATAGTTTTTAAGTAAAATGAAGCAGCGTATTCAATGTTATTTAAATTAAGTATGTAAACATTATTGATCAGCTTTCCATATTATTCAAACTAATAACATATGTATTTGTCAAAAAAATTATGATAAAGCTCTTATCGCACAGCTGACTGATTCTAAGCAAGTTATGTTTCAGTTCATCTACAAGCAAAACAATTTCAATCATAAGGTTCTTGGAGTTTTTAATTATACCTGCACCCACCACTTTCCTGGTGGTATTATCTCCTAGAGTGACCTTGCCCCCCAGCCCTAGCCTCCAGCAAAATAAATGTGTTGGCATCTCTAGTCATGTGTTATGAGCATCCTTTTTCCAGGTACCACATTCTCTTACGAGGCCTTTTGTGAGAGCATGCCTATAAAATCATCAAATATCAGATTTAGAAACCCAAATAAGTTTGGGTCCATTTTTATGAAAAGAAGAACCAAATGTATGTGTGTTATATTATGAATCATGTAATTTGGGTCTCCACGCCCAATGCATACTATGATGAATAGTGTAAGTGTGTGAAATTTGTCCAGGCATGTTATACGAAATTTATCTAACACCAACAAAGGGATATTAATATATTCGGATTATAGTGCCTCTTCCTAGGTTTTAAAATGTTTAGATAAGGTCTGAGTGCAGTACTATTTTCCTTAAGTACTTTTAATTCAATTTTAAAACTCGAGTATCACTTTCTAAAATAGCTTTATCAAACTTCAAATAGTGTGCTCCCTACTTTCAGCTTCATCAACATATATTTTAAAATTAGTTTCAATTGAGGTGTAGGATGCTTTCAATAAATCATGCTCAATGACCAACTCATAATGCTTTTTATTTAACTCATCAAACTTATCAAATAATAACATTTGATTGCAGTCAATTACAGAGTGATCTTTAAATAAAATTTCATGCTCCCTTCGCAAATTTAAAAATTCCAATTTCTGGCTAATATTTCTTAAGTTTTATATATGATGCATGAATTTTCTCACCAAATTTAAGTAATTATTTATAGCTTACTTCACATACCTCTTCTTGGTAAGACTGGCCAAGATGATCTATCATCTACCCTAAATCCTAAATAGCTTAGTTTCCTCCTCAGCTTCAGTCTTAGAAGAGTTAGAAGAAAATTTGCCTAGAAAGCCTTTGGAACCGCTTGGGTTTATCCTCACCCTTCTCTTTGCTTGGGTGAGTCTTAAGTGTAGGGAAATTGGTATTAACATGTCTTAGCTTCCTATATTCAAAACAAACCATATCAAAAGAACTTTTAAAATTTTTTCTATCCTTACCTTTTTTCTATTTCTAATGGTGCTTGTGATTTTTCCTTAGAAAGCTTTTGAATTGCCAAGTGATTAAAGCAACATCATTGCTTTCAGACCCAGAAGAATTTATATCTGTATCGTTAGCTTTCAGCACCATTATTTTCTCTTTCTTCTTCTCACATGCATCAAGTTGTCTTTGGTTCACCCCTTGCTCATAAGAAATAAGTGACCCAAGTAAGTTATCAATAGAATAAGTATTCAAATCCTTAGAGATTCAGTTATTGTAGTAATCTTAGCTCTCTTTCTAAGGCATACAATGATGTAATAATTTGAGTAAATCTAGTATACATGTTAGAAATCGATTCAGTGGGTTGTATACAAAAAAGTTCATAATCATGCAATAAAATATTCAACCTAGACTGCTTAACTTAATTTGTTGCTTCATAAGTAATACATAATCTATCCCAAATTTTTTTACAAGTAGTACAAGTGGAAACACACATATAATCTTTTGATTTCAAAGCACATAAAAAATAATTCAAGCATTTTGCATTAAGTTGCACTTATTCCCTATCATCAAAAGTCTATTAAGTAAAGGAAGTTTAGTTTTAGTGCCATTAATTTCACGTGACAGAGATGAATAACCTTCTTTAATAAGCAACTATATAGGATAGTCAATTGATTATAAAAATATAGACATGCGAGTTTTTCAAAAATCAAAAGGAATATTATCAAACAAAGGTGGTTGGGTAATAGAATACCCTTGCGCAATATTATGATTACTAGAGTTAGCCAAAGATCAAAATTCAAAAAGTTTTTAAAAACTGAATTTTATGAATCTCGCTTTTATACCACTTGAAAGTTTGTTAGGGATGTTAAACCCTTATGAAGTAGCCCAAAGCTAACTAAGAGGTGGGGGGGGGGGGGGGGGTGAATTGGTATTTAAGAAATTTCTCAATAAAAAACATAAACTTAAACCAAACTAAAATTCACTACAAGGAAAATTATGTTTAAAAAATAAAAGCAGAAAATAGTAAGAAAGAATACCCAAAAATTTATAGTGGTTCGGTCAACTTGACCTACGTCCACTCCCAAGAGCCTCTCCTTTGAATATTGCACTAAAATTAGTGTCTATCTTTTTTCACCCATAGCAAGATAGAAAAGCCTGAACAAAACTCATTTCGATGGACATTGATGAGGCAGAGAACCCGACACCTTTTTCTTCCTCCTAAAGTAGGTAGAGAACCCGACTACATTTTCTTCCTCCCAAAGTAGGCAGAGAACTTGAATCCTTTTGCTCCCTCCTGAAGCAGGCAGAGAACCTTGATTAGTTACTGAAGTGGACCTGTCTGGAACCACCAAGGAATAAGGGACAATATCCAAAGAAGATGACTTGGATCCTTGCTTGAAATAACCTTTATGAAACCCCTCATAAACTTGCCCTCATAAGATCCTCTCTCTCTCTCTCTCTCTCTCTCTCTCTCTCTCTCCCTCACTTTCCCTCTCCTCTTGGCTCTCTCAGGTCAAGACAGTAGTAAAAGATGCAATCTTGGGTAAATAAGAGCTCTTAAATAGAAGACCTTCAAATTTGCTCTTAGTTATAACAAATTGACTTAATCGTCTAGGATGATATTCATATCATCCTGTATGATTAGTTCAAATTATTGAGTATCATCCAGAACATTGCCATGAATATATGTTTGGATGATGGAAAAGTAGCCTGATTATCAAGGATAATTTAACAATAATCCTGAATGATTCGTTAAAATGATAGATATCATCCAGTACATCGCCTTGTATGCATGTCTGGATGATGGAAAAATAATTAATCGTCCAATACAATTTGGGATCATCCAAGATAATTAGTGCAATATTAATACACATCATCCAGAACATCATTCTGGCCATCTTAGAAGAAACACAATGTTTGTTTAACTGATCATCCAGGACGATCCTGCAACCATCCCGGATGATATGAGTGAACAATCAAACATTAATTACTTTCTTTAATCACCAAACTAATTTAGGCATAATTGTAATGCATCATCGAGGACGATGTCCTAGATGATGTCTAAAAATAAAATATGCCTAAACTAATCTTGTGGCTGATTCTTTCTGATTTGAGTCTATCGTCCCGAATGATGCTAATATCATTAAGAATGATGTGCTTAATTGCGTCTGACATAACCAATATGCCCTAATTAGGGTTTTTATTTTTAACTAATCATCCAAGACAATTTATGATCATCCTCGACGATATGATTGAAAATAAAAAAACTCTAAAATAATTAGAATTTTCCCCCAAGTGTGTGTGTGCAAGGTTACTTAGCATCAGGACTCATATTACTACAATGAACTCAAGAAAAGGTAAAAGACACTTGACATATATTACAAGCTGAATCAGTCCTAATCTACCAAATCTTAAGCTAGTTTTTATTTGCAATTTGATCTTGTGGACCTGAAACTTTAGTTGGCAAGGTAGTCGTAGAAAACTAGAAGTATCAATAATGTTTCCTATCATCAAAATTATATTTCTTCATATTATATTTGCAACAATTATCTCATATCCTAATTTTAACTGGGTTCCTTTTAACCATGTCCTAAGGGGAACTAATATCAACACCCAAGTAGCAAAATTTAAAATATTAATTAATGACACTCGAACCGTCCAACACATTCTTCGCTCATTTGTTCTTCCTAAAGTTGGGGATCAAATTCTTATCACTCATGTTTTGTCCCTCACCACATATAATATTTTATCTCACCAAGAATTTAATGTTGTTGATCTCATAATCTGATACGTAGAATATTTAACCAGCATTAGGGATCCCAACCACAAAAGGAAACAAAATTTATATAATGGATATCTCATCGCCTACATACTTGAGATAAAATACAGCCTTCAATATCTAGCCCCACCATATCACCTCCCTATTTTCTTCTCCAATAGCTTCTTTCACACCCTTCATAATACTCATCGCCAACATGTGCACAAGGTTCCTGAAGATGAAGAGGAAGGATTTATTCTATAACCTATCCCCATCCACCAGCACTCCTGGATCAATGAATTTATTCATGGTTTTGATTAATGGGAAGTTGAATTTGAGTCATATGTCACATAGCATTAGCTACATCATGGACATGACATAGCACAATTTGAGGCATACACAGTCTAGTAGTTGTAGCACGACCAAGACATAGTCTGGTTTGCGGAGCAATTTTCTTTCATATAATGATTATTTTAGTAGCCACCACCACCACCTTCACCTGATCAAGGTTCCCTCTTCTACTAGGTTTTTAGTGTTTAGTTCTTGTTTTGTACTGGTTCTCATTTATTTATTCTATTTCATGTAATGTTTTTTCTTTGTTCCCTCTTTTTGTGATGTCAAAAGGGGTAGTAGTTGTTGGGTTATTTTCTTTTGTCTTTAGTGGAATCTATTGTGTTTTATTATTATTATTTTTATGTTTTAATTTATGTTTTTTTTTTCTTTCTTTAATTTTAAAAAAAATCTACTTAATTTTAAATTTTGAATAACAATATTTGTCATCATAAAAAATGGAGAGATTGTTTTGAATCTGGATCAAAATACTTTGATTTTGATAATAACAAACACTATTATTTCTTTAACACTATTATTATATATCTATTTTGTTTTCCATGCTTACTAATGTATTAGCTCCACAAAAATCACTTGTAATGCAAATTAGCTCAAGACGAGGTATATTAGGGTTGAGTTTATTTGTAATTCCATATTAATATATTTTTTAACATTCTTAAGTCAAATCCTGAATAGTGTGGAACCCAAGCTAAGTAACCTTACACACACACACATACTCAGTAGGAGAAATTAGGTGAGTTAGAATTTTTTTTTATTTTTGACTATGTCATACACGATAATAATAGCTCAACCTGGATGATTTGTTTAAAAGTAAACACCCATATTATGGCATCCGACTAATTACATTTGATTAAATTAATTATACTGAATAATCCATATTTTCTAAGACAATCAACTTAAAAGATGAAAAAAGCCGCCAATCATAATTTAGATAATGTTTTTATTTTCCAATTTTGTTCTAATAGTACAGGACAATATGCATCATCTTGAATTATTTTCGATAGTTATACCTAAATTGATCCAGTATTAGGAGAGTAATTATGGTTGTATTGTTCAATCAAATCATACAAGACAATCCATTTGGATCATACTGGACAATTTATTTAAAAATAATTACTTTACCCTAATCATCCAAGAGGATCATCTTGGATGTCCTAAGACATTTTCATGATGATATGGTGAATGCCACACATCGTCCAATGTCATTTTGGATGATCAATATGGTATTTTGAACTAATCGTCCCAGATGATACCAAGATCGTATAGGATGATCTATACAAATACTTAAATAGATCATACAGAACATAGGTGATCATGCTGTCTAATAGAGCTATTTAGTACTAATCATACAAGATTATATAGGATGATCAGTTGAACAAAATTGAAAATAAGATCTTCTTTTGGATGCTCTCTATTAAAGCAATGGTATTAACTCAAAGGTTAATCTTTTATTGTGAAGGTTATCCAAGGGGGAGCTTAGAGAAGGAAGAATGAGAACTTGAGAGGTAGAGAGAGATCCTTTAGAGGGGGAGTTTATGAAGGAATCACAAAGGTTACTCCATGCAAGATGCTTTTTCTCTTCTTCGAGTTACTCAGCTGGTTCCTTTGTAGCTCCAGGGAGATCATCTTCAGCATTAGAACAAGGTTCTATACCTATACCAGGAGGGAGTAAAAGGATTCCCAAATTCTCTACCTACTATAGAAGAGAGTAAAAGGATTCAAGGTTCTCTGCCCATCATGTCGGTGGACAGATTTTGTAAAGGCTTCTCTGCAATATTGTGGGAGTAAAAGGAGAGTTACTTCAATTTAGTAAAATACTTAGAGATGAAGTCTCCAAGGAGTGTAAGTAGGTCAGATTTAACCAAACCACTAAAAAACACAGTTTGTTCTTTCTTATTATTTTTATAATATTTAATTTCTACACTTTATTAGTAATTTATTTTGAGATTAAAATATTTGATAATATTGCGATTGTGAAAAATATATTTTTTCGATCAAAAAGATTTTCTTTTTGTTTAAGAATTTTTTAAACTTTCAATCCAGTTTTGGTTAGCCTCAGGCTAATTATTTAGGGTTTAACACCCCTCATGAACTTTATAAAGAGGGAAATTTTGAATTTCTTCCAGATTTATAGCGGAAAGGTGTTTTTCTTGGAGGTCGGCTATCGATCCTGTGTGGCTGACGGCTGGTCTTGGAGTTTAGATACTTTCAGGTTATGGATCTCTTTCTTTCAGATATCATTCAAGGTCATTTTGCCGGAGGGTCCTCATCGACTCAGTGTTGCTAATAGTTGTTCATTTTATAGATTTCTTTGTAGTTTTTCTGGTTTAACCTTCTATGGCTGACGAATGTTCTTGGATTTAGATTTTTTTTTTTTTTTTTTTTTGTTTGGTAATGGTTACTTTGATTGGTTATGATATTATGTATTCCTTTATCTGGTGTTTAGATTGAAGTTTTTCTTGAAGGATCTCATTTTGTTTAAGAAATGGTGTAGATGTAGATTGTTCTAGTATGAAGATTTTTTTTGTGCAGAATGCGGTTTGGAAATCTTTTCACAACCACATAGTTCATCATTTTTCATGGCTTGGTTTCTTGAAGAATCTTGGTGAAAGATCTAATGCAATATTGGCTGTGATTACTTGCTCTTCTATTCTTGTTATGGAATGTCCAAGTGGCAAGATTTTTGATGGAGCAATGAAAGTTGTTAGATTTTATTTTGTTTTTAGTCATGTATTGAGTTTGGATAACAAGTTCAGTGGAGGATTTGTCAACATCATTTCTGCTTGTGAGGTTTATTATGTTTCGGTTGCCATGAAAATTGGTAGCTATGTGGTTAGAAAGGAGGTTATTTGTGTTATTGGATGTGGTGGTATTATGAATAAGCTTGTGGTTGGTGTTCTTTTTCTCCTTTATGAAGATAATGGAGATTTTATTTGTTCATGAAGGGTTCATACCTTCTTCTAGTTTTAAGGAAGTAAAATTTATGTTTCAAGAGGATTCATTTTTGAATATCGGGGTTATTGCAGTTATTTGGCTGACGCTTAGTGGATGATCTAAGGATAATTGTTTGGTTGATTGGATTGTCCAAGGAAGTTTGGGACTATCTAAATGTTCTGTTGATGGCTTGAAGTGGGATTCCATCTCACCAAAGCTAATGGATTTTATTGTTTTGTAGTTTGAAGTTTAAGGCTTGCTTATAGTAGGCTTTTTCGAAGTAGATATTTTAGATATTGGAGCTAATAAAGCTAAGAAGTGCTTGTGGTTTCATATGGCCTAAAAATCTACTTTTGATTTCTTATGTTAAAAGAATGTCAATAGGCCTTTTTCTAGTGAAGAAGAGGTGGCAATATGGCCACTTTGGATTGAGGTTATCTGCTTTGTTTGTTAATTGCATTTTGAAGTTAGAATAATAAAATTTGAGATTTTTCCTAGTTTTCATTTTTTTCCTAATTGGGAACTCTGGGATACTAACCAACCTATTTGGTTGTTTAAATTTTTGTGTCACCAACACCCCAATTGGTTTAAAGTGAGGAGTAGTGGATCTCATTTCCATTATCATAATCTCATTATTACAAATAAAATTTTAGTTTGCTTTATTTGTTTTTTAATAATGCTTCATTTACTTATGTTAGGAAAGGGAAGCTTACTAGAATTTTTTTTATTTCTAGTTTGTAATAGTTTTTTCCTATTTTAATGCAATTTGCATTTCTTCAAAAAAAACTATGTTTACTACTTTAGTAGAATGATATTGGTGGATGTTTGTAAATGTTGGATGCCTAATTTTTTTTAAGATGATGATAATGTGTTTATTATGTAATAAATGGTTATATGCCCTAGTTAGCAGCATTCTAATTATTTATCACAAATCTAATCTTATGTAGGTGGTCATACTTATGGAGAGATATAAATAAAAAGGAGGGAAATATCATTAAATTTTTAACTAATACAATTTTCTGTATGTTCTTATAAATGCTCAGGTGCCTTGAAATAAATAAAAGATGGCCTAATATTCAGTTTGCTTAGAAAAGAGAAAGTATTTTGTATCACCGTGTGATGCTATACTGTGAAATAAGATTGTTGTGAGATATAGATTGGTTTTCACTTGCTGTGCAGGTTTTAAAGAGTACTTTTCATTTTACATATGTAAATGCAAATGTTGTTGAAAAACATAAGAAACTATAACAAAATGAGATGTTCTTCCCAAGGAATAAGGAGCCAAAGGAGTGAACCTTCTTCCTTTGAAGGCTCTTCCATTTTAGATGCCTTATTGGAGGATTTAATCAAATAAAAACTAGAGGAAAGAAGTGCTCAAGACCAAGTGTGGACAAAGTTTTTATACATTATTTATAGTGGAGTTATCCACTAATTTGGTTTAAATTATAATTAGGTTTCTTTGATCAAATCTATATAGATTGGCATTACATTATCCCTAAGGATAATCTAACGTCTCACTAAGAGTAGCCCTTAATTTATTTTTATGATTAAACACAACATAGGGAATATTCAATTTATCTCATAAAAAAAAATTCACATATCATTTTAATCATAAAATTAAATCAATGAATATGTATAATTTCAAAATCAAATCTGCATAAGGAATATTCATTTCATTCCTGAGGATGGAAGGAATATTCACTCATCATTCCAATCATGAAAATATATTAATGAATTTTTTTTATGATAAAACTATATAAGGAATATTCCATTCATCCTAAGGATAAAAAGAATATTCACTAATTATTTAATTATGAAATAAAATTAAACTTTTTATTCCCCTAATCAAATCCATAAAATATATTAAATTCATGATGAAGGTAAATAGAATTTGTATTTATCTTTTGATTATGAGATTAAAGGTTATATTTAAAGGAAATGGTCCATGTTCACATATTTTTGCCCTAACTTTGAAAAATACTATGAGAAGGTTTATTTTATTACGGGTTCTAGATTTCCTTAATTGGCAAGCCTTTATAGTTAATTACATATCCTAAGAGGCCACTCTCAATTAAAACAAAGACTAAAGATTTTCAAAATTAATATAGATTCAAGAAATGATTGGGCTATTTTTCATTTCTATGCAACGGTTTTAGATTATAAATTCTAGAGTTAATTTGGAATTTTTTATTTGAATATAGTAAAGATGTACAAAAAGAGTGGGGTATAAAATCTGGAAAGAACACTTTTCTAGAGTTAGTTGCTGGCTAATAATCCTAAACACATTAATCGTCATATGTATGGAGAATTTGATAAGCTTTATCCTAAGAATCAAGGAGTTGTTATTAAGAAATTTTAATTCAAATCCTATAAAATATGTTTACCAAAAGTAGAAACTCCTCTTATGACGTAAATGATGTATGAAAAATAATATATAAAAGAGCTTATTTTATTGATTTATAAATTTTAAAAGAATAACTCATTGTTTGCATGAAAGTAATGGTGGTCATGCCCCACTAACAACAAACCTGGATTCCAAACCTACAATATAAATATAAAATAAAATTCAACTGCTTATCAACTTTAAGTTTCAAGCCTTATGTTGAAATCCAAAAATAAATTTCCTCTCAGGAAGAGGACATTATTTTTTTGGAGTACCACTTGTATAGAGCATCTGACCCTTTTATAACTTATGACACTATACAAGTTGATGTATATACAAAAATATAAAATATCTACATTTACATCTCTTTTTCATACATGTCATCCTTAGGTACAATCTACTTTGCAAAATGTGAAGGTCGAAATAATAAAATGTAAATATAATAATTCAATGTGAGCAATTGTATATATACATAAAAGTAAATGAAAGTAAATTGCACATGCCTGAATTCATTCACTCCACTCTCTGGTGCACCGATAGAAAATAAATATGAGTTTTAGATTTTAATAAAGTAAACAAACACACATGGATACCCTTTAGGTAAAGGCACCCTCAATAGAACATAATAAATCCACTAGTATAGCCTAGGCTAAAATTTGTTGTCCTAGCAAACCATCCAAGTGCGTGGAAGAGGCTATGTAGCATTGATATTTCCTATAAGGGTTTAATGTTTAGATTGTTTATATTTTTAATGTTTATTCAATAAAGTTTAAAAGGGAATTTAATTAAAGTTCAAATAATATGTATTTGTATTTTTATTATTCGAGTTTTAGATTTTGAAGTTATTTATTTAATTTTAAAAAAATATTGAATGATAACCTCGAAGTGAAACATTTATTAACTTATAAATCTTAAGGCTTTCAAATGAAATACACATTCTTTATGCTAGATAGATGATCATATGGACTATGTAATTTTAATAGGCATGCCCTCTAGATGGAAGCAAGCATAGTTTATAAGGTATATATATTATTAAGGTTTAAAGATCCCCTAGTGTAATGTGTTAGTTCCTTATTTAAAGGATTCTTGCACAATATATGATGGTTTTTAGATTATTTAAAATGTATTAAATGCCATGAAATCATATGTTAAAATACCATCAAAAATGGAATCATCCATTAGGCACAATAGCAAATTTTATTTATTCCAAATTAAATATATAATTTAATAATTAAAAAAAATTATAATCAATCAAAGTATCAAATTAATATAGTTTAAATCCTTTAAAATTTAATGAATTTTTTTATTTTTATTAAATTATTTAGAATTTTTAATGAATTATACAATTTGTAATTAATATAATTAATTATTAAATTTTATTCATATTTTTAATTAAATTTTTTAATATTAATCTACAAATTTTATTTAAAATATTTATGTATTTTTAAATTTTATTTATTATATTTAATTATTTATGAAAAATTATTTAATAATAATTAATATTTGAATTTTTAATTAAAAATTTATTTATATTGAAATTCTAATTCTCTATTTTTTTATTTTTTATTTAACTTTTATAATTTTTTATTTTTTTTTGTATTTATAATAAATTTATTTTATTAAGAGTGATTAAAATATTATTTAAATTTTAATAAAATTTGAATTTGCATTTTAATTTTTAGTGATTGTAGGTGTTGATTAGTATTGTTTGATGTTGATTTGATTTATTTGTTATATTTTATTGATTTATTGGAAGTTATTGAATTTTAAACCTCTAATGTAGTGTTGATTAAATTAATCATTGTTTAAAGGTTGATTAGTGTCAAATCATGATAAATTTAAGTCATTGTGTATATGACACTAAGTTTACTTTGTTTAATATTTCATCCAAATAGGACGTGTATGTGAATTTCTAAAATAGCCTAAGATAGCTAGGCGCATCACTTAATTATTGTCTTAAGGTGTTACTAAAAAAGAAAGGGATTATAATCAATGTCACTAACGCTCACATACATGAATATAAAAAAAATTAGAGTGAAGATGTGTGGCTAATTCTAAATGTGTAGATAATTATGAATTTTCAAAGTTATGGGTTAAAACTGGACCTATGACTTTGAAAATTAAAATTAAAGAAATCCTTAGCTAATTAAAACTAAAGAAAATTATGAGGTTTGAATAACATGCTCAAGAATCAAACCTCTAAATTTAAGCTTAATTGGACCACTAAATCTTGAAAAAGTAAGAAAGATAGGAAAACTTATTTCTCATTCCATCTAAAAATCTACTTGTAAAAAAGGTTTTAAATAGTTTTTAAAATAAAAAATCTCAAGACCTTTTCAATGAGCCTAAGATCATTCAATTTTGAGTTCATTTGGATTTTCTATGAATACTCTTGTAATTTTAGAGAATTTAAAGATTTTTTTATTTATTTTTATCTAAATTTCTAATGACACCATTATTGCCAATGATTGACAATAATTTCTAGGGTGTCGATGTCATTTTTTTGTGGTTAAATAACTTATCCGTGTTAGCCAATCAGATCAAGCTGTCAGATTAAATCGTTAAGGATCTAACTTCTCATATTCGGACTCATTGCTAAGAAATTAAATTATGCAGGTAATTATGTTTACCGTTTGGTGAGTGATCCTGTCTAACATAATCTAGACCATCCAATCATCCGTGTATTGTGATCTGACAATTCTTCTCTAACCAAAGATTTTAGTTCAAAATGAACTATAAATTTAAATTCCCATAACTTTCTATCCAATCATCCAAATTTGATGAAATTTGAAATAAATGATCTAGGTACTATAATCTTACAATTCCTAAAGTTTGAAGATTCCATTCATTGGGATTTAGGAGATATTGGAGTTTGATTTTAAATATTGTAGTGCGATAACTTTATAACCTATGGTTTGATTTTGATGATCTAAGGCTTGGAAAGATGGAGATTTCCTCTTTAATTTCTTAGATGGCTTCAAAGGATTATTCTTACTAGATCAAATGATATCACTATATTTCATGCTTTTCTCTCTAGCTCCCTATCTCTTCACCAATGAGGATTTGGAGGCTAGGGGGGAGCATAGGAATGGCTTAGGGAATATGGTAGAAGTTTTGGAGATGCAAGAGGAGGAGGTTTGAGGCCTTGAGGGAGTTGAAAGGATGTGTGAGATTGGATTGATTAATTTTTTGAAATATTCCAAATTAAAATCTTAAGGACCTCTTGGATGGTTTGGATTTGATTTGAGGTTTACTAGGATGCTTCCCAAGTGTCCATAAGTTCTTTAGAGGCTTGAACAACTGATAAGAGCAAGGAGTATGAGGAAAGGGTTGTTTGTCTTCATATGGAAGAGGGGACCATCTAGCTAGCTTAGGGTTAAAACAATTCTTTGGACCTATTTAGAAAATGTTTTTGGAGGTTCTATAAGTGATTTAAACTTTTGGTGTGAAAATTTTTTTTGGAGGGAAATGATTTAATTTGCATGTTTGAAAACTTAAGGATATTTTAGAGATTTGTTGACAAGTTCGACAAGTCAACTGGTCAAACCAACTGAGGTGGCATCCAAGGAAGTCTAATGGGCTGATGAGGAGAAATGTCATGTATTTGAAACCATGTATATGAGGTTTTCATAGAAATTGAATATCTTTGATAGTTTAACCAAGTTAAACCTATCAAGATTGAGCCATGGAAAATTGTTGATTTCATTTAATCTATAAGATGAAATGGATTTGAGGGTTTGGATGTTTTAATTAAGTATAGTTCAGCAAGTCAACTTATAATTAGGCAAGGGTTATGATTCAAGTTTAGTTCACTAAGATTAATGTTTAGAGGAAACTAGTGAAGTTCAAAGCTCATTTGGTACTGATTTAGACGTTATTATTATTAACAAACAAATAAGTTGGCTTGATTGATCATGTTAATCAATCATTGATTTAGAGGGTTAATGGTGTTAAATTTGGTGTATGAAACTCTTAGTGAAATGATCTTGATATGATTTAGGCCATTGGTGTCATTGCACTAAGTTGGGAAGTATACTCAGTTATTTGGCTATCCTTCTGGGCTATAGCTTCAAGTGATTGCAGGTTGATATAGATTATATGATTAATTATTGGTTGGAGATGACCTAAAATTGGATTTTAGACTAGATGATTAAAGCTTTATTGATTGACTTATTGCTTAGATTAAGACAAATGATGTGAGTGTGCTAAGCTAGGCAATGCACTAGGTTAACTAACTATTGTGATGGACTATAACTACATGTAGACATTGACTAATTAATTTAATTTCAATATATGTTTGAAGTGATGAAAGATTATAGGTTTAATTATAAATGATTGATTGAACATAGAACTAATTTTATGTGTTATTGATTGAGTGCTAGATGATTGACAGCTAGGTGACTTTAAACCACAAGATTAACACTCAGGAGTTTAGATAAGTTCAAATAACCTCATACAAAAAATAGGTCAACAATGCACCCCTAACAAGGGTGATGAACTAGAAGAGTAAATCTTACATACTGGCACTAACTGAGGAAATCAATAGAAATTTTAAGGTTGGAAACTTGATTGAAAAGTAATTTTCAAATAAGAAAAATGCTAAAACTAGCTGAGAGATCGATTCTTAGAAAGGGATATTTAAAGCTTAAAAGGAAGTTTAATTCCCAAGTAAAGATAGATACTCGTATAGGAGATCGAGTCCCAAATGAGTGGATTGACCTAACTAATAGATCAATTATCAAAAAGGTAATTTAAGCTTTGACTGGAAGATTAATTTCTGGACAATGTTGAATACTCGAATGCAGGATTAATTCCTAAATGAATGAATTTTGAACCTAACTAATAGATAAATTATCAGAAATTGAATTTAAACTTTGATTGGAAGATCAACTTCCAGTCATACTTTATTACTCAAATGGGAGCTAGATTCCCAAATGAGTGAATTCACAACCTAACTAATAGATCAATTATTAGAAAGGTGAATTTAAAATTTATGTGGAAGATCAATTTGAATACAAAGTAGAATAATCGAATGGGAGATCAATTTCTTGATGAGCATAAAACCTAATCGATAGATTCAATATATAAAATATGAATTTAGAATTTTACTAGAAGATTTATTTCCTAACAAAGTTGAATACTCAAATGGGAGATTGATTCCCAAACTAGCAAATTTTGAACCTAATCAATGAATTGATTATTGGAAAGGTAAATTTTGAACCAAGACCTTTGAACTCGATTGGGGCTAAGTTTCATAAATGTTTTTTTTTTTCATTTGGACCCAATTTACTTTATGTATCATTAGTAATATTCAAATTTTAAATTTTAAGATTTATTTTATTACAAACTTTTTATAATACTTCTTAAGGTAACATCCATTGACAAGGAACATAGGATGATATCCTTTACAATCTATCAGTTGATAAGATCCTCCTTGGTAGACTTTCTCCACCATGAATGGACCTTCCCACGTCGGCTCATATTTATGACTTATCTTTTGATGAGAAAACAAAAGTCTTTGTAAAACTAGCACCAAATAACCTACGTGGAAAATTCTTAGAAAAACCAATTTGTCATGAGCATGGATTATTTTAGCTTTGTATAACTCAAGGTTTAGTTGAGCTCGAAGATGCTTCTCTACCAAACCCTCATGCTTATTTAACCAAAGTTTAGCATTCAAATATGAAGTTATTTTGTAATTTACTTTAACTCTCAGTGAGGGTATCTATATTTCAAAAGGGATAACAACCTCCATACCAAAGACTAAAGCTCACGACATAGATAGAGTTATAGTTATATATGTAGTTCGGTTTGCCCACAAAGCTTCAACCAACTTATTATTCCTTGGACTCTTATTATCATCTAAGGTATTCTTTAGAATCTAAACCAAGTTTTTAATGATGGCCTCTACCCATCCATTTGCCAGTGGGTAATATATTGTAAAGTATCTCTACTCCATATTGTGACATTTAGGGAAACTATTAGTTTTTGTTGTTCTAAAATGAAGGACCATTGTTAGAGATAATCTGATGAGGAACACCAAATCAGTACATTACATTTTCTTTGAAGATCATTAGAATATGATGAACTTTGACTTCTATCAAACGACCAACTTCTACCCACTTTAAGAAGTAATCTATAATTGCTAATACAAATCTATGGCCTCTAGAGGAAGGAGGACTTATCGGACTGACTATGTACCTTAACTTTCAAAAGGCTAGGAGTTAATAATCAAATGTAGGACATTTTGTGGCTGTTGAATAACTACACCATGCTCTTGACATTGATGACAATGATGTGTAAAATTTATGCAATCATCTATCATCAACGGCCTATAATATCCCATTCATTTAATTATTGTTTTCATATTTTGTCCAGATTGGAGTGCACCACACAACCTAGTTTATACTTCTTTTATAATCTATTGTTCTTTTGATTTACTTAAACATTAGAATCACATTTGATTGAATGATCTTCTATATAAGTTATTGTTAATGAGAGCATAGGACAAGGATCATCTTTTAATTTGATATGCAGTTGATTTCTCTTAAGGCATCTTATTTTCTCACAAATATTCGATGAAACGTTTTCTCCAATCTACGAATTTTTCATCTACTGCTAAAATAATTTTCACCTCAATTGGGGATATATATTAAAATTCTATAAAAGATAGAAATTATTTTCCTTTCACTTCTATCAGAATTGAATCTTCCTCATAACATGTTGAGTCTTTAGCTAATTTAACTAGAGCATCTACTATTGAATTTTTTTCATGGGGAATATTTATAATGTCATAGTTAGAATTTGTTCCAACAAATTCATTGTATATTAATTATATGGAATTATATTTTTTTTCATATTTTGTAAATTCCAGCTACTTGATTAATCACAAGCTGAAAATCTCCAATTAGATTTTGATCTCTTCGATTCCATTTAGAATTATCTATTCTAGGCTAGTTATTAGTTCCTAAAATGGTTCTGACGTATGGTACGAGTAATACATAACACATTTATCTAGCATAACAAATATTATATAAACTTTAGCTTTTCTTTAGGAAATATCATCTATTCTCCCGTGTTAACAGGAAGCAATGGTGTCAAAATAGAATTCTCAATTTGACTTTACAATTAACTATAGTTTCATATTTTTTCATGTAGTAGTTCATCATTTATTGGGAAATCATATTACACTGGATGAGCTGCTAGGAAATCTGCTATAGCTGGTCCTTTCATTGATCCTAGAGGAATGAATATAAAGTTAAAATATGATACAATCAATGACCAATGAGCTAATCTTCCTAATAACTTTGATCAAGTCATCAAATACTATAGTGGATTTATCTTGGATATTGAATTTACTTAATGAGATATTATGTATTGCCTCAAATTTTGAATAATGAATATCAAGGTTAAATAATACATTTTAATTAGAAGATAATTTACTTTTGTGGGAAGTAAACATCTACGCCTATAGTAGAGTTCAATAACTTTTCCATCCTCATTACCCATAGCTAATAAGGCACAAAAAAAAATTCACTTAATGTTGTCGTATATAGGATTAGCGGTATCCCTAGTATTGGAGCTATTAGAAATGAAGGATTTTTAAAGCACTGATTTATACTAACAAACACTTTCTAGAAATTCTGATCAGACATAAACGAAACTTCTTTCTTACACAATGCTACAAATAGTTGACATCTACCTGAAAGGTCCGACATGAATATTCTAAGGTATGATAATTGAACTAGGAAAAATCTTAGTAGGGTAAGGCTTTTAGGTGGCTGCATTTCTATTATTACTTAGATTTTATTCAGATAAATTTTTTATTATATGGTCTCAAACTATAAAACTTAAAGTTTCCTTGAATAGATGCCTAAAGAACATCTCAAAAGATTCATTTTTAGATTGTATTTACATAATCTTTGGAAAATAATTCTCAAGTCATATAAATGATTATCTCTTTTAAAAATTTTAATGACTAGATCATCAACTCCACCTGGTGGTGGATGAGTTCATTAAATATCCTTTTCATCACACACTGGTAGGATTCTTGAGCATTTTTTAATACAAAAGGCATAACCTTATAGTAGTAAATATATACGCAGTCTAAAAGTTTCGTATTTCTTATTTTAGTTATCCATCATGATTTGATTGTATCCAATTACTAGGCTTTAGCACTAGTACAATTTGAATGAATTAAATTTTTCTTAGCAAACTTATTTATGGGATTTGAATACCACTCAAAAGGAAGTTCTATTATCTCATCCAAAAATGGATCATCAAAAGTTACATTAGTTTCTAGGGGTTTACTGGTGGAAGGTATAAAGATATAGCTTTAGTGTCAGGCTTTAAAGGAAGAGAGGTTTTCACTTCCAACCACTTTAGTGTCTAGATTCTAAATCAATTTGTTTTGCAAGCTCCCTTATTTCTGTATTTTGATTTTCCATTTCTTGTTTTTTTTTTTTAATTTTTTTTTCTTTTGTATCCTTGACCTTTTCTTATAGATCTCATTATTAGGGAGAAGCAGGTGTCCAGTGAACATCATGTTAAAGATTAGGACACTAATCTTATTCTTTTTCTTTTTCTCTTTCTTTCTCTTTACGTTCTTTTATTCCTACTTCTGCATATTTCAAATTTTTAGAGAAATTTGTCTGCTTCTTTGACAGAGATTATGAAGCATCTTTGTATATACTTACTTTGTGAATAAAAAATGATTGCAAATAACCTTTGAAGCAATGCTTTATTCCCTCTCAATAAAATTTGATGCAATGATGTAGGGTGGAAGGCGCCATTCTATATTCATGAAGCAAGGGTCTATCATGGAGAGTGTTAAAGAGGCATCAAAATCTATTATATGGAATTTGGCCTCAATTTAAATGTTTTTTTATCTCTAATAGTAGGGTTATTTAATCCAATGCCCTCTTGCTCTTCTCATCTAATTCACAAAATAAAATCTTATCGGAGCTAAGTTTTAGGTATCCACCCTTAAGTATGCAAGCATTCTAAAAGTTATAATACTGATCGATGCATTGGAATCAACAAGTACACGAGATACTTTAAAGTTATCACCATTTGAAGAGATGTATGAAAGAAGGTTATGATCCTTAGTTACCAAAAAAAAATCTACATCTGAAAATGTGACTGCACAAACTTCCTTGAAGTTCAGCACTTCTTCTTCTAATTGCTTTGATGCTAATTGAGCCATGCTGATCTCTAGATTGAGTAAAGCTTTGACTAAAGTTTCCCTAATTTCATTGGAAAGAACTAGAGGATCCTAAATACTCTATTTTACAGGCAATTTTGTAAGATGTGCTAATGCATTTCAAAAGACCTTTGGAATCTCTCTAGTCTCTGCATTTATCTGTTGAACTTATTGAGGGTTATTAGAAGCCTATGGGTTATCTGCTGCCTAATCTCATTTATTAATAAATTCAACTTATGGAGGTTAGAGTTTACCACTATAAATATTGACTTGTACTACTTATTTAGAAGAAAGAACATCATCATTGACCTTTAATTGTTGATGGTTGATCACCATCTATTTATCTTTGAAAGTTCGTTAGGGATGTTAAGCCCTATGAACTTAGTCCCAAAGCTAATTAAAAGAGAAATGAATTGGTAGCAACAAAATCTAGATTCACCACAATGAAAACCAAAGTGCGGAAATTAAAATACAGAAGCAATAATAAGAAAAGAACACATCGGATTTATAGTGGTTCGGTCAAACCTTGACCTACGTCCACACCTTGGAGGCACCCTCCAAGTATTGCACTAACACAAGTGTCTCTCCTTTAGCCCCCACAGCTAGGCGGAGAAGCCCTTACAAAATCACTTCCACCTCCCCCGGTGCGGCGGAGTCGCCGGGTCTTTTGACACCAAAGAGACTTCTTCTTTGGTGAACTTACCTCGAGATAGGCCTTGAATCCGATGGTACTAAGGTGTGAGTTCGCCGGAGGAACCGTGTGGAACCCCCTCCACACTCCCTTGAGTCCCCCCTCACAGGATCTTCTCCCTCTCTCAAACTCCACCCTTTCATCTCTCCCTTTCAAGCTCTCTCTTCAAGTTTCCCCCACAAGAACGAAGCTACAATGGCTTCCAAAGACACTTACCAAGTGCCTTGTAATAGCTTAAATAGAAGAGCTAAAAACGAGCTCATTATTGCAAGTTGCCGACATTATCGTCCAGGACGATAGGCATATCATCCTGGCTGATCAGTACAAATTAAGCTCATTAGACCGGGACGATTTTAGATGATCAGAAGAAAATTGGTTACATCGTCCAGGCCGATCTCACGATCGTCCTGGCCGATTAGTTCAAAACCAATTTCAATCGTCCTGATCATAGCCCTGAATACAAGCTGTCCGATGTAGATCGTCCAGGCCATCGTCCTGGCCGATCATTCGATCGTCCTGGACGATGTGATTGTATCAATTAACCATTAATGCTTTCCAAAGATACCAGATCAATTTAGGCATGATTGAGTTAGATCATCCTGGACGATAATAATATCATCCTGGCCGATTTCCTAAAATAAAGAATTCCTAAACTGATTATGGCGGTTGATTCTTTCTGAATTAAGATTATCGTCTTGGCCAATACAAGTATCGTCCAGGCTAATCAGTTGACGGCTGCCTTAATGAGGATGCCCTAATCAAGGTTTCTGATTATTATCGTCCCGGATGATGTTACCAAAAACAGAAATCATATAGGGAGCAAGAGAATTTCTACCAAGTTATAGCCACACCAAATACAACAGACTCAAGAAAGGAAAAAGATTACAAACTGATACAGACCTAGTCTACCCAATCTTGAGCTGGTTCCAAATTGCAGTCTGATCGTGTGGACCTGAAACATTAGCACAAAAGGCAATTGCAGAGAAATAAGGAATGTTTGCTATCATCAAAATCATAAACCATTGATCCGCAACAATCTCCCCCTTTTTGATGATGGCAAACAATTCAATTTGAATTTTTAAAAGAAAGCAATTTCTCCTAATCTCCCCCTCACTAGAATAACATTTTAAAAATAGTGGAGATGAAAAAAAATTTGTTGTTTTTAATTTTTTGAAAACAAGATACAAATACGATAACAGTACAAAAATTCAACAATACGTTCTCCCCCTTTGACATTATCAAAAAGAGAGGAGGCACAAACAAAAACAAATCGACCAAAAAACATTCCTTGATCTAGTGAAAAACAAATATTCTTAAAATGAGAAAGTTACCTCTTGGTTTTAATCAAAAATTTAGTAGAATTGGATTGACAATGCATAATTAAAAAAAAAAGGTTAAAAAATCAAGACTTGATAATCCAAACTCAAGTTCTTAAAAAAGGCTCAAAAACTCTTTAATTCAATATCTAAATCAAGGAATAAATTAGAGAAAGAAACAATAATTTTTCGAAACTCCTTTCATAAAACATATCTAATAGAAGATCAATGCACGAATTGTTGAATCAAGAATTAAAATTTTCAAAGTCAAGTATCGTAAGTATCAAGGGTTTTCTTAAGCTTTTTAAGAAGTATAAGAATGGTAAGAATTAACTTTTTGTGGGCTCAATTTATGCCTCTTGACAATTGGTTGGCGCACTGCGCATCTTTTAATACACTTTGTGTATTCTATATTTTTCAATTTGGCGCTTTGCGCATCTTTTATTTTTGGCATCATTGGACAATTTTTTGATTATGCTACCTTTCTTAAGTCTTAAATACCAAAAGTAAACCCATACTATTGATAAAGCGAATTTCTTGATTAAGAAAATTTTGAATTAAATTCAACAACTTGCAAAAGATTCCTATGCGATAAATAAAATATAGGGAGATAAAAAATTTAGTTTCAAAAACCAATTTAAAAGATGAAAAAGAGTTTAAATCAAAAGTAGAAAAACCTCTTTTAGGAAACAGAGTTTGAAAGTCAAAAACATGAGTTTCCTTCCTTTGATTGTTTTTAGATAAGTCAATCATAACTTTTACTAAAGATTTCAAGAAAAATTAGGAAGTAAAATTTTCATTTCTAAAAAAGTGAGTGTGTGTGTTGATGAGAGAAAAAATTTCACAGAGACAAAAAGGAATAAAAAAAAGCACAAAACGAAAAACATAAAAACAAAAAACACAAAAAGGAAAGAAACACAAAAACACAACACAAAAAAAATACGAAAGGCTCTTAACCATTATCTCTCTCCTGGTCCGATGCTTCAGAGACCAGATCTGCCCATGAGATTTTTTGCCTTTCATTATTTTCCCAGTTTAAATTTTGCTTCGCCTTGCCCTTTTCTTTCGTAGGAAGAATTCTTACATTAGGGCACGTATTCTTCATATGTCCAGGTTTCCTACATCGAAAGCAAACAATGTCAGAGGAAATATGGACATCCTTACCACTTTTACCTTTCTTCTGTTGAGTCTAGTAATTAGGTTGTTAAGCCTAAGTAAATGTCCCAAGGCTACCAAGAGGGGGGTGAATTGGTAGTTTTTAAAAAATTTTTAAACCCTCTTAAAATTAAAGTTGAACCGAAATGAAATTGTCTTTTAAAGTTTGTAGAAAAATGTTTTTCAACCACAGAGTTGTTAAAACAGAAATTTAAAATGCGGAAACGTAAAAGCAATAGAGTAAATGACACCAGATTTATAGTGGTTCGGTCTATAACCAGACCTACATCCACTCCTCAGAGGCACCCTCTGAGTATTGCACTAATACCACAAAGTGACTCTCCTTTAGCACCCACAGCAAGGCGGAGAAGCCTGTACAAAACCCTCTTTTCACCACTCCCCGGTGCGGCAGAGAACCGTCGTCCTTTTACACAATCCACAGTGCTGGCAGAGAACCGTCGTCCTTTTACACTCTCCTAGTGTGGGCAGAGAACCCTACGGCTGTTCACACTCTCCAAGTGTAGGCAGAGAACCTTCTTCATTTTACACTCTCCTAGTGTAGGCAGAGAACCCACGGCTGTTCACACTCTCCAAGTGTCGGCAGAGAACCGGACCTTCTTGAATTATCTTCTCACAAGAACCTAAAAGAAAGAAAGAAAAGAGTGAAGGAATCCAATTTCACAAGTAGAGATTCTTACCTTAGCAATCCAAGTGAAGCCTTCTTGCTCCAATGGTAGGAATCCTCCTTTGAATGCTCTCTTCCACTCTCCCCTTGACTATTCTCTCAATAGGCACGAAGATCAATTGACAAAAAGATTGGGTGGCAGTCTAATTTGAAGTATTTATACAAAAGACAAGAAAAACCGCCCAAAAACTGCAAGTTTTCAATTCTGTACGCAGTGGATCGTCCGGTACGATCGTGGATCGTCCTGGACGATTTTACTTAAACGATCTGAAACGACCCAATTTGTATATGTGTACGAAATGACTTCGTACAGCTGATCGTCCTGTACGAACTAGGTTCGTCCAGTACGAACGGTTATTACAAGGTCGGTTCTAGAAACTGCTGAAAACTGTCCTAAGTCGGTTTATCGTTTGGACGAAAATTTGATCGTCTGGACGAAAATTTTCCAGAGAGCCGATCGTCCTGGACGATGATTTATTTCGTCTGGACGAAAATTTTCCAGAGCGCCCATCGCCGGGGACGATAATATGGTTTCGTCTGGACGAAAATTTTCCAGAGAGCTGTTCGTCCGGTACGAAATTTATTTTCGTCTGTACGAAAATTTTCCAGAGCGCCCATCGCCGGGGACGATATAAAAATTCGTCCTGGACGAATAGGACTTAGAAAAATTTTTCGAAGCAAGTTCCTATTCGTTCCAAATGCTCTATAGGAGATAACTGACAGATCGTCCAGTACGATATATATCGTCCTGTACGATCAGTATAGAATTTCAAGATCTCCTTAGTTTGTGTGTGTGATTTTATTCACTCAATTACAATCACTCCCTTTCAAAATTAATTCAAAGAAAAGACACTTCAAATAAACAAAAATTTCTCATGTTGAATTTGATTTGAAGTTTTCGTAGTCTGGAGTCTGATTTTCCTGAAATGTTAGTATACACAAGAGCAAGTGCAAATCTTCTAAATTGTTAGGAGATAATTATACATCTGAACAATAATGTTTGGAATCATCAAAACTACATAAGTTGCACAAATATAAATCATTCAAATAGCAACTATTCAAACAATCTCCCCCTTTTTGATGATGGCAAAACAATTATTATTAGTATGGTTTCAAGTTAAAACATAATCTCTTATCTCCTAAACTCCCCCTGAATTTATGAGTACATTAAAAATAAGGAGGCATTAAAGAACAAAAATTTTTGTTTGTTAAAAAAATTTTTTTTTTTTTTAAAAATTTTAACAGAAAACACAAAACACAAACAAAACAAAAATACAAACATAATAATTTCTCCCCCTTTTTGACAGCAACAAAAAGTGAAGAAGAAAAAAAACAAGAAATGTAAATAATAATATGAAATTCATTGTTAAAATTTAATCTAAATTGTGATTTGACATAGAGTATGCAATTTTAAACTAAAGATATTAGGTCAATCATAGAAATTCATAAATTTATGAAATGATATAACATTGTAAGTAAGAAGAATTTATCAAAGACATGATTCAATTTAGACATTTTGATTATTGAAAATCATTACAAGTGAGATGTAAAAAAAAAATTCTATATTTCAAAGTTCAATAGAATATAAATGAACATTAGATCAACTTGAATTAAGAGATTAAACGAATTTGGAAAGAAGAGAATTACCACATGTGGTGCTTTGCACATCTTTTCAAAGTTTTGGGGCACATTTTTGTGCATTTGTCTTTGGTTGGGCTTATTTTGTGCCTCTTTTTAACTTTAAACAATTTTTGCGAATCCCTTTTGATTTTTGTACATTTGTACAATTTTCAAGAGTAATTTGACCAATTCTTTCCAAAATCTATAATCTAACATTTCAAATATTTCTAGGTGCATAAACATCATTTGAGCATAGAAATACAAAATAAGATAACATCAAAATTGCAATAACAATATTAAATTTTATGTAGTCTAAATGAATAGACATGAACTTAAAAATTCTAACTACAACAAGTTATAAACAAATTATAAATTTAGAAAGTCTAGATTTTCTAATATAGATAATCTCATATTACAATCAAATTTGAGCACAATGTAGATTAAAAATAATATTAATGAAATTCATAAAGATTAGCCACATTTCAAAACAAATCTAAGACAAACAAACTTTCATTAATTAAAAAGAAAATTACATAAAAACATTGAACTTAAAAAAAAATAACAACAAAACAAAAAAAAACATCAGACACACGTTCGTACATACGAAAAAATTTCGTACAGACGAAATTCGTATTAAAAACTGTCTTATCCACTCAACCGCTGCATTCAATCGTCCCGACGTTTGAGAAAAGAAAAAAAATTCGTACTGGACGATCACAAATCGTACAGACGATCCAATAAAAAAACTGCTCTCAAAAAGGTTTAAATTCGCGCAAACTGTTTCTTAACACATCGTCCTGTACGAAAAATTTCGTCCTGGACGATCTCAAAAAAAATTTTTGATTTTTAAATTTTTAAATTAACAAAAACAACAAAAATAATCAACAACACAGAAAACATAAGATAAAAACATAAATTCAAAAACAATTCATACAAAAACACAAAAATTCACAAAATCACAAAAACAAAATACAACAAATATCAATGTTGCAAAGACATTTTGGTTAAGCATTCAAATCTATAACACCAAGCCTTGTTCTTAAAGTACTGAAGGTATCAAAGGCTAAAGGTTTTGTAAAAATGTCTGCAAGTTGATTTTCAGTTGAAACATGTATGAGTTCAATTTCTCCTTTGGATACATGATCCCTTATGAAATGATGCCTTATATCAATGTGTTTGGTTCTAGAATGTTGAATAGGATTTTTGGAAATGCAAATAGCACTAGTATTGTCACAATAAATTGGAATAGTGCCTATAGTTAATCCTAAGTCAATCAACTGTTGTTTTAACCAAAGTACTTGTGCCACACAACTTCCTAATGCAATGTATTCTGCTTCTGCAGTAGATAGTGCCACTGAATTTTGTTTTCTACTAGACCATGAAACTAATGAATTTCCAATGAATTGACATGTTCCAGAAGTGCTTTTCCTATCCACTCTACAGCCTGCAAAGTCAGAATCTGAGTAACCTATAATTTCAAATGAAGAGCTAAACTTAGGATACCAAATTCCTAAGTTTTGAGTTCCTAGTAGATATCTTAAAATCCTTTTCACTGCTGTCAAATGTGATTCTTTTGGATCTGATTGAAATCTAGCACATAAGCAAACACTAAACATAATATCTGGTCGGCTAGCAGTCAAGTAAAGTAAAGATCCAATTATCCCTCTAAATTTCTTTTGATCAACAGATTTTCCCTTAAGGTCTTTATCTAACTGAACTGAAGAACTCATTGGTGTACTAACAGGTTTAGCATTATCCATTTCATATTTTTTGAGGATGTCCTTAATATATTTGGTTTGACTAAGAAAAGTACCTTCCTCAAGTTGCTTAATGCTAAAACCTAGAAAGTAATTTAAATCTCCCATTAGACTCATTTCAAATTCACTACTCATTGTTTTAGAAAAATCATCACAAAGATGTTTATTTGAAGATCCAAAGATGATGTCATCCACATAAATTTGAACAATAAGTATATCCTTTCCAATTTTCCTTAAAAAGAGAGTTGTATCCACACTTCCTTTTTCAAAAGATCTTTCAAGTAGGAAGGTGCTTAACCTCTCATACCAAGCCCTAGGTGCCTGTTTCAATCCATATAATGCCTTTTTTAATTTGAAAACATGATTTGGAAATTTAGAGTTTTCAAAACCTGGAGGTTGTTCTACAAAAACATCTTCTTCAATTATTCCATTTAAAAAGGCACTTTTGACATCCATGTGTAGAATTTCTAAAGGTTTACTTGTCCTAAGATCTTTAATGGACTTAAATGAGGACCTTACTTGTTTTCCTAATTGACATGCATCACACAGATGATCCTTAGTAAAGTCTAGTTTAGGTAATCCTCTCACCAAATTCTTTTGGGTAATTTTTCTAAGATTTTTCATACTAGAATGACAAAGTCTCCTATGCCAAAGCCATGATTCATCAGAAACAGTTTTCAAACAAAAAGCAGTAGGAGATTGAATACAATTTAAATCTAGCATGTAAACATTGTTCACCCTTTTTCCATTTAAAACAATTTTTCCATTTAGGCTAATTATGCAGCTAGTAGGTAAAAATTTTACATTATAGCCCTTATCACAAAGCTGACTTATGCTAAGCAAATTATGTTTCAAGCCTTCAACTAATAAAACATTATCTATGAAAAAGTTTTTCAAGTTTCCAATCATACCTGATCCAACCACTTTCTTTGTGGTATTATCTCCAAGTGTAACCTTGCCTCCACTCCTGGCTTCCAGCGTTATGAATTGAGCAGTATCTCCAGTCATGTGCTTAGAACATCCGCTGTCCAGGTACCATATACTCTCACGAGGTCTTGTGTGAGAGTATCCCTGCAAAATTCTCAAATGTTAGACCTGGGAACCCAAACTAGTTTGGGTTCACCTTTATGAAATTTATAATCAGATGCATGTATGATATGTCTAGATTTTTGCATCTTAGTTCTCCACACCAGATTAGGTTTTATCTTTAAAGTGCAGGTGTGAGATATATGTCCTAAAAATCCACAATTGTTACATTTAACATTAGGAAAAATATTCCTATGTTTTCTCTCATATGATTGTCTTCTAAGGGATTTCATAAATTTAGGATAATACTTAGGATTTGTAAAATCTTCATGTTTAGGGGGGATCCTATTATCCTCGAGAGCACTTATAGTAAGTTTATAAAATGAATTCATTTCTTCCAAGATTCGATTTGTATAATTGACTCTATATGTCTTGTGCTCAGATTCATCCTTAAATTTCTCAAATTCTTTTTCAAGTTCAACGTAGGATGATTTTAAATTCTCAAAATTTTTATTCAAGTCATCATATTCATCAAGTAGTTTCATGTGGTTGCTATCAATTAAAGCATGATCTTTCCTAAGGATTTCGTGTTCCTTATTAAGCTCTTCCAATTCTAAAACTATACTAGCATGCATCTTTTTAGTTTTCCTATATGCATCATGCATGTGTTCAGAAACTTCAAACAATTCATTATAAGTTAAATCACATACCTCTTCTTGATCTGATTGTTCAGCTTTATCTGCCATCAAGCAAAGGTTGGTGACTTCTTCTTCTTTATCAGTCTCAGATGAGTCTGAAGCTGAGTCCGCCCAAAAAGCCTTTTGAAACTTCTTCTTGCCCTTCTTTACCATTGGTTTCTCCTCTACCTTCTCCTTGCTAGGAGAGGCTTTGAGTTTTGGACAGTCAGTCTTTATATGGCCTGGTTTCCTGCATTCATAACAAATTACTTCATTAGAAACCTTGCCATTTCTATTATACTTACCTCTATTCCATTGCTGGCGTCTCTTCTGCTTCCTCTTTAAAAAGCTTTTGAATTGTCTAGTCATCAGTGCTATATCATCTTCATCCTCAGGTTGTGAGTGTTCACTTTCTGACTCTTCCACATTTAGTGCAATATTCTTGTCCTTTCTTTGTTCACATACATCAATCTTTCTTTGACTTACTCCTTGCTCGTAAGCAATGAGTGAACCAAGAAGATTGTCAATAGAATAAATGTTCAGATCTTTTGACTCTGTAATTGCAGTAATTTTAGCATCGTATGCAGTAGGTAAACAACGAAGAATCTTATTAACCATTTCAGCATTAGTTAATTCCCTACCAAGTGCATGCAAAGAGGTGACAATTTGAGTGAATCTTGTGTACATGTCAGATATAGATTCATTAGGTTTCATGCGAAATAGTTCGTAGTCATGTAACAAGATATTTAGCCTAGATTGCTTAACCTCATTTGTCCCTTCATAAGTAATACAAAGTCTATCCCATATGTCTTTTCCGCTTTTACAAGTAGAAACTCGCATGTAGTCTTCAGATTTTAAAGCACAAAAGAAACTATTTAAACATTTTGCATTTAATTGTGCTAAGTCACGTTCTTCAATAGTCCAATCTGCATAGGGTGCATCTACCCTAATTCCATCAACTAATCTAGTTGGTTTTGTGTAACCTTCCTGGACTAACATCCACATGCGATAGTCAAGTGACTGTAAGAAAGTAGACATGCGTGTTTTCCAAAAATCAAAAGGAATATTGTCAAACAGTGGAGGTCTAGTGATAGAGTAACCCTCAGGAGTGTTTCGGTTTCCAAATGTAGCCATCTACGTTAATCAAAAAGTAGTTCAAACTTATGATTTTGAAACAATGCTCTGATACCACTTGTTGAGTCTAGTAATTAGGTTGTTAAGCCTAAGTAAATGTCCCAAGGCTACCAAGAGGGGGGTGAATTGGTAGTTTTTAAAAAATTTTAAACCCTCTTAAAATTAAAGTTGAACCGAAATGAAATTGTCTTTTAAAGTTTGTAGAAAAATGTTTTTCAACCACAGAGTTGTTAAAACAGAAATTTAAAATGCGGAAACGTAAAAGCAATAGAGTAAATGACACCAGATTTATAGTGGTTCGGTCTATAACCAGACCTACATCCACTCCTCAGAGGCACCCTCTGAGTATTGCACTAATACCACAAAGTGACTCTCCTTTAGCACCCACAGCAAGGCGGAGAAGCCTGTACAAAACCCTCTTTTCACCACTCCCCGGTGCGGCAGAGAACCGTCGTCCTTTTACACAATCCACAGTGCTGGCAGAGAACCGTCGTCCTTTTACACTCTCCTAGTGTGGGCAGAGAACCCTACGGCTGTTCACACTCTCCAAGTGTAGGCAGAGAACCTTCTTCCTTTTACACTCTCCTAGTGTAGGCAGAGAACCCACGGCTGTTCACACTCTCCAAGTGTCGGCAGAGAACCGGACCTTCTTGAATTATCTTCTCACAAGAACCTAAAAGAAAGAAAGAAAAGAGTGAAGGAATCCAATTTCACAAGTAGAGATTCTTACCTTAGCAATCCAAGTGAAGCCTTCTTGCTCCAATGGTAGGAATCCTCCTTTGAATGCTCTCTTCCACTCTCCCCTTGACTATTCTCTCAATAGGCACGAAGATCAATTGACAAAAAGATTGGGTGGCAGTCTAATTTGAAGTATTTATACAAAAGACAAGAAAAACCGCCCAAAAACTGCAAGTTTTCAATTCTGTACGCAGTGGATCGTCCGGTACGATCGTGGATCGTCCTGGACGATTTTACTTAAACGATCTGAAACGACCCAATTTGTATATGTGTACGAAATGACTTCGTACAGCTGATCGTCCTGTACGAACTAGGTTCGTCCAGTACGAACGGTTATTACAAGGTCGGTTCTAGAAACTGCTGAAAACTGTCCTAAGTCGGTTTATCGTTTGGACGAAAATTTGATCGTCTGGACGAAAATTTTCCAGAGAGCCGATCGTCCTGGACGATGATTTATTTCGTCTGGACGAAAATTTTCCAGAGCGCCCATCGCCGGGGACGATAATATGGTTTCGTCTGGACGAAAATTTTCCAGAGAGCTGTTCGTCCGGTACGAAATTTATTTTCGTCTGTACGAAAATTTTCCAGAGCGCCCATCGCCGGGGACGATATAAAAATTCGTCCTGGACGAATAGGACTTAGAAAAACTTTTCGAAGCAAGTTCCTATTCGTTCCAAATGCTCTATAGGAGATAACTGACAGATCGTCCAGTACGATATATATCGTCCTGTACGATCAGTATAGAATTTCAAGATCTCCTTAGTTTGTGTGTGTGATTTTATTCACTCAATTACAATCACTCCCTTTCAAAATTAATTCAAAGAAAAGACACTTCAAATAAACAAAAATTTCTCATGTTGAATTTGATTTGAAGTTTTCGTAGTCTGGAGTCTGATTTTCCTGAAATGTTAGTATACACAAGAGCAAGTGCAAATCTTCTAAATTGTTAGGAGATAATTATACATCTGAACAATAATGTTTGGAATCATCAAAACTACATAAGTTGCACAAATATAAATCATTCAAATAGCAACTATTCAAACATCTTCCACTTTTGCTTATGCATTGGCAAGCTTTGTGTTTTGCTTGACAATTCATTGCTATCGTTACCAACTAAGCTTCCTCTTTCCGTATCTTCGGCTTTTAGAATGATCATTTCACCTGCATCCAAAAGTCTTTGACCCAACCCTTGCTCGTAGGCAATGAGTGAGCCAATCAAATTATCAATAGAATAATCATTCAAATCATTTGATTCACAAATAGCAACAACTTTAGCATCGAATTTTTCAAGTAAACAACGAAGAATTTTGTTAACTTTTTCAAAATTTGAAAAATCTTTTCCTAAGGCATGCAATGATGTAGTAATTTGAATAAACCTTGTATACATGTCTAAAATCGTTTCAAAAGGTTTCATAGAAAACATTTCAAAATCATGCATTAAAATATTCAACTTTGGTTGCTTGATTTCATTAGATCCTTCATATATGGTGTGCAATTTATCCCAAACTTCCTTACCGGTAGTGCACGTGAAAATTAACATAAAATCATCATAATTTAAAGCACAGAAAAAACAATTTAAAGACTTTGCATTTAATTGAGCATCCATTCGTTCATCCCTATTCCATTGATTAAAAGGAATATTAGTTTTAATTCCATTAACAATACGTGATGGTGATGAATAACCAGTTAAAATCGTATGCCACATACGAAAATCAATCGATTGTAAAAAAGTAGACATGCAAATTTTCCAAAAATCAATTGTAATATTTTCAAACAATGGTGGTCTAGTAATTGAATATCCTTCTGCAAAAATACGATTAAAAACATTAGCCATGGATCGAAATTCAAAAGTTTTTAAAAACTTATTTTATGAAAACCGCTCTGATACCACTTGAAAGTTCGTTAGGGATGTTAAGCCCTATGAACTTAGTCCCAAAGCTAATTAAAAGATAAGTGAATCGGTAGCAATGAAATCTAGATTCACCACAATGAAAAACAAAGTGCGGAAATTAAAATACGGAAGCAATAATAAGAAAGAACAAACCGGATTTATAGTGGTTCGGTCAGACCTTGACCTACGTCCACTCCTTGGAGGCACCCTCCAAGTATTGCACTAATACAAGTGTCTCTTCTTTAGCCCCCACAGCTAGGCGGAGAAGCCCTTACAAAATCACTTCCACCACCCCCGGTGCGGCGGAGTCGCCGGGTCCTTTGACACCAAAGAGACTTCTTCTTTGGTGAACTTACCTCGAGACAAGCCTTGAATCCGATGGTACTAAGGTGCGAGTTCACCGGAGCAACCGTGTGGAACCCCCTCCACACTCCCTTGAGTCCCCCCTCACAGAATCTTCTCCCTCTCTCAAACTCCACCCTTTCCTCTCTCCCTTTCAAGCTCTCTCTTCAAGTTTCTCCCACAAGAACGAAGCTACAATGGCTGCCAAAGACACTTACCAAGTGCCTTGTCGTAGCTTAAATAGAAGAGCTAAAAACGAGCTCATTAATGCAAGTTGCTGACATTATCGTTCAGGACGATAGGCATATAATCCTGGCCGATCAGTACAAATTAAGCTCATTAGCCCGGGACGATTTTAGACGATCATAAGAAAATTAGTTACATCGTTAAGGCCGATCTCACGATCGTCCTGGCCGATTAGTTTAAAACTGATTTCAATTGTCCTGATCATTGCCCTGAATACAAGCTGTCCGATGTAGATCATCCAGGCCATCGTCCTGGCCGATCATTCGATCGTCCTGGATGATGTGATCGTATCAATTAACCATTAATGCTTTCCAAAGATACCAGGTCAATTTAGGCATGATTGAGTTAGATCGTCCTGAACGATAATAATATCGTCCTGGCCGATTTCCGAAAACAAAGAATTCCTAAACTGATTATGGCGGTTGATTCTTTCTGAATTGATATTATCGTCCTGGCCGATACAAGTATCGTCCAAGCCGATCAGTTGACGGCTTCCTTAATTAGGATGCCCTAATCAAGGTTTTTGATTTTGGACAGATCGTCCAGGCCGATATTAATATCGTCCCGGACAATGTTACCAAAAACAGAAATCATATAGGGAGCAAGAGAATTTCTACCAAGTTATAGCCACACCAAATACAACAGACTCAAGAAAGGAAAAAGATTACAAACTGACACAGACCTAGTCTACCCAATCTTGAGCTGGTTCCAAATTGCAGTCTGATCGTGTGGACCTGAAACATTAGCACAAAAGGCAATTGCAGAGAAATAAGAAATGTTTGCTATCATCAAAATCATAAACCATTAATCCACAACAATCTTCTCATGGTTTTTATGAATAAAAAAACTACAATTCTATTTTGACAGGATAAAATTTGCACAACGAATATAGGGGAATCACTGTCATAATATTGGAATTGTTTATCTACTTCATTTATAGGTATTCCTTGATAAATGTTTTAACTATTATTTAGATTTAATATAGATATTTAATAGCAAAAATAAACATGATATACACATAATCCATTTTTTTAGTTTTTTAGTCCGAGGAGGGACAAACTAAAAGTCATACATGGTTAAAGGTTTGAGAGACATATGTTCTCCATTTATAGAATAACTAATTTATTAGAACCTAACTTTATTTTGATATTCACTTCCTCCCTTGAAGTTACGGGAGCTTTAAGGACTCGCACTTCCTTAGGCTCTTTTGCTATAATAGTCCCTCATATAAATAATGAAGTAGAATATTATGGCATCATTACCATCTTTCAATTGGTGATTAATATAGATTTTAAGAGAATCACAGTCATTGGTAATTCTCAATTTACTATTACCTGAGTAGCTAAAGTTTATAAGATAAGACTAACCTCTGCAAATAATATTTGTTCATTATGCTTTTAATTGGGAGAATTCTCAAAGTTAATTTGATCATAACATTAAGGTGATGAAACAATAAGGTCAACATACTAGCTAAAAGAAGTTTAGAAATTTTAAATTTAGATTAATACCCACTCTTGAACATGATCAAAAATAGGTAAATTATGTCTATAGCCCATCTAAATAACCTAAGGTCTTCAAAAACGAAAAAATTGAATACATTTTTAAACAATTTATTTGTGAAAAGTTGATTGTCAACATTTTTTATTAAGTAATTGAGCCAAGGTAAACTTCCCTCAAAGTGTTTCCTAATTATTTATATCCAAAATATTCTTGATCTTATAACTTTGCTAATAATTTTGCTTATATTCACTCATTTGATTATATGTGGCTTCAATGTCATGATAAACATGAGGCCCATAAGATCAAGTGTTAAGTATATGAGGTATTACAAGGGGTTCATTAAACATGCCCTAAATTAAAATAAAGATCATAAGGCTCAACTACTACTTGCCACAAATTACCTAGGATTGTGTGAACTTCACAAAGAGATGTCATTAATCCCTAGTCTATAGATCTATTCCACATGTCTCTAATTTTCTTACACTTAATAATTACTTATTAGTCTTTTCAATGTTGGGCTATGAATGTGGAAAGCCTAATGGATCCTACTACTTTGAAGTGACAGAGATTTATATTGGTCATAATAAGTAATTTCTCAAAACAAATGAAAACTATCCAATTGAAAAATTCAAAGCTAATAATTTGTAAATGTTATTTAAACAACACATTGTTTAAGGATTTGGTGCACATTGTCCTATAATTTCTATTAATGATGTGGGTTCCAATTTATCAAGCTTGTTGGATTTTATTAATGGCATAACATTGGTTAATTCTATTTGGTAATTTGTTTCCCTATAGATAACAAGCTAGACAAACTTTTAATAAAATATTAATTAATCTTTTGAGGAAAAATTTATGTATTAATGAGAGAACAATGCAATTATAAAATATAAAAGGAAATGTTAGCATATAAAAATTGTACATAACTCTTACTCATTTTATTTTTTATACTTTGATTTTCGGGTTAGAAGAAGCCTTTCTTATTGAACTATCTTATCCACATCTAGCTATGAGTACTATCCTTGATGCCAACTAGAGTCTCCATCTTCAAATTGAAAGAAATTTCAACCATAATTAGCTCAAATTATAATCTCATTCAATTTTAGAATTTAATCATGGATGTATGACTCGAACACCTGATAAACTTTCAAAAATAAGAGAATTTGCCAAAATACACTTAGTTATAGTATTGTGATGGTCATATATTACTTATTACTAATGAGGCAAATTTTTAAAGCCTTCTTGGCAAGTCCCTTCATTATTATAAGATAGCAAAACGATAAATTATTTTAAGATTCAAACTATTGTGTTCCAAATAAAGCCAATTTCTAAAAATATATGTTCAATCACCTAGAATGTTAAATCAACATTTTGAGGCTTTTCAAATGATTTCCATTTCAAGAGATTTTCTAGAAGCTAATTTATCTTCTCTCTCAATATATTCTTCCTTAATATTAATCCATCTCTCATTAGATGCTCCAAAAGGTAATCCTATGATTCATTAATAGAGACAACCTTGACTAAATATGACTATGTACAAATTTATTTTATTTTTTTTACTTGAAGCCTATATGTAATTCAATTAATTTTAATTTTTAAGAGATTTTTGATATCTCATTATATAAATTCTCTCAAAAAAGTCTTTTTTATTCTTTTTACATAAATATACTCCATCGTAGATCATTAAAAGGGTGAATTCTATTATCCCTACTGTTCTTTGAAGCTCTTTCCAATCATTTACTCCTTGGTAGATTCTTGAGAAGTTAATTCCACACACACTAATAATAAAAATATTCATAATGTAAATTTAATCTCTCATAGAACTTTTATAGTTTAAACCTATTATTCCTCATATTGTTAACTTTTCTCAATAAGGATTATGGGTAGAACTGGTCAATCTAATAAATTTTATCAACAAAAGTTTTATTCTCATCTTGATGAGGAATACTTATATAAAATTCCATCTTTGATACTTTTATGAGGTTGTTTAGCTCGTCCTTATGATGTATGCCTATAAGGCATAATCAAACACCCCTTTTCCATTGTTACTTATATTGATAATTTTTTATATTAATTCAAGGCTAAGTGGTCACCATAAGGAACAAGTAATCAACAAGGTTATTTACTTATATTATTCTCTAACTAATTCCAAATAAATTTCTTGAGCTCACCAAAAGGTTTAGAAATTTGTGAAGGAATATAAGTTTATATTTTTTCGATGAACATTTTAGAGAAGAGTCTTTCATCATTTAGAAGTTTATTAAGTGTAAACTAGGATAATAATTGACTTAAAAGGTATAATTAGTAATCTTTTTAATTATAGAAAATGTAGAGGTAAATAATAATATAGTTCAAAGCTTGATAAATGTTGTTCAGGGCATTTTTTTATATAAGTTATATTTATAAGGAATATCTTATTAGATTCCATTTATAAGTTCAATTTAAGTTTGATTTAACTATATATATTTTTATTATTAAATTATATTGAAACTTATTATGATATCCATTATGACATCTTCAATTTTAAGTCAATTTTGGCTTTGATTTATTCAAATTTTATTGAGTGAATAGGCTATCCTTAAAGGGTTAAGTGTTTTTGTTGCACTTGAACAAAAGGAAGTTTCATAGGTTTTTAGGTTTTCTTCACTTACTAGAAAGTGAAGGAATGGACTCCTTGTGGAACATAAAAACTAAGAGAATTTTAAATTATTAAATGGACTTGGAGTAGTCGTACTCTAGTTTAGTCAATGAACAAAAAAAAAAATTCTTGAGTTTGATTTTATTAATAACTTAATTATGCATTCCCTTAATATTTAATTTTTTACATGCACTTTTGGAGAATTTTATTATTATAAGTTATTTATTTTGCTAGATAGTTAATTATTATTATTATTATTCTCATCTTATACAATAAATTTCTTTATAATGATAAATTATTTGCAATCATATTACATAAGTCCATTAATTTCTCCACTCTATTCTTAAAACATACAATTTCATTTTTTTGAAATGCATGATCAGTAAAAATCTATGATGAATGTCAAATCATAAAATTTTCCTTCATATATTAGTATGAGTTTTTTATATAATTCTTTGTAGCATGGGATGGAAAATATTCCTACATAGCTACAAATTAATAACATCTTATATGTTGGAAAGTCACCAATTGTCCATAGTAGCACCACTTTCATCAAAGAGGTTCTATGGTCTACATATGTTATTTATTGATTTAGATAAAGTATATGATAAAGTTCCAAAGGAATTACTCTAGAATGTTTTAGAGAACAAAGGAGTTATTAGTACTTATATTCATGACATTAAGGATAAATACACCTAACCTATTACTTGTGTCCAAACATCTAGAGGTTTGACTGAGTATTTTCCTAATTTTAGTTTGATTACATCAAGAATCAACATAAATCCCATATCTTTTTTCATCATTCATGGATACTCTTACTAGAAATTTTTAAGTAGAAGTACCTTAATGTAATCTTTTTGCTAATGATGTTACTCTTGTTGATGATTAAAAACTTGAATTATGGAGGTTAACTTTAGCGTCTAAGGGATTTCATCAGAGTAAATCTAAAACTACAAACATTGAATGTAATTTTAGTAGTAATTATTCTAGGGGTGGGATTGTGAGGTCGAGAGATCAACTTCTTAAAAAGAGTGAACATTTTAGATATTTTAATATTCTACTATTTAAAGATATACAAAAGTAAATTGCGAGGTTTTTAGAAAAATCCAGGTTTGAAAGTTGAAGTGAAGAAATGCATCAGGCCTACTATTGAAAGTGTATTGATACCCTTTTATGATGCTTAAAGAACAATAAGAGGGGTGAATTGGTCTTTTAAAAATCATTTGCTTAAAATCAAAATGTGATATGTGGGATAAATTTAATATAATAAACTATTCAAATAAAAATATAAGCAAATAAGATTGTTTGTTTTTAACCTTCTAGAAAATAAATATATTTTTTATTTTAATTTCACAGGTAAAGCTTCAACCCAAGATATATCACACAAAAATTTCTTCCACAGAAATAACAAAAACTAAACTAAACTAAAAAACTATTTCACCAAGATAACCAAACAAAAACTCAATAAATCTTCCACAAAGATAATCAAAAATAAAACTAGAGTGCAAAGAATCAATTACAAGAAAGTCAATATAGAGAAGAAAAGGAAAGTAAAAATATTTATCATGGTTCAATTGAATTTACCTACATCACTCCCAAAAAGGTCCTCCTCTTTGGGTACTACACTTAAAGTGACTCTCCTTTAGAACATAACTAGGCAAAGAAGCCCTTCTCCCATGACTAGGTGAAGAATGACATTTATAGTCTCTAAAAAATCTCCCTCTTTTTAACTCTCATGCAGCTGGAGATGCTATCCTGCCTCTAGCTCCTCACTCTGATAGATACATGGAATAATTATTTTACTTCCTTGGCCAATAAAAGATGCTTATCTCTTCTTTTCCCACCTCAGCTTGGAGAAGATGTTTCTCACTCCTTCCCCTCATAATAGCTGAGATATATTCCATCTTTTTACTTTCACGACCTGATGAAATTGGAAATATTCCTTCTAATCTTCACAAAGATGGAAATATTGTCCCTCCTTACAACTCCAAGGCTTAGTGAAGATGATGATTCCTAGCCTCATCGGCAAGTGAATCTTTCAGAATTAAGACTATTCATCCTAGAGGTCTCCTCTAAGAGCCTTACCAAATAATATTGGAAGACCCAAGGTGAAAGCTAGTGAGAGTAACTATTAGACCCTTTGCAAACCCCTTGACTCCATCAAGGAACTCTCCCTAGCTCAACCTCACCTCTTCTCTCTCCCTTATGATGTGGACTCTCCAAGCCCTACATTAAAAAGAAAATGAATCTTGACTGATCCAACCTTTTTTTCTCTAATCATATAAAAAGAGTTTATCATGTGTGCTCTCAAAAACCATAATTTTTAATTTGAAGTACTTTAATAGTACATTATGATACACAACTTCTATAATACGATTAGTTCAGTTCTATCAAAGATCATCCTATATAATTAATAACTCTCTAGTGTGATTAGTTATATCATATCACAGATCATCCAGGATGAACTAGGACTATCTAGTGTTATCCAATATGATCAAGATCATTCAGTTCAGTCATTAATGATGATCATATCCTAATTTGATTACTAAATCAATAGGAATAAATAACATAATTTTAATTAATATTCTTCTAGTACAAACTGGTATGTATAGTATGATAAGTTTAAATTTTAAAATTTAAATATGCTTATTTAAAGCAATATATGTTCTACAGTTGGGTAAAATAAAAATTGATGACCATACAGTATGATTTATGATCGAGCCATATGACTAGTTATAGCTCAATTTTGATTAATCTTATTCGATTAAATATTTAAATTAATTTTATTTTAAAAATCATACAATATGATCATGATCGACATTATGATTAGCAAAAAATTCAAGAATTTTATTTTACTCTCCCTTATGTGTGTGTGCACGAACACTTCACTACATACTCCTAATATAAAAAATTACTCAAAAAAATCAAAATTATAGACTCATTCAACACGTACTGACTAATATATTGATGTTATACTAACTTTAGCTTTTATTCTTCACTTTTTTTTGGTGTGTATTGTACCTTAACTGATTAGTGACACAAAAGAAAAATATCTAATGCGTAAAGTAGGAATAGGAAATACTCATCCAACAAAATTTTCAACTGTAAAAAAAAAAAAAAGTTGGGCACCCTTACTGAAATAATTACCACCATTTTATGATTCTAAATATTATTGGCCGGAATTAAAAATTGACAGCTTGATTTTTAAATTCCTGCTAAGTTCTCCCCTCACTAAATGACTTATTTTAAAAATGGGGAGAACATTTCATTTTCAAAACTTCAAATGTTTTCATTTTTTATTTTTAAAACACAATTTCTATTTATTTTAAAACACATACTTTTTTTACATATTTAAATTTTTTTTAGAAAATTAAATAGCATTAACATTGAATGAAATACTATATTAGTTAAAAAATAAGTACAAATAAGATTACACAATTGTGCCCACCCCCCCCCCCCCCCCCCACCCCCCACCCCCTAACATCACAAAAAAGAGGAATTATAAATATATTACATTGAAAGAAAAGTCACAACTAAAAAATAAAATACAAAATAAACATAATTGCAAATATACTCTAATACACATAATCATGCAATCAAAACAATACAAATACAAATACAAACTCAAATGTACAAACTAAACACAAACACAATGAAATGCATGACATGAAATGACCCCAATTTCTTATGCACTTATATTAAAAACACTTATTCTTGTCCTAGGAGTGTAGAATTTTTCATAATTTAGTGGTTTAGTGAAGAAATATGCTAATTAATTTTTAATGTACATATAATATAATTTTATATCTCTCTTAGCCACATGATCCCTAATGAAGTGATGTAGAATGTCAATATGTTTAATGAGAGAATGTTGGATATGATTTTTATGTATTTAGATCATGCTCATGTTATCGCACATGATAGGTATGTTTTCTAGAGCAAGCCAAAATCAAGAAGTTGCTGCTTTACCAAATAACTTGGATAACACAACTTTCTATAGCTACATATTCAGCTTTTATGGTGGACATGGATGAAACATTTGTAATCTACTAGACTAGGAAGTTAAAGTCTATCCTATGAATTATAATGTTCCTAAGGTGCTCTTCATATCAGCTCTACATTTAAAAAAATATGAATATGAGTTACTAATAAATTTAAAGGTTATGCTATTCTAAAGAAAACTAGATTCATATGTTTTAGTGCCTATTAGATACTTTAAGATTCTTTTAACTGTGATTATATGGAATTCCTTAGGCTCAACATGAAATTTAGTACATAGATAAACACTAAACATAATACTAAGCCTGTTGGAATTCAAGAAAAGTAATGAACCTATAATCCCTCTAATTTTTTATCAAATTATTTACCATCCCGTTCTTTATCTAACTGGGTGGTCGGGCTCATCGGTGTATTCATACTTTTATAGCATTCCATATAAAATTTCTTCAAATTTTCTTTAATATATTTGGTTTATATTAAGAAAGTTCCATCCTCTCTTTTCTTAACACAAAATCTAAGGAAATAGGTCAACACACCCATAATACTCATCTTTAATTTACTACTCATAGTTCAAGTAAAATCATTACATAAATCATCATTTGTGTATCGAAAAGTAAAACCATCAGCATTAATTTAAACTATGAGTATATCTTCTCTAACTCTCTTAATGAACAATGTGGTGTCATGGTGCCCTAAATAAAGGGTTTTTTTATTATAAAGTTGCTAAGTATTTCATACCACACCCTAGGCACTTGCTTAAGCCAATAAAGCACTTTTTTTAACTTATAAAGAAGATTGGGGAAAGATAAATCATCAAAACATATGGGGTGGTTCTACATAGGCATCTTCTTTAATTACTCCATTTTAAAAAGTACTTTTTACATCTATTTGATATAGTTTAAATTTCTTAAAGCATGTAAATACAAATAATACCCTGATGGGCTTCTAGTTCAGCTGCGGGGGAAAACGTTTCCACAAAATGTATTCCTTTTATTTAGTTGTACCCCTTTTGCTCCCAACCTAGCCTTAATTCTTACTACTGATCCAAAGTTATTTAATTTATTATTTAATATCCATTTAGTTACAACAATACTCTTATCAAAAGGTCTATTTACAAATTCAAGAACATTATTTTTAATAAATTAATTTAGCTCTTCTTGCATAGCGATAATCCAAACTTCATCTTATAAGACATGTCCTATACTTGTAGAGTCTATCATAAAGATGGTGGTTGTGTGGCTCTAAGGACATGAATAGTTCTAATGCTTAAAAATGGGTCTCCTAAGATAAATTCTCTAGGGTAACTAGATGAATATCTCCATTCCCTAGAAAATGGATCCCGAACTTCTATATTTTCTAATTCCATATTTTGAACTCTTCGGATTATCTCTTCCTCTTCATCAACAATTAGTCTATTTTTCAAAACCTTGTTTGATTCTTCAAAAGTGATATGGATGGATTCCCAACAAGTAAGATTCCTTTATTTAATATTCTATAGGCCTTGCCAATTAAGGAATAACCTAAAAATACTCATTCATCTACTTTTGCAACAAATTTCCCTAAATGAGATTTTCCATGATTTAAAATAAAATATTAATATCCAAACACATGTAGATGAGAAAATTTTGGTGTTCTACTCTTAATATATTCATAGCTTTGATCTTATATTCATTGGATTTAGCACATAGTAAGCATCTTTCACTATCTCTGCCTAAAAATACATAGGTAGACTATATTGACTAAGCATTACCTTAGAATCCTCTATTAATCTCATATTATTTCACTTAGCCACTACATCTTAGTATGAAGTTTTAGCTAGGGGGTAAAATTTTATGCTCTATCCTATACTCTTGTTAAAATGATTAAAATTTATTATTTTAAAATTCTCCTTCATTATTTCTATTAATTATTGAAATTAAACATTATGTTTTATTTGTATCAAAATCAAATGGTTCAAAACTCTTCAAATGAATCAATTTTTTCAAGAATAAAACTAGGTGAATCTAGAATAATAATAAATAATTATGTATCCAAACGATTTCCCTCTTATACTCACTGTACTAAAATGTCCAAATAAGTCCATATAAAGAACTTCTAAAGGTCTAGTGTTTGCTACATCCTTAATTGTATGAAATTATGACTTGGTTTTCTTTCCTAATTACCATGCATCTTAAAGATGTTCTTTGGAGAATTCTATCTTAAGGATGACTCTATCCAAATCTAACTTAGTTATTTTCCTAAGAGTTCTCATATTATCATGGCATAGTCACCTATGTCATAACCATGACTCATCAATAGTTATTTTTAAGTAACAAACATCACATGATTTATCAAAGTAGCTTAAATTAATCATATAAATATTACTAATTCTCATTCCTTTTAAAATAGCTTTGAAATTTAATATGATTAAGAATTTGGCAAAAAGAAAATTGATATTAATACCATTGTAACATTACTACCTAATGCTTAATAAATTGTAATTTAATCCTTCTCCTACTAAAGCATTTTCAATAAAAAATTTCTCATCTTTACCCATAGTACCAACATCCTTTATCTTTTTGGTAGTGTTATCTCCTAGAGTAACATTTCTTCCACTATTGGACCCTTGTATGAAGAATTGTTTCAAATCTCCAATCATGTTCCATGAACATCCCCTATCGAAGTACCACATTCTCTTATAAAACCACTCATAAGAGCACACCTGATCGATATTAGATTCACCAGTGCTATTGTTGCCCATTAAACACGAGTTGATTAACTTCTCATTAACTTCAACTTTCAAGATTATAAATCTAAGTTCTCTAGAAATGCTTTTTGAAACTTTTGTTTTTCTTTCTATATGTTGCCTTTGTCCTCGCCATTTTCTTTAGCTGGGTAGCTCTTAGTGTTTGGGTAGTTGGATTAGATGTTTCCTAACCTTTTCCACCAAAAATAAACCAATGTTTCGAATCTGATTTTAGGAAATAGAATTTTGATTAAAGCAATCATTTCTCTTTTTCTACAACTGGCTTGCCTACTAACATTTCAGGTCCATAAGATAAAATTGCAAATTGAACAAGAGCAAGATTGGGTAGATTAGGATTGAGTCAGCTTGAAATGTACATCAAGTATCTTTTACCTTTTCTTGAGTCCATTATAATAATGTGGGTTCTGATGCTAAGTAACCTTGCATACACACACTTTGGAAAAAAATTATATCTATTTTATTAGTATTTTTCTATTTTTATCACATCATCCGAGATGATCCAAAAAATTATCCTAAATGATCAGTTAAAAATAGAAACCCTAATTAGGGCATACTGGTTAAGGCAGTCATCATCAAGAGAATCATTCTGGATGATATTAGCATCGTCTGGGACAATAAGCTCAAATTAGAAAGAATCAATCGCAATATCTATTTAGGTGTCTTTCATTTTTTGGACATCATCCAGGACATCATCCTAGACGATGCAATACAATTATACCTAAATTAATCAAGTAATTAAGAAAATTAATTAAGGTTTGATAGCTTAATCATATCATCTTGGACGATTGTAGGATCATCTAGGACTATCAATTAAAAAACCTTAGTTCTTCTTGGATGATGTATAATCAGCTTTGTTGCTTTCAGGGCGATACTCTAAATGATATTTATTGAATTAAATTAATCATCTGGGATGATCGAGAGATCGTCCTAGATGATCAAGTTATTTTTTCAACATCTAAACATCCATTTAGGGTGATATTCTGGATGATATTGGTCATTTTGTACTAATCAATCAGATGATTGTGAGATCATCCTAGATGATCTAATTACTTTTCCAACATCCAGACATCCATCCAGTGTGATGGTCTGGATGATATTCAATGACTTGAACTAATCATACAGGATAATATCCTATCATCCTGGATGATATGAATAAATTATCCTTCTGATAGTCCAAACTCTCCAAAATCATACTGGCTGATTGAGCTGAATATGTACTGATCATACGGGAGGATTGGCCAATCATCCTGGATGATAATATCAGTTAGTTTCAATTAAGAGTAAATTCAAACCTCTTATATATAAAACCTCTTATTTTACCCAAGAGTGTATCTTTTGTTGTTGTCCTGACCTGAAACAGCCAAGAGGAGAGGGAGAGCAAGGGAGAGAGAGAGAGAGAGAGAGAGAGAGAGAGAGAGAGAGAGAGAGAGAGAGAGATAGAGAGAGAGAGAGAGAAAAGATATTGTGAGGAGAAGTTTGTGAGGGCTTTCACAAAGGTTGCTCTAAGCAAGGACCTAATTTGTCTTCTCTGGTCATCATCCCTGGTTCCTTGGAGGTTTGAGAGAGGTATATTTCAGTAACTAATTAAGGTTATTTGCCTACTTATAGAGGAAGCAAAAGGAGTTGGGTTCTCTACCTGCTTCTGGAGGAAGTAAAAGGAGTTGGGTTCTCTGCCTACTTCTAGAAGAAGTAAAAGGAGTTAAGTTCTCTGCCTGCTTCTGAAGGAAGCAAAAGGAGTTAGGATCTCTACCTCACCAGGTCAGTGGAAAGGCGCTTTTTGTATGGATTTATCCACCTTGCTGTGGGGGAAAAAGGAGAGATACTAAGTTTAGTATAATACTCAGAAGGTGCCTTTAAGAAATGGATATAGGTCAAGTTGACTGAACAACTATAAAATCTGGTGTGTTCTTTCTTATTATACTTCTGCATTTAATTTTTGCACTTTATTTCTCTTGTGGTGAATCTTAGTTTAGTTGTGTCTGTGTTTTTGTTTGGAAAAATTTTTAAATACCAATTCACTCCCCTCTTGGTTAGCCTCAGGACTAGTTCATAAGGGCCTAACATCCCTAACAAACTTTCAAGTGGTATTAGAGCAAGATTCATAAAATTGAGTTTTTGAAAACTTTAAAATTTTGATCAATGGCTACTTTGGTAATTGTAATACTACAGAAGAATATTTTATTACCCGACCACCATTATTTGATAATATTCCTTTTAATTTTTGGAAAACTCGTTAGTCTACATTTTTACAATCGATTGACTATCGTATATGGATGCTTGTTAAAGACGGTTATTCACTTCCATCTTGTGAAATTAATGGCATTAAAATTGAACTTCCTTTTACTTAATGGACGTTTTATGATAGAGATTTATTGCAACTGAATGCAAAATATTTAAACTATTTTTTCTATGCTTTGAAATCAAAAGTTATATGTATGTTTCAACTTGTACTACTAGTAAAGAAATTTTGGATAGATTGTGTGTTACTTATGAAGGAATAAATGAAGTTAAGCAATCTAAGTTGAATATTTTATTACGTGACTATGAACTTTTTTGTATGAAATCTCCTGAATCAATTTCTAACATGTATACTAGTTTTACTTGAATTGTTACCTCATTATATGCTTTAGGAAGAGAGCTAACTAACTATGAAAGAGTCAATAAAATTTTAAGATGCTTGCCTTCTTCCTTTGATGCTAAGATTATTGCAATTACTTAATCTAAGGATTTGAATACTTATTCTATTGATAACTTACTTAGGTCACTCATTGCTTACGAGCAAGGGGTGAACCGAAGATAACTGAATGTAGGTGAGAAGAAGAAGGAGAAAAATGTGGTGCTGAAAGCTAATGATATGGATATAAATTCTTCTGAGTCTGAAAGTGATGATGTTACCTTCATCACTAGGCAATTCAAAAGCTTTTTAAGGAATAATCATTAGCATCATCAGAAAATGGAAAAAATGTAAGGATAGCAAAAAATTTAAAAGTTTTTTTGATGTTATTTATTTTGAATGCAGGAAGCCTGGATATGTCAAAGCTAATTATCCTACACTTAAAGATCACTCAAGCAAATAGAAGGGTGAGGAGAAATTCAAGTACAAGATGGACAAGAAGCAATTCCAAAAAGCATTCTAGGTGGATTCTTTATCTGACTCCTCTATGGCTGAAGCTGAGGAGGAGACAATAAAATTGTGCTTGATGTCCAGTGATCATCATGATCAGTCTGACCCAGAAGAGGTATATGAACTATGGTTGGAACAATTACTTAAAGAATGTGAGAAAATTCATGCATCATATAAAAAACTTAAGAAAATGCATGATACTTTAAAATTGAAATTTTTGAATTTGTAAAAAGAACATAAAATTTTATTGAAATATCACTTCCAAATTGATAGCAATCACATATCATTACTTGATGAGTTTGATGAATTGAATTAAAAGTATTCTAAGTTGGTTATTGAGCATGATTTATTGAAAGCATCCTACACCTCACTTGAATATGATTTTAAGATATATATTGATGAATCTAATCATAGGGAGCAGTATTTAAGAGTTAATAATACTATTTTAGAAAGTGTTAACTTGAGGTTTAAAGCTAAATTTAAATCACTTGAGGAAAATAGGACTACGCCATTACTTGATCTGAAGACAAAACCTAGGAAGAGACACTATAACCCAAACATATTAGTAAATCCTTTTCCTGTTGTTAAATATTTTTCATGTGGCATACTATGGCATATTTTACACACTTGCACTATTAACCATAGTACACATTGGGTGTGGAGTAACAAATTATATGATTCACAGCATAACACACGTACACTGCATTCTTTTTTTCTAAGAAGGGAACCAAACCTATTTGGGTTCCTAAATTTGACATTTGATATTTTTGCAGACTTGCTTTCTCAAAAGACCTCATGAGAGCATGTGATACCTGGACTGTGCATACTCATGATACATGACTAGAGATGCCAATCAATTTATTTTGCTAGAGGCTAGAGCTGGAGGCAAGGTCACTCTTGGAGACAACACCACCAGGAAAGAGGTGGGCGCAGGTATAATCAGAAACTCCAAGAACCTTTTGATTGAAAATATTTTTCTCATAGATGGACTGAAACACAACTTGCTAAGCATCAGTTAGTTATGTGATAAGGACTTCGTAATAAAGTTTTTGGCAAATACATGCATTATTAGCTTGAATAACAACATTATTTTATAGGGAAAGTGGATCAACAATATTTGCATGCATGATTTAAATAATATTGAATGTGATGCTTCATTTTGTTTAAAATCTATTGCTGATGATAATTAATTATGGCACAGGAGGTTAAGTCATGCCAATATGAAAACTCTTTGAAGACTGACCCAAAAGGACCTAGTTAGAGGTGTTCCTAAGCTTAAGTTCACCAAAGACCACTTGTGTGATGCCTGTCAACTAGGGAAGCAAGTTCAATCCAATTTTCATTCCATTAAAGACATTATCACCTCTAGACCTTTAGAAGTCCTTCACATGGATTTGTTTGGACCCATTAGCACTGCCAGCATAGTGGAAAAAGTCTATGGATTTATAATTATCGATGATTACTCGAGGTTCACTTAGATTAAATTTCTATCTCATATGAGGGAGTCTTTTGATGAGTTTAGATCCTTATGCACTTGGATTCAGGAAAAGTTAGGTTGTGAGATCTTGACCATCCATAATGACCATAGGGGAGAGTTTCAAAATGATAAATTTAGATACTTTTATGAGGATAATGGCATTAGCCACAACTTTTCAGCTCTTAGGATCCCTCAACAGACGGGGTAGCTGAAAGGAAGAACCAATCCTTAATAGAAGCTGCTAGAGCTATATTTACTGAGTATATACTTAGAAAATACTTTTGGGCTGAAGTGGTAAACACAGCTTATTATGTGTTGAATAGGATAAATGTTAGAGCCAAACTTGATAAGACACCCTATGAGATCCTTAAGGGTAGGACACCCAACCTTCTCTATGTCTTTGGTTGTAAGGTTTTCATTCTTAATAATGGGAAGTCACACTTAGGGAAATTCTACAAAAATTTGATGAAGGAGTGTTCTTAGGATATTCAAGTGTTGGGATATCTTTTAGGGAGTTTAATAAAAGGACATTAGTGGTGAAGGAGACTACTCATGTAGTATTTGATGAACCAGATCCTAAGGAGACTAGAGTTGAGGATGAAGATGGTGTTGGAGAGATTTCCAAAGGTGTTGAAAACTTGGAGAAGAGGGTAGAGTCCCAAAACACTAAAGGAGTACATGAGATTACCCAAGGAGTATAAAATGCAAATCTAGAGGGAAGGCCTACACACACTTTGCCTATAGATTAGAGATATTCTTTAAGTCATCCTAATGAATTGATCTTAGGAGACCCTTCTGAAGGTGTTAGAACTAGGCATGGACTTAGGAAGGAAGTGAAGCACTCCGCCTTTATCTTAATAATTGAACCCACTAACATTAATCAACCCTTATCTGATGAGTTTGGGATATTAGCCATACAAGCAGAATTAAACCAATTTATTAGGAATGATGTTTGGGAGCTTGTAGAAAGACCAAAAGATTGAAGTGTAGTTGGAACCAAATGGATCTTTAAGAATAAAATGAATGATTCTTGTGTGGTGATTAGGAATAAGGCAATATTGGTGGCTAAGGGGTACAACTAAATAAAAGGGATTAATTTTGAGGAAACCTTTGCCCATGTACCTAGATTGAAAGCCATTAGAGTGCTACTTGCCTTTGCCTATTATAAGAGATTTAAGATTTTCCAAATGGATGTCACGAGTGCCTTTTTAAATGGGGTAATAAAAGTGGATTTGTTTATAGAGCAACCCCCAGGTTTTGAGAGTTCCTAATTTCCAAATCATGTTTTTACATGAAAAAGGCCTTATATAGATTGAAACAGGAAAAAAGAGCTTGGTGTGAGAGGCTTAGTAAATTCTTACTAGAGAGAGAGTTTGTTAAGGGGAGCATAGGCACCACCCTTTTTCTAAGGATAGTATAAAATGATTTACTCATTATTCAGATATATGTTGATGATGAACTTTTTGGATCTTCTAATAAAAAACTATGATGATTTTTCTAAAATAATGAGTTTGAGATGAGCATGATGGGAAAGTTTTCCATTTTTTTTGGAATTTAGTATAAGACAGTTGGATGATGGAACCTTTCTAAATCAATCAAATAAAATAAAGGACATCTTGAAGAAATATAAAAAGGATAAAGCAAAACTAATGAATACTCCCATGACCTCTAGTAGATAACTGGATAAGGACCAAAATGGAAAATTTATTGATTAAAAGAAGTACAGAGGGATGATTGGATCTTTACTTTATCTAATTACTAGCCGACCTATTATAATGTTTAGTGTTTATCTTTGCATAAGATTTCAAGCTAATCCTAAAGAATCCCAACTAACTGCAGTTAAGAGAATTTTTAAAAATCTTTTGGGGACCTAAAACTTAGGAATTTGGTATCCTATATAAAACACTTCTTTTGGGATTATTGGATATTCTAATTCTATTTTTGCAAGATGTAGGGTGGATAAGAAGAGCACTTTTGGGACTTTCTAACTCATAGAAAAGTCTTTAGTCTCCTGGACAGTAAAAAATAAAACTCTATTACACTTTTCACTGCTGAAGCTGAGTACATTATCTTAGGGAGTTGTGTGGCCTAAGTCCTTTGGTTAAAGCAACAAATTTTGGATTTAAGATTACCTATATGCATAATTTCAATCCTTTGTGATAACACTAGTGCCATCTGCATCTTTATGAATCCTATTAAACATTCAAGGGCCAAACACATTGACATAAGATATCACTTTATTAGACATCATGTGACCAAAGGGGACATTGAATTACACCATGTGATAATTGAGAATCAACTAGCTGACATCTTTACTAAACCGCTGGCTTTTCATACTTTTAGTATCTTAAGGACCAGATTGGGTGTAATTAACATAAATGCATGAACTTGTTGTTTACTGACTTCAGAATTTTATATTTTATTGCTTGTTTTTTTGGTTTGTTTCTTATATTATTTGTTTTAGATTTATTTGTTTCACTTTTTACTTGCTTTTATTTTTGTGTTTATTTCTATTATTTTAGTTTTTCTTCTTTTCTTTATGATCACTACTGAAGTGATATTTCATGCTTTGTTTTTGTTTTTCAAAAACTTTGTAGCCAATGTTTGACATCACTAAATCAGTTAAAAGGAGAAACACTGTTGATTATTTCCCTCCCTCTAACCTCTTTTAGCGGTGTAATTTTTTTTCTAAACAAAAGTTTATCTCAAATTAACAACTAGATTTTGTGATTGAGATCTTTCCTATCTTATTATAATAATTTATCTTATATATAATGTTCATAGTCTTTATACTACTTTTAAATTATTTCAAATCTTGTCATTGCATTTATTATATGAATTTTGATTATGTTTTATGGTTTATTCTACCTTATATTAGAGAGTGAGTTTTTTTTTCTCTAATATCTAGAAAATATACTCACAACTTAGAGTATTTAAGAGTTTAGAAAGGCATTTAACTTGAAAAAAATGACAAGGGCATAAAATGAGCCCCAAAAAGAAAAGAAAAATGAAAATATGCGCAATGACTGCCAAAAAAAATTGAAAGATGCACAAAGTGTATCTGAAAGTTTGTTAGGGATGTTAGGCCCTTATGAACTAGCCCAAGGCTAATAAAGAGAGAGGTGAATTTGGAAAAGAAGAAACTTTCAATCATAACACAAACCAAAACCAATATCACCACAATAAAAACCAAAGTGCGGAAATTAAAGTGCGGAAGTAGTAAAGAAAGAACACACCGGATTTATAGTGCTTTGGTCAAACCTAGACCTACGTCCACTCCTTGGAGGCACCCTCCATGTATTACACTAAACTAAGTGTCTCTCCTTTAGCCCCCACAGTTAGGTGGAGAAGCCCTTACAAAATCACTTCTACCTTCCCCGGTGTGGTGGAGTCGCTGTGTCCTTTGACACCAATAAGATCTTCTTCTTTGGTGAACATCCCTTGAGACAAGCCTTGAATCCGACGGTATTCAGGTGCGAGCTTGCCAGAGCAACCGTGTGGAACCCCCTCCACACTCCCTTTAGTCCCCCTTCACAGGATCTTCTCCCTCTCTCAAACTCCACCCTTTTCTCACTCCCTTTCAAGCTCTCTCTTCAAGTTTGCCCCAAAAGAATGAAGCTACAATGACTGCCAAAGATACTTTACAAAGTGCTTTGACATCTCTTAAATAGAAGAGCTAAAAATGAGCTTATTAATGCAAGTTGCCGACTTTACTGTCTAGGCCGATAGGCATATTGTCCTGGCCGATTAGTTCAAATATGAGGAAAATCATCCTGAACATCGCCCTGAAATGAAGTTGAATGATGTCCAATCGACCCGGCCGATGTTATCATGCAAATCACCATTAATTGCTTTCCTTAATTACCAGATTCATTTAAGAAAAATTGCTCTGGATCGGCCAGGCCGATCCACTGGGACGATGTCCAAAAATAAGTATTTCCTAAGTAGATATGGCGGCAGATTTTTTTTTGAATTGAGCCTATCATCTTGGCTGATACAAAATTATCCAGGATGATATGTTTTGCATAATGACGGCTGCTTTAATGAGGATGCCCTAATTAGTGTTTCTTCTTTTGAACAAATCATCCATGCTGATATAAATATCGTCCCGGACGATGTTACCAAAAACAAAAATCTTTAGGGAACAACAGAAAATCTTTTAAGTTACAAATCATCAGGTACCACACCAAATACAATAGACTCAAGAAAGGAAAAAAGGTACAAATTGACTCAGACCTAGTCTACCCAATCTTGAGCTGATTCCAAATTGTAGTCCAATCGTGTGAACCTGAAATGTCAGTAGATAAGGCAGTCATAGAGAAATAAGAGTGTTTTCTATCATCAAAATCATAAACCATTAAAACAGATTCACAACAATCTCCCTCTTTTTTATGATGGCAAACAATTCAATTTGAATTTTGAAAAAGGGTTATTTTCTCCTAATCTCCCCCTCAATAGAATAACACTTTTAAAATAGGGGAGATAAAAATATTTTTTGTTGTTTTTAAATTTTTGAGCAAAAGATACAAATACGACAATAGTATAAAAAATTCAAGAATACGTTCTCCCCCTTTGACATTATCAAAAAGAGAGGAGGCACAAATTAAAAATAAAATGACCAAAAGACAAAAACTTTCACTGATCTAGTGAAAAACAAATATTCTTAAAATGAGAAAGTTACCACTTAGTTTTAATCAAAAACTTAGTAGAATTAGATTGACAACGCATAGGCCAAAAAAGGTTAGAAATTCATAAATTGATAATCCAAACTCTAGTTCTTTTTAAAACGCTCAAAAACTTTTTAAATCAATATCTAAATCATGAAATAAATTAGAGATAGAAACAATCATTTTTCAAAACTCCTTTCATAAAATATATCTAATAGAAGATTAATGCACGAATTGTTGAATTAGGAATCAATATTTAAAAATCAAGTATTAAAAATATCAAGGATTTTCTTAAGCTATGAATAAAACGGAAAAAGTAAGCATACTCTTTGTTGGCTCATTTTATGCCTCTTGTCAAGTTTTTGGCACACTTTGCGCATCTTTTTCTTTTGATACACTTTGTGTATCTTTCTCAATTTGGCGTCATTGCGCATCTTTTGATTTGGCATCATTGACCACTTTTTTTTTTATTTGGCGTCATTGACCTTTTTTTTTAATATGCTACCTTTCTGAAATTTTAAAAATAAAAGTAAACCCATTCTATTGACACAACGAACTACTTGATTAGGAAAATCATGAGATAGATTCAATAATCTTGTAAAAGATTTCTATGCGATAGATAAAATGTAGGGAGACAAAAAAAGTTTAGTTTCAAATCTAATTTTAAAATATGATGAAGATTTTAAATCAAAAGTAAAATAACCTCTTTAATGAAACAAGAGATTGAGAGTCAAAATTATGAGTTTCCTTCCTTTGACTATTTTTAGAGAAAACAAACACAATATTCATAAGAATTCAAGAAAAAAATAAGAGGTAGGTTTTTCATTTTTAGAAAGGTGATGTGCGTGCTGATCAGAGAAAAGACACATAAAATTTTAACAAAAAAAGAAAAGTAAGAAAAAATAGAATAAAAAATAAAAAAAATCACAAAAATAGAAGGACAAACAAAACATGAAAACATAAAACCAAACAAAGGTTTATGCACCATCTTGCTCCTGGTCCGATGCTGCAGAGACCAAGTCTGCTCAAGAGACTTTTTACTTTTCATTATTTCTCTAGTTTAAAATTTGCTTCGCTTTACCCTTTTCTTTTACAGGAAGAATTTTTAAATTAGGGCACTGATTTTTCATATGTTAAGGCTTCCTACATCGAAAGCAAATAACATCAGAAGAAATATTAACATCCTTACCATTTTTACCTATCTTCCCTTTTTGTTGATGCTTATGCTTTGGTGAGCTTTTTAATTTGCCTGTCAAGTCATTGCTTTCGTCACCAACTAAGCTATCTTTTTCCGTATCTACAGCTTTTAGAACAATTGTTTCACCTGCATCCAAAATTGTTTGACCCAAACTTTGCTCGTGGTAATGAGTGAGCCAATCAAATTATCAATAGAATAATCATTTAAATTTTTTGATTCACAAATAGCAATAATTTTAGCATCAAACTTATCCAGTAGACACCGAAGAATTTTGTTAACTTTTTCAAAATTTGAAAATTCTTTTCCTAAAGTATGCAATTATTTCACAATTTGAATAAACCTAGTATACATGTCTAAGATCGTTTCATAAGGTTTCATGGAAAATTTTTCAAAATCATGCATTAAAACATTCAACTTGGATTGCTTGATTTTACTAGTGCCTTTGTATATGGTGTGTAGTTATCCCAAATTTTCTTACCTGTAGTGCACGTGGATACTAAGATAAAATCTTTAAAATTTAAAGCATAGAAGAAGCAATTTAAAGATTTTGCATTCAATTGAGCATCGATTCATTCATCTCTATTCCATTGACTAAAAGGAATGTTAGTTTTAATTCCATCTAAAATATGTGATGATGATTAATAACCAGTTAAAATCATATGCCACATGCGAAAATCAATCGATTGCAAAAAAAAATAGACATGCAAATTTTCCATAAATCAAATGTAATATTTTTAAACAAAGGTGGTCTAGTGATTGAATAACCTTCCGCAATATTATGATTTAAAAAATTAGCCATGGATCAAAATTCAAAAGCTTTTAAAAACTAGATTTTATGAATACTGCTCTGATACCACTTGAAAGTTTGTTAGTGATGTTAGGCCCATATGAACTAGCCCAAGGCTTTGAGAGAGGTGAATTGGAAAAGGAATCTTTCAATCAAAACACAAATCAAAACCAATATCACCACAATAAAAACCAAAGTGCGGAAATTAAAGTGCGGAAGTAATAAACAAAGAACACATCGGATTTATGGTGGTTCGGTCAAACCTTGACCTACGTCCACTCCTTGGAGGCACCCTCTAAGTATTGCACTAAACTAAGTGTCTCTCCTTTATCCCCCATAGCTAGGCGGAGAAGCCCTTACAAAATCACTTCCACCTTCCCCGGTGTGGCGGAGTCGCCGAGTCCTTTGACACCAAAGAGATCTTCTTCTTTGGTAAACTTCTCTCGAGACAAGCCTTGAATCCGATGGTATTTAAGTGCGAGCTTGCCGGAACAACCGTTTGGAACCCCCTCTACACTCCCTTGAGTCCCCCCTCATAGGATCTTCTCCCTCTCTCAAACTCCACCCTTTCCTCACTCCCTTTCAAGCTCTCTTTTCAAGTTTCTCCCAAAAGAACAAAGAAACAATGGCTGCCAAAGACACTTTACAAAGTACCTTCACATGACTTAAATAAAAGAGCTAAAAACGAGCCCATTAATGCAAGTTGCCGACTTTATCTTCTAGGCCGATAGGCATATTGTCATGGCTGATTAGTTTAAATATGGGAAAAATCATCCTGAATATTACCCTGAAATGAAGCGGGATGATGTCCAATCCGCCCGGAAGATCTTGCGATCGGCCCGGCCAATATTATCATACAAATCACCATTAATTGCTTTCCTTAATTGCCATATTTATTTAAGAAAAATTTCTCTAGATCGGCCAGGCAGATCCTGATAGGCCAGGCCGATCCACCGGGACGATGTCCAAAAACAAGTATTTCCTAAGTAGATATGGTGGCAGATTCTTTCTGAATTGGGCCTATCATCCTGGCTGATACAAAATCGTCCAGGACGATGAATTTTGCATAATTACGGGTGCTTTAATGATGATGCCCTAATTAGGGTTTCTTCTTTTAAACAGATCGTCCAGACTGATATAAATATCATCCCGGATGATGTTACCAAAAAAAGAAACCTTTAGGGAACAACAGAAAATCTTTCAAGTTACAAATCATCAGGAGCCACTCCAAATACAATAGACTCAAGAAAGGAAAAAATGTACAAACTGACTCAGACCTAGTCTACCCAATCTTGAGCTGATTCCAAATTGGAGTCTGATCATGTGAAACGTAAATGTCAGTAGATGAGGCAATCATAGAGAAATAAGAGTGTTTGCTATCATCAAAATCATAAACCATTAAAACAGATCCGCAATAGTATCAAAAATCAAAAGATGCATAAAGTGCATCAATCAATTGATAAGAAGCATAAAATTAGCCCACAAAAAAAAAAAGCTTTCTTCTCTTTTAAACTTTTAGATCTTAGAAAAATTTATGTGTCACTGGATATTTTCAAAGGCATGATTTTGAGTTTTGTGATTGTGATAAATTACTTTGGTATATAATCCTATATGATATTTTTCTAGAACCAAGAAATGAACGTATCTCTTTTTCTTATCCAATTAGTTTTTATGAGTTAGGTCTATAATTTCAAAATAAGATTTGCCCTGAGAGAAGTCCGAGCTAGGGCTAATAGGATCAATTATTCTACCATTTTTTAGATTTCTATGATGTTAACTCATTATTCTTAATATTTTTTTTAATTCAATCATATGGAGAATTTATCATTTCGTGCTTTGATTAAAAAAAAAACTTACTTTCATCACTTCTTTTTCATCTTCTATTCTGCTTTTCTTTTCTGGTTTTTTCTCCTCCTTTTTTTTGATGTCAAATGGAGGAGTAGTGTTTGTTTGAGTTAGTATTTATTTGAGTTTATTTCTTCATACTATTTTATTTTATTTTGAATGTTTGCCATCAAAAAAAAGGGGGAGATTGTTGTGAATATGATGCTATGAAATAGAATTTTGATGATAGCAAATATTCTTATTTTTCTACAAATGCCTTACCTACTAACATTTCAAGTCGACAAGATAAAATTGCAAATTGAACTAGATCAAGATTGGATAGATTAGGACTGAGTCAGCTTGTAATGTTAGTTAAGTGACTTTTACCTTTTCATGAGTCTATTGTAATAGTAAGGGTCCTGATGCTAAGTAACCTTATACACACACACTTAGGGGAAAGATTCTGTCTATTTAATTAGTGTTTTTCTATTTTGATCTTATCATCCAAGATGATCTAAAAAATCATACTAGATGAAACTTAAAAAAAAAACCCTAATTTGGTCATCTTGGTTAAGAAAACCATCATTAAGGGAATCATCCTGGACGATATTAGCATTGTACGGGATGATTGGCTCAGATCAGAATTAATCAGCTGCCATATCTATTTATGCATCTTTTATTTTTTAAACATCATCCTAGATAATGCAGTGCAATTATACATAAATTAATCTATTAATTAAAGAAAGTATTTAAAATTTGATTACTCGATCATATCATCTTAGACAATCATAGTTTCATCTAGGACGATCAATTAACAAACCTTCATTCTTCTTAGACGATGTATAATTAGCCTGGTTGCTTTTAGGGTGATGGTTTGGATGATATGTACTGAATTAAACTAATTATTCGGGATGATCGAGAGATCTACCTAGATTATCAAGTTATTTTTTTATCATCCAGACATCCATTCAGGGAAATGTTTTAAATGATATTGGTTATTTTGTACTAATTGGCCCGGATGATCATGAGATCGTCTTGGACGATCTAGTTACTTTTCTGTCATCTAGACATCCATCTAGGGCAATGGTCTATAAAATATTTAACAACTTGAACTAATTATACAGGATGATATGAATAAATTTTCCTTCTGATCATCCAGACTCTCCCAAACTGTCCTGGCTGATTGAGCTGAATTTGTACTGATCGTACAAGATGATCGACCTATCATCCTGGATGATAATGCAGGTTTATTGCAATTAAGAGAAAATTTGAATCTCTTCTATAGAATACCTCTTATTTTACCCAAGAGTGTATCTTTTGCTTTTGTCCTATCCTAAGAAAGCCAAGATGAGAGGGAGAGCATGGGAGAGAGAGAGAGAGGATCTTGTGAGGGCGAGTTTGTGAGGCGTTTCACAAAGATTGCTCAAGGTAAGGATATAATTCATATTCTCTAGTCATCATCTCTGGTTCCTTGGAGGTTCGAGAGAGGTCTACTTTAGAAACTGATTAAGATTCTCTACCTGCTTCTAGAGGAAGCAAAAGAGTTGGGTTCTCTGTCATCTTCTAGAAGAAGTAAAAGGAGTTGGGTTCTCTGCCTGCTTCTGGAGGAAGTTAATGGAGTTGGATTCTCTGTATTCTTTTGAAGGAAATAAAAGGAGTTGGGTTCTCTGCCTAACCGGGGTTGGTAAAAAGGAGTTTTTATATGGGCTTCTTCGCCTTGTTGTGGGGGCAAAAGGAGAGAAACTGAGTTTTGTTAAAAACTCGAAGGGTACCTCCAAGGAATGGACGTAGGTCAAGTTGACTGAATCACTATAAAATTTAGTGTCTTTTCTTATTATACTTCTGTATTTAATTTCAGCACTTCATTTCTCTTGTGGTGAATCTTGGTTTGGTTGTGTTTGTGTTTTTGTTTGGAGAAATTTTTAAATTCCAATTCGCACCCCCCCCCCCCCCTCTTATTTAGCCTCGGGACTTATTCATAAGTGTCTAACATCCTTGATGAACTTTCAACCAAGTCAATAGAAAATATATTTAATTTTGCACTTTTACCTTTATATTTCTCTAAGTGGAACTTTTACTTATGTTTTATGAATCTTTTAAATTATTGGGTCACTAGTGTAATATCATCAATTTCATTAACTTCCAAATCAGTGCTTTCTATATTATCAGTTATTAGTGTTATCATCTACTCCTTTTTTTTACACATTAATCTATATTTCTTTAATTAACATTTTTCTTAAAAAAATCAAGAACCAAGAAGATTATCAATAGAATAAAAATTTAATTCTTGTGGCTCAAAAATTGCAGAAACCTTTTCAACCCAAGTTTTTGGAAAGTAATGTAAAATTTTGTTAACTTTTATAGCCTTCAATATTTCTTTTTCTAAGGCATATAGAGAAGTTATAATTTTTGTGAACCTAGTGTACATGTCAAAATTGATTGCTAGGTTGCATGTTAAAATGTTCTTATTTATCCAATAACAAATTCATGCAAGATTATTTTACTTCACTAGTTCCTTGATAAGTTATACAAAGACTATCCCATATATCCTTACCAGTGGTACAAGATGTAACACACATGAAGTTAAGAGCACAAAAAAATGTAATTAAGAAATTTAGGATTAAGTTGTGCTAAATCACTATCTTCTAAGGACATTTTAGTAAAAAGAATCTCTATTTTAAATCTATTCACAATACAAAATAGTAAAGTATCAGAAATTAAATTATATGTCAGATACAAAAGAAAATCAATTATTGAAAAGGTAGACATACGAATCTACCAAATATTAAATGAAATATTATCAAATAAAAGAAGTTACGTGATAGAATACTATTACACAGTGTTATAATTACCAAAGTGTGCCATATGGATCTACTCAAGATATATAAATCTAAAAAATGAGAACCCCTCTCTAATATCAATTGAAAGAGCACTTATAGCACTTGTAGTGTGTAAGGCACACCAAGAGGGGTAGTGAACTGGTCCTTTAGAATTCTTTTTCTTAATGTCAAAATATGATACGTGGAAGAAATTTAAGATAATAAACTATTCAAAAAATACCACAAACAAATAAGATTTTTTCTTTTAAACATTTAGAAAAAAAAATTTTTTATTTAACAAATAAAATTTCAACCAAAGATTTATCACCCATATATTTCATCCACATAAATAACCAAAAGTAAACTAAAAAAATTGTTCCACAAGATAACCAAACATAAACTCAAGAAATCTTTCACAAAGATAATCATAAGTAAAACTAGAGTGTAGATAATAAATTATAAGAAAATAAATGCATAAAAGTAATGTTACACAAACTATATTTATAGTGTTTCAGTCAAATAGACCTATATTCACTCCCCAAAGATCCCCCTCCTTGGGTATTGCACTGAAAGTAACTCTCCATTAGCACATAGCATATCAAAGAAGCCATTCTCCCTTGACTGAATATTGAATAACCTTTCTAGAATATGAAGAATTCCCTTCCTTTTGCCTCCCTTCCACGGAAAGATTTCATGCGTCCTTTAGTTCCTTAATCTAACAGAAATGTTTCTCCCTCCATTTTCCTCCTAGTCCCATGGTGTTAATCATTCCTTTATCCTCCCAGCCTGATGAAGATGTTAATCCCTCCTTGTATTCATCATAATTGTATAGATACTATCACTCATCATTCCTTCACATCCCAATAAAGATGTCAACCCTCCTTCTACTCCTTACAAGAATGGAGATATCATACCTGCACTCACCTATAAAGCTCAGTGGAGATGATAATCCATAGCCTCCTCAGCTAGTGAGTTACTCATAGTAAAGACTCTTCTTCATAGATCTCTCCTCCTAAAGTTCTACAAAACTCAATATCATGACTAATAGTGAAGGCTAGCCGAAGGAATCATGTGATGCCTCTCACAACCCTTAACTCCCTCAAGACTCTTCCTTCTCTCAAACGCAGTTCCTTTCTCTCTATTATGAACTAGACTATCCAATCTCTCTCCAAGAAGAAAACTTCACTTAGTACTTAAGCCTTTTTTCATAAAAACTTAATAAGAGTTAATGAAGTGGGCTCTAAAAAATACTAATTTGTAATTTTAATTACTCTGATCATAATGTATATTACACAGTTCATATAATATGCTTAGTTCAATTTTGTTAAATATTGTCATGATTAGTTATATTAAATCATAAATAGATAAAGATGAAAGAAAATGATCTCTATTAATTATTTAGTATAATCAATATCATATAGTAAGATTTTTAATAATTGATTAAGTATTGATTCAGTTCCTTTTTTTATGCAGTTGAATTAGGTAATTTTAATTAATGTTTGTATAGTATGAATTGGTTCATATAGCATGATTAGTTCAAATTATAAAGTTCAATTTTTATGTATTTTAAGTAACATAAATTCGATGGTAGGATACTATCAAAATAGTTGATCATACAGTACGATTTAAGTTTTTACTATATAAATAATTATTGCCCAATTATAATTAATCTTATTTATTTAAACATTCAAATTATTTTTTTAATTAATTATACCACACGATCTTGATCTTACCATAAGATCTTGGTCATAAATTTTGATTTGCAAAAAAATTCTGCGTGTGCATGGTTGGTTAGCCAAATTACACCTAACACAAAAAATGACTCAAAAAATCAAAATTAGAGACATTGTTAACCCATATTGACTTATACACTGATGCTACTCTATCTTGAACCATGATTATTCACTTTTACTTGGTGTATCTTATAACTAAAATGGTAACACATAAGAATTTTTTTCTATTTTATAAAGCAAGAATAAGAAATGTTCATTTCTTCTATTTCTTGTTGAATGCATTACCAATAATAATGAATGTATCCCCTTTTCTAGTGGGAGAACATCCCATTTTCTAATGAGAGAAAATCCCATAAATTATGGAATTCCCATTTTTTCTGTGTATGACGGGGGTTGATCGACGGTGTTCACCATCGAGCAACCCTTCATCTTTTCTGATTTAGACTCTGAAGCCGATGATGGGATATCCTTTATTTATTAGAGATTAGCCAGTTGATGAGGTTGCAAAAGGTTTTCATATGAAAGAAATTTGCTCTAGTAAGGGAAACGGTCTAATTGTTGAGAAGATTGGTGATCCTTAAAAGGTAAGAAAGGATTTGTTGCATCAGAAAAATTATTTGGGAGCAACATCTTCTTCTGGATTTAAACTAATTGTCAACGCATTTTCAAAATCTACTCTTGAATATGGAAAGCCTCTGTCCTTTACACAAGTTGTTTCTTCTTCGGGTATGGAATAAAACTAGAATTTTAATTTTAATTCTAATAAAGGTAATGTTAAGTTAGATTCATCAATTGTGGATGAACGTAATAAAGATGAGATTGCTTATGAAATTACAACATCTAAGAATTCTGGTGTTTCTTGGAATAAACCGCAGTATATTAAGGTTGTGAATTCAAAAAGTAATCATATAATGACTTAGGATGGAATTACAGTCAAGCTTCATATTGATAATGAGAAGAATAATATCAATAGGGTTCATAATTCTATTGTTTCCAAATTCTTTGGCAATTCTATTTCATACCCTTTCATTAGCAAAGAGTTGTGTAGATAATGGAGCCCACTAGGGCCTTTTCATCTTACCAACTTAGGTATGGATTGGATGTTGTGTTCAATCATTTTATGGTAGTTAAGGAAGCAGTATTGAGTGGAGGTCCATGGTTTGTAGATGGCCATATCATTGGTATGGAAGAATGGACTCATAAGGTTTCTACCTCAACTTTGAAAAATTTGTTCTCTACTGTGTAGACCTGTCTGCCACAACTCCCATTATTCTGTTGGAATGAGACTAATATCATAAGAATAGCTTCAATAATTGGTTTACCATTGTTCCTTGATGGTAATATGTTCTATTGGGTTAGGAGAGAATTTGCTAGAATCTGTGCTCATATCAATCTTGATGAATAATTACCTCAAGGAGCTTGGGTTGAAGGAAATTCCGATCGTTTCTTCCAAAAGGTTTAGTATGAGAAAATTTCTTCTTTATGCTTCAAATGTGGTAAGGTTGGACATTATTTACATGGTTATTCTGGAGTGTTGAACCAAGGTAAACTTGATGATCCGTATAATGGGATAGATTCTAAAAATTCTGCTTTGGTTTATTATAGTAATGTATTTCAAAAGTCTAGAGTTGAAGTTGATAAAAATGAATATTTTACTAATGGTGCTCAAATGAAGGCTTCTGTGTATGGTCCTTGAATTCATGTTAATTATGGTAGAAAGAAAAAAAGAGCCAATTTATCTACTTCTTCAAAGAAAAATGGAGTGAAATTCAAATCTTCTTCAAAAATAGTATCTAGTGATAAAGTTTATGCGTTCTTAGAATGTTCTGTGAATGATTACCAGGCTAATTCTTATAAGGTGGTTAGTGAGGATGGTGCTTCTATTATTCCAATTAATAAAGAGTCTTCACAATTATTTTGAGTAATTGTGGAGTTTGTAATGGAGTTGCTGATCTGGTTTTAATGGAAGATGGTGAATTTATTTCAGATGCCAAAAATTTTGGTGTTGTTAAAGAAGGACTTGATGTTATTCCTAGTTATTAAGTTGTGCTCTATGGAAATGAGCCTAATGAGAAGAATGTGGAAGGTGTGGTAGAAGACAATTATGGAAATGTTGATTTTGTAGGTGATGTTGATTTGGAAGTGAAAAGTCTATTGCGGATCCTCCTTTGCTCAATAAGGATAATGTGAAGAGTAGAGAAGGTTTGATTAAAGGTGAAATAAGATCCAATTTCGATCTAAATCGATGCAACATAAGAAAAACTTGAATAAAGATTTTAATTTGTTTGTCCCTATCATAGACACTCTTAGAAGAAGGAATTTGGGAATTCTTAGAGAAACTGATGGAGGCACTTCACCATTTATCTCATAACAAGTTTGTGATTGTTGAAAATAGTATGTATAAAAAGGATTGTGTTAAAGATTCTGATGTTATTGCAAACTTTGGGATGGTTGTGATTGGATTTTTTATTGACAGTGTAGTCTTTAAAAGGAAGTTCTTTCTTCATAAGACTATGGAGCTTATCGGTCTAATTTTAGAAATTCAAGTCGGGTTTGTAGTTTGTGTGAAGGTGGTAAAGTTTGTGAAGTCAGAGCCTTTGGAACTGTGAAGATCTACTTTTCTCCTTTGGTTGTAGAGTCTCGCTTCCATTTCATTTCTTTTTCTTTGATTAGTTATTTTCTTTTTTCTAGATTTAATTTAAGCATAGTTTGGTATTTTAAAAATGGAACTAGAATAATGTAATTTAAGCATCATTCTATTTCTTACTTTTTACTTAATAAATAATTTTGGGATACTAATCAATCATTTTTGTTATATCTTTGGCATCCCCTCCACCACAATTGGTTTAAAATGAGGAGTAGAGGATCTTATTTTCATTATGATATTTCCTATTTTTCATATATTTTTCTGTTGCTTAAATTTCTTTTTAATAAGGCTTCCTTTCACAATGTTTTGAAAGGATTGCCTAGTAGTTTCTATCAGTCCTAGTTTGTAATAGGCTTTTTTATATTTTAATGCTATTTTCATATTCTAAAAAAAAGAAGAATATGAAATATTCTTCTAATAATTTTTATAATCATCAAAACAAAAGGTTTGACTCCTAGATTGCAACAATTATATGATAGAAAAATACCCCTCAAACTAAAGGAAAATTTTTATAAAATGGTGGTAATACTTGCAGTGCTTTATGATATACAATGTTGACCATTAAAACAAAAGCATACAATTATGTTGAGTTTTGTAGAGATGAGGATTTTCATGTTGATGAATGGATTACACTTAGAGATAGAATGTAAAATGAGTATATAAGTGAGAAGATTGGAGTAGCCCTAGTGGAAAATGAAATTATATATAGTCACATTAGATGGTTTGACTACATAAAGCATTACCCTTCTAATGACCCTATAATGAGATTACATCTATTAGATCCAACCTATGTTAAGAAAGGAAGGGGTAGACCTAAAATACTTTGTTAGTTGTATAAAAAAAAACCTTTTTAATTAGATTTAAATAAGAATTTGACTCTTTATAGGACAATATAGAGGAAAAGTATTCATTTAGCCAACCACATGCACCAGGATAAAGGTTTGTTGTTTTTATTGTTATTGTTGTAGTATATGGTCCATGAATGATAATCAAAGACACTTATGTTAGGTGTAAGTATTACTAAAAATCATGAATAATTTAAAGCAGACTAACTATAGATAGTGAAACCATCAATGCATAATTAAATCCTAACATTTTATTGTTCACTAATGAATAATGTGTATATATGATCGAAGACTTTTAGACATTAGCATTTAATTGATTAATCAAAAAACTTGATTTGAAATTTTTCATAATGTCATTTCATGTGACCGGTAAAACTTATAGATCTATATAATCTTTGTAGAAATTGAATGATTGGTAAATAAAATAAACTTTTGAATGGGTCAACCATTTTCCTTAAATAATTTCCACTTCTAGGTTTGATTTATGTTGTATTAAAATTCCTATACAAAGTCATTGAAGCAATCTTTTTTTTATACATTTAAATCTAATTTTGATACTAACTTCTATATTTTGTATAAATTAGTTGGAACTAAGTTATCCATTGGATTATTTTCTTTAAGCGGTCTAATAAATTGATTGAAATAATCCCAAAACAAATATTATAATTGAATTTAATGCTAAGCATCTTATTTGTAACAAATAACTCATAAAGACTAGTGCAACCATAACAATGTGGTTATTAAGCTACTTATAATAATTCAAAAACATTTTAGGACGTTCTTCTATAGATTTTGTAAACTACATGCTAATTTCAAAGAAGACTTCCTCTTCATATCTATCAAGATGTTCTTCATTCATTGGTGTGAAGCTTGTTGAAGCATTGCATTGAGAGTCAATATATGGCTTGTATTGTTCATGTGATGTTCACAATAAATAATTTAGTTGGAATCCTCGAAAATAAAAATTAATTCTAAGCACATCATGTGTAATGCATGCATTCTTTTTACATTTAGAGCTTGGATTACAAAACAATCATTTGGATTAATATGATAACTATTGAGAAGTTACATATTGAAAATATTCAATACCTATTAGGTTAATCGTTTAACAAAGGAGGTGCAATTTTTTACCTTATATGCTTTAAAAGATGTAGAATTTTGTAAACAAAATTTCTAGTCAATTTTAAATTCATTTTTTTATTTAAATATAAATTTGCATATTTTAATTTAACGATCACCTAATGGTTTTTTTAATTGTAAAACTAATATTTTTATCTCAATTGCATCAACCGAAGCATGCTATAATTTCTTAAGGCTTTATGAGCATTATATTACTTGATTATGATTTTCTAGAATTTAATTCATCTTTTAAATATCATTATTTAAAATGGTTTTTTCAAATGTTTTCAAGTTAATTATTGAGCATTCATAGCATATATGGACAACAGCCCAAGTTATGTTGAAGTTTTTGAACGTTATTTGATATTTAATGGTTAAAAACACTATTTTTAACTATTCAAATATTTAAATACCTAAAATAACCTGGATAAATTTTGGAGAAGCTTTATCTAGCAAAATGCAACATTATATGATTATGTAAAAATCAATTTTTTTTGATAGATTTGATAGAGTAAGTTCAATTTTTTTCATAAAAAAATAATGTTTTTTAAATTTTCCTAACTAATATACCAATTTTTATATTATTGTGTAAGTAACGCTTTCATATGATATGCGCACTATTCAAAATATTCTTAGATATTCTTTGATTTACTATGGAAAAATTTTTACTTTCACATAAATTATATTTTTATAATTTATTTTAAAAATACTATAATAGCTTTGAAAACTCTAGGGTTGCCCAAACACAACATGTTAAATGATAATGTGTACTGGTAAGCTTTTTTCAAAAGCTATAAGAAATTTTATTTAATTTCCAACAACAAAATTATTTTTTAAATTTCTAGAAAATCAAATTACATACTTAATTTCATTGTTCATACATGATTTTAAACTTTAAAGTCGTCATACTTAATTGAAATAATTTTTAAAATAATTTGAATTTTTAAATTCATTAAATAATTTTATATTTAATGTGTCATTTTTATTAATTATTATGAATGTTTCACATTCATAAGTATTGGATGTGTATACTTTGAGATATATATTTTTTAATATTAACAAGTTTGTTTTTGGAAACTTAATATATTTTAGTTTGAGCATTCCAAAGTGATAGCATAAATATCAAATGTCCCCAATTATTCTAAAATTGTTCTAGATTTATTTTATATTTTATATTTTCAATTTTAAAATGATAACTAAAAAACATGTTTTCAAAGAAATGAATTAAATATTTTGACTTCATTAGAGACATCTCACATGATAACCAACTCAATTTCCTATTGAGTTGATTAATTACTAAAATTATTTTAATTAATTCATATTTTTTATAATTTTTCACTTAATCAAGGAAACTAAGATTCACCATTTGACCTTAACTTTAACATACACCTTGAGTTTGAATTTCTAAAATATTTTTTTATGAAATTTAAACTTCATTTTTAATATATCAAATTTTAATTTCAACTCATTTTTAGTAATTTTGAATATTTTGGATTTTAATGTTTAAAAATTATAAAATTTCTAACAACATTCCAAATCTATTTCTAATTAATACAAAATATTTATTTTCAAAATTTATTTTATTTGTACATTTTTATAGTAAAATTCTATTCTAAGAAACATTACACACACTTTTGTGGTTTCCTCATCAAAATATGTTAACCTAGAGTTAACTTGAGTTGGCCAGTTATCAAACATCATGTTTTCCTTATATATATATATATATATATATGTTTGTTTGTGTGTGTGTGTGTGTGTGTGTGTGTGTGTGTGTGTGTGCTTGATTAATATGAGTCAAGCCCATCACTTCACATCTAAGCAATGTAGTTTGTCTAACAAGATTAATTAGCTAAGTAGTACATACCTATATATTTGAGGAATGACCTACCTACTATTTTAAGATAATGTTCCCTAGCTCCCTTTAAGTTAAGGTGACTTTATTTGTCACATACTCTTTTAGGTCCTTCTAAAGCTTTGATTTGCTCTATTACAGCATAAGCATACTTTTCATCACTTTAATCTATATTTTTACTTGACTTATACTTAATAATTATATCCATGGTCTTTTTATTAGGCCTCATTTTAATCTTTTCATGCCTTTTTATTTAGTCTATCCCCATTAAGGTCATTTTCTATTGTTTATGGAACCCTCCCTCTTCATCCAACTCTTTTAACTATGTATAATTTGGACTTTTAAAGTACTTTTAACCATGTTATATATATATATATATATATATATATATATATATATATATATATATATATATATATATATATATATATATATATATATATATATATATATATATATATATATATATATATATATATATATATATATATATATATATATATATCTTTTAACCATGTATATTCCTAGTATAGTCAATTTATTTTGGCTATACTATTTTGGACCACACCATTGTTTATTAATAAGATCTCTTCATATTTATGTCTTGCTCTTTAAACCAAGTTATTCCAAGCCTTATCATGTTCTTAGGCTAGATTGACAGTTATCTTAGCCATTCTCTTTTGGTTTGATCATTCGAATTAAGGTCATCCTTTTTTTCCTTAATATCACTAGCTATGGTCTTAGCCAAACCCCTTTGGTTAAATTATGAACTTAATTAATCATGCAGTTTTTGTTAAGTCCTTCAATTATTTAGCAATTCCCTATGGTTGAATGTTTGTTTTTGTGTAAATAATTATACCAAAATTATCTCTTTCTTTTAAAGTAAATTATATATCCTTAGATGGACATTACTCTATGGATATTTAGGGCTCTGGTTGAATATTCATAATGATTGTATCATTTAGGTTTTTGTATAAATATTTAAATGTTTGAATTCTAATATTTATAATTACTGATTTCAACTATCACATCTTATGTTCTTTCATTTTTAATGTGTTTGAATAAATTCATGGCTAGGTAGGTCTATCTTTATCTTCAAAACTTATACTATGGCTATGATAATTTGACCATATAATTAGGTAATGGTTTAACTAAAAATGATAATCATTCTATCATAGCTTTACCTTATATAACTAATGAAGAATAAAAAAAACAAAGGGCATGTTAACTTAATAACTATCAAAACTTAGCTTGTGTACTTTAGGCAATACATGAAGCCAAAGATTTAAATTTTTAATTCCTTTATTTTAACATTACCTTTATTTTAGCTTGTCTACTTTGCATAAATATCATGACCCTTAAGATAGAGCATTTGACTTTGAGATAGAACTTTAATTAATACACCTAGGTAGATATATATAACTCTAGGATGTGGATGTCATGATCCTAGTATGATTATAACTATAACATTTGACTTGCATATAACTTGGTTGTTTCATTCTCCATTAAATAAGTAGTCCTCATACGTCTAGGAATTATAATTCCAATAACTTCTACATTTTACTTTTTATTTTATTTATATAAAAAATTAAGTTTCTTTTTGTTAGTTTGAGATCATGAAGCTCGCTCTGAATAATGTAATTCATAAATATAGATAATGTATTTCACAGTTGGTCTAGTTCTTTCACTACTATATGAATTTAAGCATAATAGGCAAGTGTAACATACTGATAATGTTCTAACGAGCTTATTTCTACCTTTCTCAAGATTTCTTACTTTTACCCATCACCTTTTTTTTAATCCCTTCTATGTTCCTCATAAATATTTAGTAAATCAATGATTATTATCATATATACTTCTATATGATGAGATATTATGTCACATTATAAGGGACTAATTAATTTCAATATATAAATTAACCTATATGGATAATAATATTAGAGTTATAGTCTACCTTTGATGTTAGGCCTTGTAAATCAAAATATGTATATTTCCATATCGAATGCTTCAGTTGAAGGTATTCTTTAGTGTAATTAGCAATAGAGAATCTCATCCCTTTAGGATATTAAATAACCCAAATTTATCTACTTAAATGGATTTGACTTTAACTTTATTGATACTTCTTTTCAATTATATTTTATGTAGGTTAAGATGACTATTTACCTTAAGGGTTTTTGTAATATTTTTATTCTAAAATTCAGTAGGTGCATCAGCGTAAACCATGACAATAGTAAATGTTACTCATAATTTGTAGAATAACTGACTAGAAACTAATTTTAATCTTGAGTTAAATAATAAAACTTCTTATGCATGTTTAAATTCATTCTTAATCTGTATATAAACATACAGTTAATATTTTTCATCTTTATAGTTTTTAGCATTTTCATAAGCTTCTAGTATAAATTCATTTAGCTCATTTAACTATAGTAGCTTTTTCTTACGTGCATTCTTAAGAATTTAATTAAACTTCTTAATTACATATTAAGCCTTACATTCTAAAGGGTAAATGGCAAGCCTTAACATAAACTAATCTATAAGGAAACATTCCTATAGGTGTCTTAAACTAGTCATATAAGCCTTTAAAGCTCCATCTAACCTTCAAGTGTAATCTTTCCTATTAGGATTGATGAATTTCTTCAATATCTTCTTAATATCCTTATTTGAAATTTTGTCTTGACCAATAGTTTGAGAATGATAAGCAATAGAAATCCTATGTTTAATCCCAAATTTTTATAGTATCTCAAACCTTCCATTAAAAGAATAGCTTCCTTCATCACTAATAACTACCCTAGATGTTCTAAATATATTAAAAAACATTTTTCATTTAAACTTTTATCATAAACTAGACATCACTCCTAGAAATAACTACTCCTTCAACCCACTTAATTACATAATCTACTATTATAAAAACAAATTGACTTCTTGATGGGGCTTGTGGGTTTTTTTGTATTGGACTATGCTTAAGATTATTCAAATATAAATCTCCAATAAAACTATAAGTTCACATGTTAATCAAGTAATAAAAGTTTTATGAGAGTGTGTTTATCCCAAAGGAAGTATTCTGCTTCACATAATGTTTCTATTACCGTCTACTTCAAGCTACAAAAATTATCCTATGTAACAAAATTAGGGTTGTATTCTTCTAGAATAGTATTACAGAAGAAAAGCAAAGATATGAATTATTAAATTCAATTAGACTAATGACAGAGCATATACATCATAAGATCTCTATCGAGATTGTAAGTATTTAAAGAAAGGATAATGTCCTTCCTACAATTGTTATATCTCCATAAACCCTAAAATACCAAACATCTTAATCCTAGACATGCAAGTATTTCATCCCAATTCTCCTAATTATTCCAATATTTCTCCATCAATTTAGTATATCGCACGAAGTTACAATTCTACACAAGGACACAAAGTAGATTAAATGAAGAGTTAAAGATATTGAAAATGACCATTTAAAATTTTATGCATATGAATTTACATTAGTAATTACTTAGGTTTTCACAGTATTAGTCCAAAACTATGAGTTTAGCAAGCCTTATAATAAATATAGAATAACATAATTAACATTACATTTTCAAGAAAGAAAGTAAAAGTATAAAAGAGAAAATGATATCACCTGAAATGAAGTATCCTAAATAGATCTTTTATTTGAAACCTTCCCAAAGTGAATATCTTCTTACAACTTCATCCTCCACCATTCCTCTCCAAATTCTTATGTATTCAATGCAATGTTAGCTAACCACTCTAAAGTAGGTACATTACAATCCTTTGGTCTCTCCTATATGGAAACTATTTAGAACTCCAGCACTTCCCATACAAAAATAATAATATTAATTTACACTTATTATAGAAATGGCTATGATGTTGTTGCTCTCAATAAGATGTCACTATAGTGTTACAAAATGAAGAAGCACCTTGTTAGAATAGTTGCTATTTGAATGCTTTACATTTTTGCAACTTATGTAGTTTTGATGATTCCAAACATTATTGTTCAAATGTGTAGTTATCTCCTAACAATTTTAGAAGATTTGCATTTGCTCTTGTGTGTACTAACATTTTAGGAAAATCAGACTCCAGACTACGATAACTTCAAATCAAATTCAACATGAGATACTTTGTTAATTTGAAGTTTGCATTTTTTTCTTTGAATTAATTTTGAAAGGGAGTGATTGTAATTGAGTGAATAAAAAACATACACACACACATAAGGAGATCATAAGATTTTATACTGATCGTACGGGACGATCGGACAGTTATCTCCTATAGGGCACATGGAACGAATAGGAACTTGCTCGAAAAACTTTTTCTAAGTCTTATTTGTCCAGGACAAAATTAATTATCGTACCAGACGATTGGTTCTCTGTAAAATTTTCGTCCAGACAAATTTTATTATCGTACGTGGTGACTGGTCCTCTGGAAAATTTTCGTCTAGACGAAATTAAATATCGTCCAGGACGATCGGGTCTCTGGAAAATTTTTGTCCAAACGAAAATAAATTATCGTTCGTGGCGATTGGTCCTCTGAAATATTTTCGTCCAGACGAAGTAAATAATCGTCCAGGACGATCGGGTCTCTGGAAAATTTTCGTCCAGACGAACATATTTTTGTCCAAACGATTAACCGACTTAGAACAGTTTTCAGCAGTTTCTAGAACCGACCTTGTAATAACTGTTCGTACTGGATGAACCTAGTTCGTACAGGACGATCATCTGTACGAAGACATTTCGTACACATATTCAAATAGGGTCGTTTCATATCGTTTAAGAAAAATCGTCCAGGACGATCCAGGATCGTACAGGATGATCCACTGCGTACAGAATTGAAAACTTGCAGTTTTTGGGCAGTTTTTCTTATCTTTTATATAAATAGTCCAAATTAGACTGCCACCCAATCTTTTTGTCATTTGATCTTCGTGCCTCTTGAGAGAATAGCCAAGGAGAGAGTGGAAGAGAGCATTCAAAGGAGGATTCCTACCAATGGAGCGAGAAGGCTTCACTTGGATTTCAAAGGTAAGAGTCTCTACTTGTGAATTTGGATTACTTCACTCTTTTCCTTCTTCCTTCTAGATTCTTGTGAGAAGATCAGTCAAGGAGATCCGGTTCTCTACCGACACTTGGAGAGTGTGAACAGCCGAAAGGTTCTCTGCCTACACTTGGAGAGTGTGAACAGCTGTAGGGTTCCATGCCAGCACTGTGGATTGTGTAAAAGGACGACGGTTCTCTACCAGCACTGTGGATTGTATAAAAGAATGACGGTTCTCTGCCAGCACTGTGGATTGTGTAAAAGGACGACGGTTCTCTGCCAGCACTCTGGATTGTGTAAAAGGACGACGTTTCTCTGCCGCACCGGGTAGTGGTGAAAAGAGTGTGTTGTAAAGGCTTCTCCACCTTGCTGTGGGTGCTAAAGGAGAGTCACTATTGGTTTTAGTGTAATACTCAAAGGGTACCTCTGAGGAGTGGATGTAGGTCTGGTTATAGAACGAACCACTATAAATCTGGTGTCATTTACTTTATTGTTTTTACGTTTCCACACTTTAAATTTCAGTTTGAACAACTCTGTGGTTGAAAAATATTTTTCTACAAACTTTAAAAGAAATTTTTATTTCGGTTCAACTTAATCTTCAAAGAGGGTTTAAAATTTTTAAACTACTAATTCACCCCCCTCTTGGTAGCCTTGGGACATTTACTTAGGCTTAACAACCTAATTACTAGACTCATCACACCTATGTTCTAATAAATGGTCTCTATTATGGTGTTAGGCTAACTTTTTCTTTTTTTTTTCTTTTTTTTTTTTTTGAAGAAAATGCAGCAACTTGCATTAAAAAGGGATAAAGGAGAACAACCTACAAAATAAGTACATTAGATTCCTCCTCTAACAAATCCCAAAACGAAGGAGGAACCTTATTCATTCTAAACTCATCACACGCAAAAGCACTAACAATACTATAGTTAGCACATAGATCTGCTAACTTATTGGCCCTTCTATCTATGCAATTAAAAATTACATTATTAAACCCATTGAATAAATGTAAATCATCATTCCTTTATTCTCCATTAGCCTTAGCTTTTTGAAGAACCCCATAATATTAACATTGTCACCTTCTATTATAATTCCCTTGAATTTAAATATCAAATCCTTAATCATCTCCTTAACTGCTTGAGTAGCCAAAAGCTCCAGAGATGAGATGTCCCAATGCAATAACGTTTTCCCAAAAGCTAGAAGAAGTCTCCCTTTATGATCCTGAAAAATTCCTCCTATTCAAGCTTTATAAGAAGAAAGAAGAGTTGCATCAACATTTAACTTTAGCCAATCGGGTGGAGGAGGATACCAATGCATATTGAACAGTCTAAGAAACTGGTTAGTATGCCATATACCCAAGAATTTACCATTTCCATCAGTTAATAAAGAAGCAAAGCTCAATGATTTAGATGCAATAATCAAAGAGCTGTCTTCACCACCATTATGAACCAACTTGTTCCTTGACTTCCATGTAAAATACACCACACTAAAATAGAGATTAACCATGAAAGGAGATTTATTTGATAGCCAATTGCAGCAATCTATTAAGGAATCATATTCTGGAAATGAAAATCCCCATCTGCTAAGTTGATTTAGCACATCCTACATCTTTTCACATCTAACTGCCACATGGTCTTCATTCCCTATTTCATTACAGCCCCTTGGACAATTTCCCTCACTTTGCAACCTTCTATATTCAAGGAAATGAGCAGTAGGCAGTGCTTTGTTAAAAATACTCCACCATAATATTTCCACTCTAGGATTCAACTTACTTTTTCTGATCCAGCTCCAGAATTTCTGCAAACATTTATGCCATACCGTCATTTCAAACACCATAACGGAAATTGATTTGCCAATTTTTTAGGTACAACAATTCCATCTTATCCTCCTTCATATCAGAATAAATTTTAACTTGGGAGATCAAGCTTATTAACTCACTACTCAAATACTTCTTCAATTCTTCCTCATTCCAGCTACTGTTAGATATAAAATTTGATACAGAAAAGCTGCTGCTATTGTAAGGGATGACAAATGTTGGCCATTTGCAAAAGCTTTTATCCAATATCCAAGTGTCATTGAATACATCAATCTCCTCTCCATTAGCAATATTCCATCTAATTAGAGGCCTACGAGCTTTACCTCCATCCTTGATGATTTTCCAAGCTGAAGATCCCATCCTCCTTGTGTTATTAGCCCACAAATTTCCATATTTCGGATATAACACTTTATGAATTAAGAAGTCTTTGTCAATCATATAATTCCAAGCTAATTTAGCTCTCAACAACCCCACTTTGCTTGAGAAAGAGTTTAGAGATCTACCTCCCCATTTCATTGGAAGACACATTGTTTCCCAATTGACATAATGAATACCATGTCTCCCATTTTCTTTATTCCAAATGAAGTTTCTACAAATCTTGTCTACCTCTTCAAGGATACTCTTCGGAAGCAAAGAGTTTATATATTGGAAAGTAGTGTAAGAAAGTAAAGTAGACTTAATAAGTAAAATCTTACCAGGTAATGAAATAAATTTTCCTCCCTACACATTAGTCATCCTTATAGCCTTTTCAATGTTGAAATGGAAGTCTTCCCTTGCTAATCTTCTCAAAGCCAGGTTGATCCTAAGATAAGACAGCTCCTTCACTATTCTAAACCCCATGAGCCGAGATATCTTCTTCCTTCTTCTTTTATTAACTTATTTACCAAAAATCATACAAGATTTAATGGTGTTAATCCTTTGTCCCGACCATCCACAGTGGTTATCCAAAAAATTTTTTATCCCTTTGACTGTCTTTATATTAGTCTTTGAGAAGATAATCAAAACATCGGCATATAACAAATGGGAGATTCTAGGTCCGTTCACACTGAACCGAACACCAATAAAATCTTCTCTTTGTTTAAAAGCATTTGACAATTTGGGAGCATAAAATAAAAAGAAATGGAGACAAGGGACATCCTTGTCTAAATCCAATCTTTCACTTATCCATTCAGTAAGACTACCAATGGAGAATTTAGAGTCCCTTACACATTCCAAAATGAGATTAACAAAACCGGATGGAAAGCCAAAATACTCCATTTTCTTTTCCAGTGTTTGCCACCCCATTGAATCATAAGCCTGATCCATATCAAATTTGAAGAAAACCAACCCTTTATATGACCTGGAATTCTTCAATTTATGCATTATCTCATGAGCAACCAATACATGGTCAGATAATGATCTTCCTTTCACAAAAGCAGCTTGATCCTCTGATATAAGTTTAGGAATAAAAGGAGACAACCTATTCATAGCATCTTTGCCGCTAACTTATAAACTGAATTGCACAAGCTAATAAGTCTGAAATTAGTGAGAGTCAAAGGGTTGCTTACTTTTGAAATAAGCACTATAATAGTTTCCTTCCATTTAGAATCCATAATAGCCATTTGAAAGAAATAATTGATTGCATTCCATAAGTCATATTTAATAATCTCCTAATATTCTCTAAAGAAGGAAAACATAATGCCATCATTACCTGGGGAGATGTTGCATCCACTGCTCTTAATCATAACTTCCATTTCTTGCATTTTGAAAGCCTTGTTTAGCACATCTCTGTCTCCATCTTCTAGTAATCTCCACGGTGTTGGCCAATTCTCAAGATTTCAATTTCTATTCCTCCATTTGTTTTTAAAAAACTGAGCCATCACTTCCTTTATTTTTTGTTGCTCTTCCACAATCTCCCCATTTTCATTTTTAATTTTAGCAATATAGTTGGAATTTCTTCTAACCGAAGCAAAGGCTTGAAAAATTTTAGAATTTCAATCTCTCTCCATCATCCACTTCACCTTGGCTCTTTGTCTCCACCAACAATCCAGCTGTGCAAGAGTTGAATTTAGCTCACACACTTTAACTTTCAAAGACCAACTATCCTCCTCTGATAGCTCTCCTACATTAGCTTCTTTAGTTTGTAGTTATTCAATATGCTTCAATAAATCTTCCTTCCATTTAACAAGACTTATGTGTTTAGCTTTGCTCCAATAAGAAAGCACTTTAAGAGCTTTCTCCATTTTATGATTCAAAATCTGAGAGAAGCTGCCGACTAGTTTTTTCCTCCATATTCCTCTCACAATAGCAACCGAAGCCTTATTTAAAGCCCACATCTCTTCAAACTTGAGTACCTTCTTTGCTAAATTGTGTACCAAGAGATTCAAGATAAATGGGCAGTGATCTGAAGATACCCGAGCCAAATGTCTCACCACCAACCAGTGAGCTGAGTTCAATGCAACAAAATTTAGGAAGCATCTATCTAGCCTTTCTAGTATCCTATCCACTCCTTTTTTGTTTTTACACCAAGTAAACTTTGGACCCACCTATCCAACTTCATGGAAATCATTATATGCTAGGAAGGGTTTCATCCCCCCAACACCATTGGTAACTCCTTTGAGGAATAGAATTCCAACCTCTCCCAAAGCCTTCTTCTTTTGTAAACATCCTTATTGCCATATATTGAAGAAGCTCCATTTTCCTCTACTACGAACTTCCAAATCACCAATAATAAATTTGGAGGAAAATTACAAAATTTGAAATTTTCTAAAGCTAGCCTTCCATAATAAAAGAATACCGCCAGACAAACCTTTTGAAGACACGTGAAAGAATTCCCAATCTGAAACAATCAATTGATCCACATCCGTTCTATCAAAATTAGAAACTTTGGTATCAAGTAAACCAATAAAGAAAATCCCATGCTCTTTCACCACCTTCTTCAAGTATAGAGAAGCCTTCTTCTTCTTAGCTCCTTTATAATTCCAAAATGCTATGGAAGAATTCATTGAATAAGAGGGGATAGTCCGCAACTTATTTGTACCATCTCCTTCAGGTCTCCTAATCCTAGGAACCAAATTAATTTGTCCTAGACCTTTAAGCTATTTTGAACCTTCCTTTTTAAAATGGAAGAATCACCTTCCTTCATCTCAGCCACCTTCTTTTCATCCACACTAACATTTAGATTGAAATTTGCTACCTTATTTGCTACCTTAATATATTTCAGTTTATCAGTTTCCACATTATCCTCATTACATACTATCTCTCCTTCCTCCACCAAGTTGTCTAGAATATTGAATTTATTCTTAACAGCAATACTTGACAAGTTGGAAGACATACCATCCTTTTTTGGGACAACAAAAGCAATCACTTCCTCTGTTTCCTGTATTGCATCATTCTCAGCATTTTTCAGTTCAATTGATCTCCCTGTATGAATCAAGACCACTTCTTTCCATATGTTCATTCCAGCATCCACCAGGCTTTGCTACGGATATTCTGAGATAAATTCAGCATTTTTACTCATCTGTTCATCTTATCTCCTTGTGTTGAACTTTCTAAAACCACTATTTTTGTTTCTTCTTTTTCCATAGTTCACTAGCACCCATGGCCCATAACCTTCATTTGTTTCCATTGAATTCTCAGCTTGCCCAAGATTTTTATCTATTTGATTGCTTTCCTCTCTTTGCTTCAGACTGACCACATCCAAAACAAAAGTTTGGGATCCTTTCATATTCTAATTTTTGGAAGAATTTTCTCGTGCTCCCTTCAACGCATACTCCAAGAGGCAATTGAGCATCCAATTTGATTCTAACACAAATCCTCCCAAACTCCCTTCTTCCCCATTGGAACAAGTTCCGATCAATCATGAAAGGTTTCCTAATCATTGAAGCTATTCTACAAATGTTTATTTCATCCTAACATTGAAGTGGGAGATTAGGCATCCTAACCCATATTGGTGCGGTTAAGCCTTTTAAAGAGTTTGGAGAGAAAGTAGGGTTCCATTTGTCCATACCAATAATTTGTCTATTGACAAACCAAGGCCCATTAGATAACACCGCTTCCAATGTTTCTACTTCATAAAAAGAACATAAAACCCAATCCAACCCGAGCATAGTAAGATGAAATTTCCCAAAAGAAGACCATTGCCTTCTTAATTTTGTACTAACAACAGGAAACAACACATTACCTCCAAAAAACTTTTACAACCAGAGAATTTTTTAGCTTCATGGTATTCTCTAATTCCTTCTCAGCATGTAATTTCAGTGAACCACCATCTTCTGATAAAAATTCTCCCAAATCCAATCTGAAACCTTAATATTTGCTTTCTTACTCCAAGAATTTAGCTATTTTGAATTCGTTGCTCTTACTGGAATTACATTCTGATTTCCAATGCAATTTCCCAAGTCCCCTGGATTACATTCACGAACAGTAATCAAATTAGCTTCTTTTAATTTATCAAACTCTCCATTATCTCCAATCTTCTCATTTATCAGTTTTGTCGCCTCTTCACAGTTACAGCCTCATCTTCCGGAAACAAATCTCTGTATCAACAACAGCTTTTTCTATTCCCCTCCCTTCCTCCACCTCCAAGTTATCATCCAGCCTTTTGTAATATTGCATTGAAGATGTAGATGCCTCCTCCTTTGAATTTGAATCCAGTAATTTTCCCAATAGCTTCCCAGGTTTAAATTGAATCTTCAATGTTTCTTCAGCAATCACACTCTTCCCCTTTCTGATAATTTCAGGAAGTTTTTTTAGAAGAAAGCAATCCTCCTTCATTGATAATAAGTGGCATACCCATTCTCAGCAACGGCTTTGATCCTTGAGGAATACCAGGAACTCCATCACCAAATGGTGGAGGCGACGACAAAAATGTCTGAACTGGATTCGGAGCAATCCCCACCGATGATCTTCTAACGTCTAATGGACCACCAGCCATAGATGGACGGCATCCTTCCTTCGCCATTTTTGCATTGGCGGAGAACTCGTGAATGATGAGATTTGAAGAACCAAGCTGAATCCAATTTTTCCTCAAACCTTCTCTCTCTAGTTTTAATTTCTAATTATTCAAGTAGCTTATGACTCTTTGTTAATCTAGTGTGACATTTAACAGATCTAGTGTGGCTCTCCTTTTTGTTAAATGCTCTACCGTGATGTTACAAAAATTTGGTGATGAGATGCTCACTTACTTCATTTGGCACTGCGATGATTTTGAAGATGGTAATTTGGCATTAAATTATTGTGTATTTTTCTAAGACTTTGGAAGTATAATGTTAATTTTAGGAGCTACAGTGATGTAGAACGCTGCAGTGCTAACCTTCATTTTGTCAGGGTATAAAATTAAATGATAGCAAATTTATTTATAACCCTTATTCTTATAGTGGTGCTTTTCTTATACTGAAGAAATATATATTGTTGCAAAATGTTTTCTAAAGATGATAACGATGTTAAAAGAGAGGTAGGAAAAGCAAGAATTTCATATTACAATCTCTAGAACCACCCATTTGCAAACTAGTCATTAGCAATTATTTATTAAGTTTAAATATATGATTTTGATAGTTAGGGGTATTTGTTTCCCCTTCTCTAGGTTAAGAGTGAAAAATTTATGTTGCATTTATAATATTTATATTCTTATTTTACTTGAAGCTCTCATTAGTTCTGCTAAATTATTTAGTACTGCTAGAACTTTAGGTTTTAAACATGTTGTTTCGAATTTTGCTAATAAGATTTGGGTTTTTTTGGAACGATCCTATTAAGTTAGATGTTATTGGTTATTGTACTCAAGTTCTATTTTGTAATATTTAAGTTTTAAACTTATCTTGTTGTGCTTCATTTCTGAATGCTGCCTCTTCTCACATTGCATGAATGTTATGTTGGACAAACTTACTAATTTCCACAGTATATGTAATTTGTCCTGGCTTATTGGTGGTGATGTTAATACTATCTCTAATCCTATTGAATGCATTGGGGACTCTAGTCTTATCTATCATTCAATGGAGGATTTTAATAATATTAGTTTTTCTGGTAACAGACTTACTTGGAATTATGGTCATTTATGGCAACGATTTAATCAGGTTCTTTTCAATGATATTTGGCTTAATTATTTCAATTCTATTTTTGTTGAGAATCTTAGCAGCACTCTTTCTGACCACTCTCCTATGTTAATTAGTCATAAGACCCTGCATATGACTTCTTTGCCCCAATTTAGATTTCAAAACATGCAGTTATTTCATGAGTCATTTATAGATTTTCTTCAAGATAATTGGAAAGCTCCCTTGCATCTGGATAACTCTTCTTTTGGTATGAAAACATTTTGGTTTAAACTTAAAAGTATTAAGCAAGTTCTCAAATAGTGGAATCATAATGTTTTTAAAAATATCTTCACCAACATTTTGAATACTAAAGATAAAGTGAACACTATTGAGCTTAACCATAAATTGTCTCCTTCTAATGATGATTTTGCTTTATTGAGGGATGCTAACAATTTTCTTTTTAAATTACATGACTAGGAGGAAGCCTTTTGGAAACAAAAGCAGTTGCAAAGCATCTTGTTGAAGGTAACAATAACACTAAATATTTTCATGCCTTGGTTAAGAGAAAACATTCCAAAAACTCCATCCATAAAATCATTCGTGATGATGGTTCTATTACAGAGCAAGCTGAGGAAATCCCTAATTTAATTGAGCAACATATCCAAAGGTGTTTCAAAAAGGATTTTTCTCTTGTTCATATTGACAACCCTCCCTTCATCCCCAACCTCATCTCTCAAGAGGATAATAATTCCCTATTTATACCTCATTCTTTGGAGGAAGTTAGAGTGATTATTCTTAGCAAGAATGGGGACTCTGTGGCTGGTCCTGATGGTTTTACTACTATGTTTTTTTGAAAATCTTGGCATATTTTTATTAGTGATCTTTACTCGGCTATTTTTGAATTTTTTGTTGGTAATACTATGCCTAAATTTTTCACCTATACTTCTATTGTTCTTATTCCCAAAAGTATTTATGTTAGTAGTTGGAATGATTTCAGACTTAATAGTCTATGAACCTTTTTTAATAAGCTGCTTTCAAAAATTATTATGAGTCATTTAACTACTATTCTTCCTAAAATTATTTCTCCTTTTCAAATGGGTTTTGTCAGGGGGAGAGCCATTGTTGATAATATTTTATTGGCCCAAGAATTTTTTAATGACTTGAATGTTAAGGTGATAGGTGGCAATATGATCTTGATGCTTGAAATTTCTAAGGCTTATGAAAACCTTCATTGGAACTTTCTTTACATTATTTTACAATTTTTTGGTTTTAATTCCATCTTTATTAATCTTATCAAAAAGTGCATTGAGGGGCCATATTTTTTTATTATTGTGAATGGTAAAAGTAATGGTTTTTTTAAATCCTCACATGATCTTAGGTAGAGAGATCTTATCTCTCCTACTTTGTTCAACATTGTTGCTGAGTATTTATTTAAAGGTCTTGCCAACCTTTCTGAGAAGCACCCTATCCTGTATTTTAGAACTAGGGGGGGTTGTTTCCTATTTCTCACTTATGTTTTGCTGATGATTTTATTATTTTCATAAATGCTTCTTTAAATAGGATTAATAAACTTAAGGATTTTTTCATAATTTTGAAATTGTTAATGGGCTATCTCTGAATAAGCATGAGTGATTGTTTTTTGCTTCCAACAAAGTTCCAACTGATTATATTTTGTTTATTAAATGCATGATTGGTTTTAGGCAAGGTTAATTTATAATTAAATATCTTGGGGTTCCTATCTTTAAAGGAATAAAAAAGTCTTTTCTATTTAATGATCTTATTACTTCTGATTTTGGTTTATATTTTCCAAAAGTGTTATGAAAGGAATAAAAACTTTTATCTTGGGATGCTAATTTTTTGAGTTTTGGTGGTAGATTAGTTCTTATTAGAAGTGTTCTTTGTTCTCTTTTGGTTTATATTTTCCAAACTCTTCAACCCACCAAGGCGGTTTGTAATAGAATTGATAGACTTTTTAACAATTTTTTTTGGAAAGGTGTTAATAGCCATATTAAAATTCTTTGGACTTCTTGGGACAAGTGTTGTGGCATTTTGGATGAGGGTGGCTTGGGGTGCAAGAGTTTACTTAATTTTTCCCATGCTTTATCTTTCAAGTTGTGTTACAACTTTCATGCTAAAGTTAACCTCTAGGCTAAGTTTATGTTTGCTAAGTATTGTGTGAGTAGGCACCCGACTATATGTTATTTTAACAATGGTGATTCTAAAGTTTGGTAGAGACTTTACAAATTTAAGTGGATGGTTGAACCTCATCTCTCCTAGGAGCTTGGTAGTGGAAACAATCTCTTTTGGAAAGACCATGGGTTGGGGGTCAATCTATTGATTCCATTATGAACACTTCTTCAACTGCGGTAGTTAAGGTGAAAATTTTTATTTTTGATAACTGTTGGGATTATGATAAACTTGCCAATGTTATTCCTGATTATATCATTCCAAAAATTTTGAACCTTCCTCTTGACACTAATTCTAATGATTTATTATTATGCAACTTGTCCAAATAAGGGAGTTTTAGATTAAAGGATGCTTGGAATGCTTTTAGATCTTTGAATGATGCTTCTAATATTTATTCTATGCTTTAGCAAAAAAGAATTCCTTCCACTATGGCTATTTTCATTTGGATAATTTTGCATAAGTTCATTCCTACTGATGATAACTTGATTAATAGAAGGTTTACTTTACCTTCCAAGTGCCAATGTTGTTATCATGTGGAGAATATTCATCATGTTTTTTATTTTCGGTCCTTTAGCTGTTAAAACATAGACTTATTTTGATGATATTTTAAAATTAAATAGTTTCAGTGCTAAATTAACTATTAAAGCTTTACTTAACTTTTGGTTTATTAATTCTAAAGGTCATATCAGAAATGTAATACATCTCCTTATTTTGTAGTCTTTATAGTTTGATAGAAATAATTCTATTTTTAATGGTATGCGTATAAACCATCACAGGATTATTAATAAAAGAAATACAAGTTGCTTGGTCTCTTTTCTGTCAATCTCCTTTCTGTTAAGAGTTTTAAAAATTATTCTCATGTTGCTGATGATATTGGTATCGAAGTGGAGGAGAATTTCATTCTTCTGAATATAGGTTTGTTTGCTAGATCAAAACTTCTAATAATTCTTTTAAGTTGAATTTTGATGGTTTTTTTTATTGGTTCTACTAGTGATTTTGGTGGGGTTATTAGAGATAGTCTTGGTAATCTTATTAATGCTTTTGTGGGCCCTATTCTGAGCTGTGATAAGAACCTTGCTTCTCCCTTAGATATTCTTCATGGTAGTAGATTATGTCTTTTCTTGGGCATTACTAAAATTGGTATTGAAGTTGTTTCTAGTTATAGTATTCAATGTTTAAATACTGGTGAGGATACTTCTTGCAATTCTAACACTTTTTATTTAGTGAGAGATATTAAACATCTACTGGTTTTTTTGGATTACTCTTTCTCCTCTACGCTTAAGGAGGGAATGCTTATGCTGAGTGGCTTGCTAACTTAGGGTGTGGTTTAGATGGCGAAAATGAGCTTTCTATTTCTAATCTACCGAGTCATTTAAAGGGTAGTTTAATACTAGATAAAACTTGTCATCCAATGTTATAAATTAATGTTTTGTGCTGGCTGAGTCTTTTGGCTCTATTTTGTCCTAGTTTGGAGGTTGTTTCTATTTGGTTGGCCTGGGTTTTGGTGTTGTTCTTCTAGTTTTGGTTATCTTTCATTATTGAGTGTATTTTGGCTATAGGTTGGAGCTATGATTGTGCAAGTTTGTATGCTAATGGTTTGCCCATTTGTTACTCTCCTATCTTTAATTACTGGTCTGTATATTAGCCGTGTTGTTTGGCTTGGGTTATCATTGGGAATTTTGTTGAGAACTGCGGCTATATTCGTTTTCTTAGTATTGGTAATGTTTTGGGATTTTTCTTCTATGGGAATGTTGGGGCTACTTTTTTTAGTCTTATGCAATTTTTGGGGCATAGCTTGAGCCTTTGGTCTTTGGTTGTTGGTGTTGGTGATGGGCCCTATGGTGGAGATTGCTGGTGTCTTTTCTATTTTTTTCTTATCAGTTCTATTAGATTTCTGCTACATCGAATCACATATTTATTTTTTGGTTGAGTTTTTTATATCTCATTTTTTGGCTTCCTCTACTTTTATCTCTGCATGTACTATTTATCCTGTTGTGCCAGATTTATTTTAGAGGTAGGATTGAGCAACATTTGGTCTACCCTAGTGATGGCCGCAAGTTTTATGACTTCTTGTGCTCCTTTAGCCTATTTCCTTAGTTCATTTTCAACTGCTGGATTGGTGTTTGTATGTTGCTTATCATCCTGCTCCTTTAGTATATGCTAACTGCTTCCATTGCTAGTTTCCTATTCCTAAATACTTTGGTTTCCTTCTGTTGTGGTTTTAGTTTAACATTATCGATTATAAATTTATTATTTATATCTTTTCGTCTAGTTTATTTAATTGTTTTAGCTGCTATGTGTTCAATATGGTGGATATTTTATTAGTTTTCAAATCTTTATATTATACTTTCAAACAACCCATTGATAATCCTTTTCAGAGATTGACATACCCTAGTAAGATCTTATTTTATTCCAATTTTTCTATTTTATGTTAATTGATATTTTTAGTGTCCCTGCAAGCCTTTGTTATAGATTTTTGGAGACTAGTACTTATTTTGTGCATGTACTTTTTTTTTCTGATTAGGCTGAGCTGATTATTGATTCCAATGCCCCTTCTTTTATGTTTTTTAGAATCTTATTAGGCCATTTTATACTAATTCTTGGTGGGGATCGCTGGCTCCTGGGTTTTTATTTTTCTTTTAATTTTGTAATCTCCTTGGAGCTATAGTGAGCTAGCTTTCCCCTTAAGGACTTATAATATTTTTTTTATCAATGCCTAGGCCCCTTGCATGGGTTTTAACCAATAAATAAATAAATGACACTTTTCTTGGGACATGTACACTACAATCTTCAAATCTAGCACCATGGCGATAAGACGCTATTGTGCTTATAGTTAGAACATGGTGGTGTTGATTCAATACTTGTGATTTTTTCTCCATTTCCTAGAACATTCTTGCACAACATCAACTAAAAATAAACATACTTGAATTTAACATAGTAGAATACTACATAATTTTTGCTCAACAAATTTCTGCTAACCTAAGCTTTTACTAGTCAACAAGCAATTGTGTTTGAACCTTTTAATAGCCTCATTAATTTTAAATGAAAATTTTTGAATTTAAAATTAATATAAATATAAGAAAATGCTCTACCATATAGATATAAATTTTAATGATTAAAGTTTAGTAATTTTATTTAAATAAATCATGAAAAATCATCCCAGCAATTCGATTATATTAATATCAAAATTAAACTCATCTGCTATAAGTGTAAGTACAATGTGGATGTACTAGTTTAGATTGACTTGTCTATAATTTAAGAATTGGTTGTATATCAACTAATTTTTAAGTTCAATTATAAACCTTAATAAGTGATAGCTCGCTTATACTCTCCTTTTTTTAATTTGATTATTAGAATTCTTTTTGAAATCAACTTCCTCTTATACCAATTTTAAATGTTATAGTAATCATTTTTCTTTGGACTTTTTCTTTCTTTTTATTTTCTTCTATTTCAATTCTTTTTATTTTCTTTTTAAGCACAGAATTACTAAATAATGATTTTAAATATCTAATTAAACTTTATTCCTTCAAAAGGCTCTACATTGGAATTATGTAAGGAGTGTACAAGTTCAGGTAATCCATACTCAATTTCATAATGGATTGAATAACGTAGTTAACATAGTTCCTTTTTCTAAACTTAACTATTCAATCATATAATCAAAAGTTTGTTCTTAGGTGTTGTAGTATTTAAGTTAAACATTAAAGTATTAACTTATATAGTTTTCTTTAGTTATTTCTAATGATTTACAATTAAAAATTGTTATTCTTTGTTCATTCAATTTAACACTGATAGTTTTGTATTATTCTTAATTTTGAATAACTTTTTTATTTCTATTTTCATTTTGAATAAATTAGCTATCAAATGGTAATACTTGTATGGCATTTTAATGGTTAAGCATACTAGGAAATTTAAGAAAATAAAATTTTAGCTAAACAAAGTAACAATGTTAAAATAAAATATACATATAATAAATTAATATAACTAAATACTAAATAGAAAGTTAAACTTGCCCTTTTTCACTTATACTGATAAAGAGGTACAATAGGCATCTCATCCTAACTACTATATAATAATAATTCTTATTGTGCCTCATGCACCACCTTGGTCACATAATATACCAACAATATTCACAACACTAACTATCACATCCATCACTAGCATCAAAAATCTATTTTCTATGAATACAGATTCTGTGGCTAGTCCTGATGGGTTTACCACTCTTTTCTTTCAAAAATCTTGGCACATTATTAATAATGATATTTTTACTGCTATTTTGGATTTCTTTGTTGGTAACCCTATCCCTAAGTTTTTTACTTCTACTTCTACTATGCTTATTCCCAAAAAAACTCTGTTAATAATTGGAATGATTTTAGACCTATTAGTCTTTGTACCTTTTTTTACCAATTTGATTTCTAAAATTCTTCTAAATAGCCTTACTTCTATTTTACCTAGAATTAATTCTCCTTCGCAGATGGGATTTGTGAAAGGTAGGGCCATTATGGATAACATTTTGTTGGCTGAAGAATTCTATAAAGACTTGGATGTTAGGGTGAGAGGTGGGAATTTGATTTTGAAGCTTGATATTGCAAGGCATATAATAATATTGATTGTAACTTTATTTATCGTACTTTAGAGTTTTTTGGCTTTAATTCGGTCTTTATTAAGCTTATTAAGAATTATATTGATGATGTCTATTTCTCTATTATTATTAATGGTTATAATAATGGTTTTTTCAAATCTTCTCATGAGTTAAGGCAAGGTGATCCTATTTATCCCGCTCTTTTAATTATTGGTGTTTAATTTCTTTCTAGGGGTCTTACCAATCTTTTTGAAAGTAATCCTTATCTTTATTTTAGAACTTTGAGAGGTTTTCCCATATCTCACTTATGCTTTGTGGATAACTTTATTTTTTTTTTACTAATGTTGCTATTAATAGAGTTCTTAAATTGATGGATTTCTTTTATCAATTTGAGATGGTTAGTGGCCTATCCTTTAGTAAAAATAAAAATTGTTTTTTTGCATCTAAGGGAGTTTCTAACGATCATATTTTAGCCATTAAAGAATAAACTGGTTTTATGCATGCTCACTTTCCCATCAATTATCTTGGTGTCCCTCTTTTTAATGGTAGAAGGGAAACCTTTCTTTTTAATTATCTTATTACCTCAATCAAAAATAAACTTTTATCTTGGGATTCCAATTTCCTTAGCTTTTGTGGTAGAGTTACTCTTATCAAAATTATTCTATGTTCTTTACCGATTTGTAGTTTTCAAACTATTCTTCCTGCTCAAGCTATTTGTAATAGTGTTCACAAGCTTATAAATAAATGTTTTTGGAAAGGCACTTCTACTAATTCTAAAATTACTTGGGCTGCTTGGGAGAAATGTTGTGGTGTTTTGGCTGAAGGCGGTCTTGGTTGTAAGAATTTGAATGATTTAACTTATGGCTTTTTCTTTTAAACTTTGTTATAATTTTCACACTAAAGAGAGCCTTTGGGCTAATTTTATGGTCTCGAAGTATTGTGTAGGTTAACAACCTTCTACTTGTTTCTCTAGGCAAGGTGATTCTAGAGTGTGGAAAAGGCTTTGCAATGTTAAATGGGATGTGGAGCCCTTTATCTCTTGGGGGCTTGGTGAAGGTAATGTTTTCTTCTAGCAAGATTGGTGGTTAGGTAAACATTCAATTGATTCTATTTTAAATTCTTCCTCTAATCCTTCAGTTAAGGTTAAATCTTTTTTTAATGATAATTATTGGAACTATGAAAAAGTTTCTAATGAGATTCCTGATTGCATTCTTCACCTAATTTTAAACTTTCCTCTCAATATTGGTTATAAGGACATTATCTTATGTGATTTATCCAAAGATGACGGCTTTCACTTAAAGAGTGCTTGGCATACTTTTAGTGCTAAAAGAAATATTTATAATATTTTCACATATATTTGGCATAAGACCATTCCTTCTACTGTGTTTATCTTTGTTTGGAGAATCTTACTAAATTTTTTTCCCACGGATTATAATCTCACCAAAAAAGGTTTTATTTTGGCTTCCAAGTGTCAATGTTGTTACCATATGGATCATATGCATCATATTCTTATCTCTGGTTCTGTTGCTGTTCAAAGCTTTATTTATTTTGATGATTTTTTTCAACAAAATTTCTTTAATGCTCATCTTTCCCTTAAATATATTCTTAATGCTTGGTTTATGAATTCTAAAGGCCACAATCATGATGTTATTCCTTCTCTCATATTATGGTTTCTTTGGTTCAAGAGGAATAATTCTCTTTTTAATGATGTGCAGATGAACCATCATAATATTATTCAGAAGGTGAAGAATAAGATTTTCTCCCTTATGGCTGTTAAACTGCTTTCTTTAAAGAATTTCAAAAACTATTATTTTGTTGAGACTGCTTATCAGGCTAATATTATGTACTGGCTCAAACCCCCCAGTAATTTCTTTATGTTAAATGTGGATGATGCTAGTAGTGACTCTTCTGTGGGATGTGGTGGAGCTATCAGGGATAATAATGGCTGCCATATTATGGCTTTTGCTGGACCTATTCATAATGGTAAATACTTTACTGTTGTCACCAAAGGCTATTCTTTATGGTATTCATTTATGCATCTCCCTTAACTTAATTAACTTATTTATTGAGGTTAACTGTAATTATGATTTCGAGCTTGTTTATGCTGATGAGGATATGTGTTGTATCCTGAATTTTTTCTATCATGTTATGAAAATTAAAAAGCTGATGTTGTTTTTGAATTACTTGTTTCACCATTTTTTCAAGGAGCGTAATGCATGTGCTTCTTGGCACACTAACTGGTGGTGTAGTCCTGACAATTTTTCTGATGTTATTTTGTCCTCCATTTTTATGGCTCTTCTTGTTATGCTTAAAATTGATGCGCTTAGTATCCCCTATGTTAGACCTTAAGTGGTTTTTTTCCTTGGTGGTGTGCTGGGTGGTTTGTTTGTTGTGGATTTTAGGTTGCGGGAATGTTTTACAATGTTTGTGTTCTTTTTTTGCACCTTTCTTCTCCTGCTAGCGAGTGGTGGTGTTTCTACTTTTTCTTTTGTTGTTGTTTTCCTTCTTCTTGGTGGCTGGTTAATCGATGGGGTTGCGGGTTTGTATCCTCTTGTGTTGGCTAGTTCCTTGCTTTTTTGTGTTATTTTTGGAGGTGGTTGGTGTCTTATTTTGTTTGGTTTGTTTGGATGGTTGTCTGGAATGGTTGTTGTTGAGTCTAGTAATTAAATTGTTAAGCCTAAGTTAATGTCCCAAAGGCTGCCAAGAGGGGGGTGAATTGGTAGTTTAAAAATTTTAAGCCCTCTTTTAAAATTATGTTGAACCGAAATAAAAATTGTTTCTTTTAAGTTTTGTAGAAAAAGTTTTTCAACCACAGAGTTTTTAAGACTTAAAAAAAATAAAATGCGGAAACGTAAAAACTGTAAAGTAAATGACACCAGATTTATAGTGGTTCGGTCTATAACCAGACCTACATCCACTCCCCGGAGGCACCCTCTGAGTATTGCACTAATACCACAAAGTGACTCTCCTTTTGCACCCACAGCAAGGAGGAGAAGCCTTTACAAACACACTCTTTTCACCACTACCCGGTGCGGCAGAGAACCGTCGTCCCTTTTACACAATCCCCAGTGTTGGCAGAGAACCGTCCATCCTTTCACACTCTCCTAGTGTGGGCAGAGAACCCTTCCATCCTTTCACACTCTCCTAGTGTGGGCAGAGAACCCTACAACTGTTCACACTCTCCAAGTGTAGGAAGCGATCCTTTTGGCTATTCACACTCTCCAAGTATCGGCAGTGAACGGGATCTCCTTAACAGATCTTCTCACAAGAAATCTAGAAGGAAGAAAGAAAAGAGTGAAGTAATCCCAATTCACAAGTAGAGATTCTTACCTTTGAACTCCAAGTGAAGCCTTCACGCTCCAGTGGTAGGAATCCTCCTTTGAATGCACTCTCTCACTCTCACCTTTGTTATTCTCTCAAGAGGCACGAAGATCAAATGACAAAAAGATTTGGTGGCAGTCTAATTTGGACTATTTATTCAAAAGATAAGAAAAACCGTCCAAAAACTGCAAGTTTTCAATTCTGTGCGCAGTGGATCGTCCCGTACGATCGTGGATCATCCTGGACGATTTTACTTAGACGCTTTGAAACGACCCTATTTATATATGTGTATGAAATGTCTTCGTACACACTGATCGTCCCGTACGAACTAAGTTCGTCTGGTACGAACGGTTATTACTAGGTCGGTCTAGAAAACTGCTGAAAACCGTTCTAAGTCGGTTAATCGTCTGGATGAAAATTGGTTCGTCTGGATGAAATTTTTACAGAGAGCAGATTGTTTTCTGACGATAATTAATTTCATCTGAACGAAAATTTTACAGAGACCAGATCGTCCTAGATGATAATTAATTTTGTCTGGACAAAAATTTTACAGAGAGCAACTCATTTTCTGATGATAATTAATTTCGTCTGGACGAAAATTTTACAGAGACCAGATCGTCCTGGACGATAATTAAATTCGTCCCGGACGAATAGGACTTAGAAAATTTTTCAAGCCAGTTCCTATTCATTCTATGTGCTCAATAGGAGATAACTGTCTGATCGTCTTGTACGATCTAATATCGTCCCGTACGATCAGTATAACTTAAATATGATCTCCTTATGTGTGTGTGTGTGTATGTTTTTATTCACTCAATTACAATCACTCCATTTCAAATTTAATTCAAAGAAAAATATAAGCTTCAAATTCACAAAGTATCTCATGTTGAATTTGATTTGAAGTTTTCGTAGTCTGGAGTCTGATTTTCCTGAAATGTTAGTACACACAAGAGCAAATACAAATCTTCTAAAATTGTTAGGAGATAACTACACATTTGAACAATAATGTTTGGAATCATCAAAATTATACAAGTTGCAAAAATGTAAAGCATGCAAATAGCAACTATTTTAACAATCTCCCCCTTTTTGATGATGGCAAAAACAATTATTGTTTGTATGATTTCAATTTAAACAAATCTCCTAAACTCCCCCTGAGTGAATGAATACATGAAAATAAGGAGGCATTTTGAACCAAAGAATAAAATTTTTATTTTAAAAAAAAAATTTTAACAAAATTACAAAGTTAAACATAAAACCAAAATGCAAACAAAACAATTAAAAGAAAATTAAAACAAAACAAAACATACAAACATACAAACACAATAATTTCACCCCCTTTTTGACAACAACAAAAAGTGAAGAAGAAATAGACAAGAAATGTAAGTAATTATATGAAATTCAATTGAAAATTTAATCTAAATGGTGATTGTCATAAGGTATGCAATCTAAAACTAATAACATTAGGTCAATCATAGAAATTCATAAAATTTAAGAAGTGATATAACATTGTAAGTAAGAAGAATTTATCAAAAAACATGATTCAATTTAGACATTTGAATATAGAAAATCATTACAAGAGAGATGTATAAAAATTCTATATTTCAAAGTTCAATAGAATATAAATGAACATAAGATCAATTTGAATTAAGAGATTGAAAGAATTTGGAAAGAAGAGAATTACCACATGTGGTGCTTTGCGCATCTTTTTCAAATTTTTGGGCACATTTTTGTGCATCTTTTGACATTGGGCTAATTTTGTGCCTCTTTTTCAATACTAACACAACAAAACATTTAAAACAAAACACGAGTACAACAAACACAAAGAAATTCATCTCTCATTCTCTATTCTTCTGGAGGAGGAGGAGGAATGCCACTAAATAGATTGAAGTAGGAGGACATCATCATAACATTGGTATTGATTTCATGAACTTCATTTCTGATAATACCAATATCCTGTTGCTGCTGCATAAGTTGAGCATCAATTTGATCAAATCTTTGATCAACATGAGTCTCAAGTCTATCAAATTTCTCAATCAAATTCTGATAATCTGATTGAGGTGCCGAAGTTTGCTCTCCTTCTTCTTCTTCTTCAGAAGCACTTGCATGTGCTTTCCCTTTTTCCTCCTTGAAAATTGCTCTGAAGGAAGCATCGTTGTAGTAGACCGACTCTTCGTATTCATCATCAGGATGCACTAAGTTGTATTTCTTTTCCAAAATGTATGTAACTAAGTGTCCTAATGAGATGTTCCTTTTTCTCTTCTGTTCTGCATGCCCAATTTCTGAAAGCCCATAAAGATGATCTAGGATAAGTTGAGCTTCATCGATAGGCTTACGATCCATAATCAAATAGGTCACAACAGAAAGAAGTGGGGTAATATTGATCCTATCACCAGCTTTAGGAATGATTGAAGATTGAAGAATGTGCTGGATGATTCGAGCATTTTGGGTCATTCCTGAAACTCTAGCAACATGATATGCTAGGCCATTTTATCTAATCACTCTATTGACTTCATACCATTTAAAGTTGTCTTCATTCATATGGGTGTGGGCTCTATAACCTTCAGTTCTTAAGTTCAGAAAGGCACCTAAGTCATGCTTGGTGATTTCAACCTTTTGTTTGAAAACAAAAGAACTTATGCAGGAGTGGTCGGAGTTAAAGCTTATGTTGGCTAGAAAGTAGAGAAAGGTTTGTTTGTTGTAAAGGTGGACGAGAGAAAGAATGAATAGAAACTGGGTGGAGGCAAAAAGGTGCATTACCATAAAGTTTATCTCGCTTTGAATCAGAATGCGAGAAGATGTGATTTTGGCAGATGCAAAACGAGGAAAGGATTCCTCATTTGCCTTTGAAAGGAAGTTTTCAGAGGCATTTTTGTGAGGTTTCTTAGCCAACACCTTTTATCTTTTGCTTGAGGAGGCCATTGTCGATTTAAAACTGAAAGATATTGAAAGTGAAGTTTGGAGATGTGATTGTTGAGTTAAAATTTGTTCATATTTAAAGAAAACGATACGTTCGTCCGGGACGAAAATAGTTCGTCCTGGATGAAAATTATCGTTCGTCTGGACGAAAAAAGTTCGTACAGACGATCCATTTCGTCCAAAATGAAACGGTTTTTCGTAATCAACACAATTTACGATGCGTCCTTTCGTACAGACTTTTGACTTGACCGATCATACAGATAAAAAAATTTCGTACAAACGATCAAAAGTTAATTCGTTTTAATGTCAGTTGAAAACCGTCTCCTACAATGAAACGACGTCTGTTCGTCTGGACGAACAAAATGTTCGTACGGATGAACTTCACATTTAAAACTGCCTTATCCACTCAACCATTGCATTCAAACGTCCCGACGTTTGAGAAAATAAATATTTCATCATGGATGATCAATAGATCGTACAGACGAACTACATTAAAAATTGCTCTAAAAAATGTTTCATGTCACGCAAACTGAATTTAACACACATCGTCCAACACGAAAATTTTAGTCCCGGACGATTTCCACACATTTTTGGATTTTTGAATTTTTTATTGAAGAAAAACAAACAAAACATTCAAAACACGAAAACAAAGATAAAACCACAGACTCTAAAATAAACTCAATCAAAACACTCAAAAATCACAAAATTCAAAACACAAATCAAAAACAAATAAACTAAAAAAATATAAATATCAATGCTGTAAAAACATTTTTATTTAAGCATTCAAATCAATAACACCAAGCCTTATTCTTAATGTACTGAAGGTATCAAAGGCTAAAGGTTTTGTAAAAATGTCTGTAAGTTGATTTTCAGTTGAAACATGTGTGAGTTCAATTTCTCCCTTGGATACATGATCCCTTATGAAATGATGCTTTATGTCAATATGTTTGGTTCTAGAATGTTGAATAGGATTTTTGGAAATGCAAATAGCACTGGTATTGTCACAATAAATTGGAATAGTGCCTATAGATAATCCTAAATCAATCAACTGCTGTTTTAACCAAAGTATTTGTGCCACACAACTTCCTAATGCAATGTATTCTGCTTCTGTAGTAGATAGTGCCACTGAATTTTGTTATCTATTAGACCATAAAACTATTGAATTTCCAATGAATTGACATGTTCCAAAAGTGCTTTTCCTATCCACTCTATAGCCTGCAAAGTCAGAATCTGAGTAACCAATAATTTCAAATGAAGAGCTAAACTTAGGATATCAAATCCCTAAGTTTAGAGTTCCTAGTAAATATCTTAAAATCCTTTTCACTGTTGTTAAATGTGATTCTTTTGGATCTGATTGAAATCTAACACATAAGCAAATACTGAACATAATATCTGGTCGGCTAGCAGTCAAGTAAAGTAAAGATCCAATTATCCCTCTAAATTTCTTTTGATCAACAGATTTTCCCTTAAGGTCCTTATCCAACTGAACTGAGGAACTCATTGGTGTACTAACAGATTTAGCATTGTCCATTTCATATTTTTTGTGGATGTCCTTAATATATTTAGTTTGACTAAGAAATATTCCTTCCTCAAGTTGCTTAATGCTAAATCCTAGAAAGTAATTTAAATATCCCTTTAGACTCATTTCAAATTCACTACTCTAGAAATATCATCACAAAGATTTTTATTTGAAGATCCAAAGATGATGTCATCCACATAAATTTGAACAATAAGTATATCCATTCTAAATTTCCTTAAAAAGAGAGTTGTATCCACACTTCCTTTTTCAAAAGATCTTTTAAGTAGGAAGGTGCTCAACCTCTCATACCAAGCCCTAGGTGCCTGTTTCCATCCATATAATACCTTTTTTAACTTGAAAACATGATTTGAGTATTTAAAATATTCAAAACCTGGAGGTTGTTCTACAAAAACATCTTCCTCAATTACCCCATTTAAAAAGGCACTTTTGACATCCATTTGAAACAATTTAAAATCTTTAAAACAGGCAAAGGCTAGTAAAACCCTAATTGCTTCAAGTCTAGCTACAGGGGCAAAAGTCTCCTCAAAATCAATTTCTTCAATTTGATTATACCCCTTAGCAACTAATCTAGCCTTATTTCTAATGACTACTCCTGAGTCATTCATTTTTTTTTTGAATACCCACTTGGTTCCAACAATACTTTGATCTTTTGGCCTTGTAGTTAATTCCCAAACTTTATTTCTTACAAATTGATTTAACTCTTCTTGCATGGCCAATATCCAAAATTTATCAGAGAGTGCTTGATCAATGTTAGTGGGTTCAATAGTTGAAATAAAGGCTGAATGATTGACTTCCTTGTTTAATCCACGCCTAGTTCTAACACCCTCACTTGGTTCACCTATAATTAATTCCTTTGAGTGGTTTTTAGAAAATCTCAAATCTCTAGGCAAAAGGTTTTCTCTTTCCAAATTTTCTTCCACATTTTCTTCCAAATTTAATCTATCAATCTTTTGGGAGTTTTCTTCAATCTCTTCTTCAACAACATTTGGCTCTTCCAAATTTCCAGATTCATCAAACACATGTGTGGTTTCTTCAATGACTAAAGTTCTTTTGTTGAATACCCTATAAGATTTTCCAACACTTGAATATATAATAAAAATTCCTTCATCTAATTTTGGATCAAATTTTCCTAAGGCAGATTTTCCATTATTATGTATGAACACCTTGCAACCAAATACATGCAAATAAGATAAATTAGGTGTTCTACCTTTTAGCAACTCATAGGGTGTTTTATTCAAATTTGATCTCACATTCACCCTATTCAGAACATAACATGCAGTGCTAAGCGCCTCAGCCCAAAAATATCTAGGAAGTGAGTATTCTGCCAACATTGCTCGGGTAGCTTCTATTAATGTTCTGTTTTTCCTTTCAACTATCCCATTTTGTTTAGGGGTTCTAGGTGCAGAAAAATTGTGATCAATCCCTTTTTCTTTACAAAAATTTTCAAATCTTTCATTTGCAAATTTTCCTCCATGATCACTTTGTATAGAAATTATTTCACTCCCTAGTTTCTTTGAATCCAAGTAGAAAAATTTCTGAATTCCTCAAATGATTCACTCTTATGAAAAAGAAATCTAACCCAAGTGAATCTTGAGAAATCATCCACTATAACAAATCCGTATACCTTCCCTCCTAGACTTATAGTTCCTACAGGTCCAAAAAGATCCATGTGAAGAATTTCTAAAGGTTTACTGGTCCTAAGATCTTTATTGGACTTAAAAGAGGACTTCACTTGTTTTCTTAATTGACATGCATCACAAAGGTGGTCCTTAGTAAAGTCTAGTTTTGGTATACCTCTCACTAAGTTCTTTTGGGTAATTCTTCTAAGGTTTTTCATACTAGAATGACAAAGTCTCCGATGCCAAAGCCATGATTCATCAGAAACAGTTTTCAAACAAAAAGCAGTAGGAGATTGAATACAATTTAAATCTAGCATGTAAACATTGTTTACCCTTTTTACATTTAAAATATTTTTTCCCATTTAGGCTTATTATGCATCTAGTAGGTAAAAAGTTTACATTATAGCCCTTAACACATAGCTGACTTATGCTTAACAAATTATGTTTTAAGCCTTCAACTAAAAACACATTGTCTATGAAAAAGTTTTTTAAATTTCCAATCATACATGATCCAACAACTTTCTTTGTGGTATTATCTCAAAGTGTAACCTTGCCTCCACTCTTGGCTTCCAGCGTTATGAATTGAGCAGTATCTCCAGTCATATGCTTTGAACATCCGCTGTCCATGTACCACATGCTCTCACGAGGTCTTGTGTGAGAGCACACCTGTAAAATTCTCAAATGTTAGACCTGGAAACCCAAATAAGTTTGGGTTCACCTTTATGAAATTTATAATCAGATGCATGTATGATATGTCTAGGTTTATGCATCTTAGTTCTCCACACCAAATTAGTTTTCATTTTTAAAGTGCAGGTGTGAGATATATGTCCCAAAACTCCACAATTATTACATTTAACATTAGGAAAAATATTCTTATGTTTTCTTCCATATGATTGTCTTCTAAGGGATTTCATGAATTTAGGATAATATTTAGGATTTGTAAAATCTTCAAGTTTAGGGGGGTTCCTATTATCCTCGAGAGCTCTTATTGTGAGTTTGTAAAATGAATTCATATCTTCCAAGATTCGATTGGTATAATTGATTCTATATGTCTTGCTCTCAGATTCATCCTTAAAATTATTAAATTCTTTTTCAATTTCAGTATAAGATGATTTTAAATTCTCAAAATTCTTATTCAAGTCATCATATTCATCAAGAAGTTTCATGTGGTTGTTATCTATTAATGCATGATCTTTCCTAAGGATTTCATGTTCCTTCTTAAGCTCTTCCAATTCAAAACTTACACTAGCATGCATCTTTTTTATTTTCTTATATGCATCATGCATGTGTTCAGAAACTTCAAATAATTCATCATAAGTTAAGTCACATACCTCTTCTTGATCTAATTGATCAACATTATCTGTCATCAAGCAAAGGTTGGTGACTTCTTCTTCTTTTTCAGTCTCAGATGAATCTGAAGCTGAGTCCGCCTAGAAAGCTCTTTGAAACTTCTTCTTTCCCTTCTTTAACATTAGTTTTTCCTCTACCTTCTCCTTGCTAGGAGTGGCTTTGAGTGTTGGGCAATCAGTCTTGATATGACCTGGTTTCCTGCATTCATAACAAATCACTTCATTAGAAACATTGTCATTCTTGTTATACTTACCTCTATTCCATTGTTGGCGTCTCTTCTGCTTCCTCTTTAAGAATCTTCTAAATTGTCTAGTCATCAATACAATATCGTCTTCATCCTTAGGTTGTGAGTGTTCACTCTCTGACTCTTCCACCTTTAGTGCAATATTCTTGTCCTTTTGTGGTTCACCTGCATCAATGTTTCTTTGACTTACTCCTTGCTCATATGCAATGAGTGAACCAAGAAGATTGTCAATAGAATAAATGTTTAGATCTTTAGACTCTGTAATTACAGTAATTTTAGCATCATAAGCAGTAGGTAAACAACGAAGAATCTTATTGACCATTTCAACATTAGTTAATTCCCTACCAAGTGCATGCAAAGAAGTGACAATTTGTGTGAATCTTGTGTACATGTCTGAAATAGATTCATTTGGTTTCATGCGAAACAATTCATAGTCATGTAACAAGATATTGAGTATTGATTGCTTAACCTCATTTGTCCCTTCATAAGTTATACAAAGTCTATCCCATATGTCCTTTCTGCTTTTGCAAGTGGAAACCTGCATGTAGTCTTCAGATTTTAAAGCACAAAAGAAATTGTTTAAGCATTTGGCATTTAATTATGCTAAGTCAGGTTTTTCTATAGTCCAATCTGCATAAGGTGTTTTTACACTAACTCCATCAACTAATCTAGTTGGTTTTGTGTAACCTTCCTGGACTAGCATCCACATGCGATAATCAAGTGACTGTAAGAAAGTAGACATGCGTGTTTTCCAAAAATCAAAAGGAATATTGTCAAACAGTGGAGGTCTAGTGATAGAGTAACCCTCAGGTGTGTTTCAGTTTCCAAATGTAGCCATCTACGTAATCAAAAAGTAGTTCAAACTTATGATTTTGAAATGATGCTCTGATACCACTTGTTGAGTCTGTTACAAATCTATTTTTTATGGCTTATGTTTTGATGATTGACAAACACTACTTCTCTTAGACTGCTTGTTGCTTCTAACATTTCAGGAATCGAAGATCGGACGAACGAGACGATACCAATACAGGATTGCGTAGGTCTAGGGTTGAGTTAGTCTGTACTTTTGTTTTTCACTTCTTGAGTCTACTTGTAATGGTCAAAGAGACTGATGCTAAGTAACCCTTCACACACACACTTAAGAGACTTAGAATTTCTTTTTTTACTCATATCATCCAGGACTATTTTAGGATCGGGCCAGACGATCAAGCTTAAAACAGAAGGTCTAAATAAGGATTCTTAATTAAGGCAGCCGACATTAACATATCGGCCTGGACGATACGTGTATCGGCCATGGACGATAAGCTCAAAACAGAAAGAAGTTGCGGCCATAGATAATTAAGGTATACTGTATTTTTAAATTATCGGCCAAGACGATCCTAGGATCGGTCTGGACGATATGCACAAATTATGCCTTAATTGATCAGGAAATCAAGGGAGTAATTAAGGATTACTGATACGATCATATCATCCTGGATGATCGCAGGATCGGCCAGGACGATCCAGTCAAAAACCATAAGTTACTTCAGGACGATAAACATCGGCCAGCTCGTATCCAGGGCTATTGTCAGGACAATTTTCCTCTGATTTGAACTGATCGGCCAGGATGATCGTGAGATCAGCCTGGACGATCAAGCCAATTTTCAATCGTCCTGTTTTGCATCCAGGGTTATACTCTGGCCGATCTTCATTGATTTGTACTGATCGGCCAGGACGATGTCCATATCGGACTGGACGATATTGTCGGCAACTTGCAATTAATGAGCTCCTTTGAAGCTCTTCTATTTAAGAACTCTTGTTTAACGTTTTTCAAGACCTTTGGCTGTTTCCTTGACCTGAGAAGACCTAGAGGAGAGAAAGAGAGAGAGAGAGGGAGAGAGAGAGGATCTTGTGAGGGGGAGCTTCTGAGGGAATTCACAAGGGTTACTTCAAGGATCGTTCTTCTTGTTCTTCGTCTAGAGTTTCTCGTCCATGGAAGGGTCGGTAGAGGTAAGGAGTTAGCTTTTGATTATGGTTCTCTGCCAGCTTCAGGAGGAAGCAAAAGGAGGTAGGTTCTCTATCTTGTCGGGGTGGCAAAAAGTAGGTTCTTGTGAGGGCTTCTCCGCCTAGCCGTGGGGTTTAAAGGAGAGTCACTTTTTGTAGTGCAATACTTGGAGGGTGCCTCCAAGGAGTGGACGTAGGTCGAGTTGACCGAACCACTGTAAATTTCTGTGTTCTTATTTTTGCTTCCGAACTTTTTAATTCCGCATTTATTTTTGTGGTGATTTTGGTTTGTGATTTTTATTCTTTGTGAAAATAAAATTTTTAAAATACCAATTCACCCCCCCCCCCCCTCTTGGTTAGCTTGGGCTAGTTCTATAGGGCTTAACATCCCTAACGAACTTTCAAGTGGTATCAGAGCGAGATTCAAATTTTTAAGTTTGAAAACTTTTTGAATTAGATCCATGGCTAACCTTGGGAATCGTAACACTACGGAAGGTTATTCTATTTACCCGACATCCCCTGTTCGATAACCTACCTTTTGATTTTTGGAAAACTCGCATGTCAACATTTTTACAATCTACTGATTATCGCATGTGAATGCTTATACAAGAAGGTTATTCTCCACCTCGTGAAATTAATGGTATTAAAACTGAAATTTCCTTTACTGAATGGACTTTTGATGAACGTGATTTCGCTCAACTAAATGCAAAATGTTTGAACTGTTTTTTCTGTGCTTTAAAATCTGAGGATTACATGCGTGTCTCAACTTGCAAAACTGGTAAGGAGATTTGGGATAAATTGTGCATCACCTATGAAGGTATTAATGAAGTTAAACAATCCCGGTTAAACATTCTCTTGCATGAGTAGGAACTTTTTCATATGAAACCTCATGAATCGATTTCTGACATGTACACAAGATTTACTCAGATAGTTATTTCACTGCATGCACTAGGAAAAGAACTTTCAAATTATGAAAAAGTAAACAAGATTTTGAGATGCTTGCCTTCGTCTTATGATGCTAAAATCACTACAATCCCTGAATCTAAGGATTTGAACACCTATTTTATTGATAACTTACTTGGCTCACTCATTGCTTACGAGCAAGGGGTGAATCAAAGAAATCTTGATGCAGGTGAGAAGAAAAAGGAGAAAACAATTGTACTGAAGGCGCACAAATTGAATTCTGAATCTTCCGGGTCTGAAAGCGATGAAGTTGCCTTCATCACAAGGCAATTCAAAAGCTTTCTAAGGAAGAAACAAAAGCATCATCAAAGTTGGAGAAACGGTAAGGAAAATAAACATGTTAAAGGATCTTCTGATGAATGCAGGAAACCTGGACATGTGTGAACAGATTGCCCAACACTTAAAGATCACTCAAGCAAAGGAAAGGGTGAGGAGAAACCTAAGCCAAGGAAGGATAAGATGAGAGTACAAAAAGTATTTTGGGCGGATTCGGCATCGGTTTCATCAGAAACAGAACCAGAAGATGAGACATCAAAATTGTGCTTGATGGAAGACAACAATCCTAATCAAGAAGAGGTATGTGAACTTTCCTACGATCAACTTCTTGAAGTTTTAGAAAAAATTCATGCATCATATAGGAAATTAAAGAAAACACATGCTAGCTTGAAATTAAAATTTTTAAATCTACAAAAGGAGCATGAAATTTTGGTTAAAGACCATCAAATAATTGATTCAAATCATATGACTTTACTTGATGAATTTGATGAGTTAAATAATAATCATTGTGAGTTAGTTGAAAAGCATGATGTATTAAAAGTCTCACACACATCACTTGAATCTGATTTTAAGAAGTCTAAGGAGATAGAAAAAATTTGAGGATTGAAAATGAAGTTTTAAAAAATACAAATTTGAAGTTTCAAAATGATTTAGAAGAATGTAAGAAAACTATGATGACATCTACTTTTGATGAATTGCCAAAACCTAGGAAGAGGCATTATAACTCAAACCACTTAAAAAATCCTTTTCCTGGAGTTAGATGTTTTTCATGTGGCATGCTAGGACACATCTCACACACTTGCACGATTCATCATAGTACACATTTGGTGTGGAAACCTAAGGTGCATGATCCACAGCATACCACACATACATTGCATTCTTCTCTTCATAAGAAGGAACTCAAACCTGCTTGGGTTCCTAAATCTAACATTTGATAATTTTGCAGGAAGCCTCTCACAAAAGACCTCGTGAGAGTATGTGGTACCTGGACAGTGGATGCTCTCGACATATAACTGGTGATTCCAGCCAGTTCATTGTACTAGATTCCAGGACTGGAGGCAAGGTTACTCTTGGAGACAAAACCACCAAGAAGGTGGTAGGTGCAGGTATAATCGGTAATTCCAAGAACCTTATGATTAAAAATGTTTTGCTTGTAGATGGATTGAAGCACAACTTGCTCAGCATCAGTCAATTCTATGACAAAGGCTTCATCGTGCAATTTTTTGCAAGCTCATGCATTGTAAGTTTAAGCAATAACACTATTTTGCAGGAAAAGAGGATCAACAACGTTTACATGCTTGATTTAAATAATATTGAATGTGCTGCTTCTTTTTGCTTAAAAACTGTGATTGATGATTCTTGGTTGTGGCACAGGAGGCTTTGTCATGCAAGTATGAAAACCCTTAGGAAAGTAACCCAAAAGGACCTAGTTAGAGGTGTCCCCAAACTTAAGTTTTCAAAAGACCACCTTTGTGATGCCTGTCAACGAGGAAAGCAAGTCCACTCCACTTTTCACCCCATTAAGGACATTAGCACCTCTAAACCTCTAGAAGTCCTTCACATGGATTTGTTTAGACCCATTAGCACTGCCAGCCTGGGGGGGAAAGTCTATGGTTTTGTGATTGTTGATGACTACTCGAGGTTCACTTGGACTAGATTTCTTTCGCATAAAAATGAGTCTTTTGAGGAGATTAAAACATTTTCTACTTGGATTCAGAAAAAGCTAGGTTGTGAGATTTTGACCATCCATAGTGATCATGGGGGAGAGTTTGAAAATGAAATATTTGGAGTTTTTTGTGAGTACAAGGGGATTAGCCACAATTTTTCAGCCCCTAGGACTCCTCAGCAGAACGGGATAGCTGAAAGAAAGAACCGGACCTTGGTGGAAGCCGCTAGAGCCATGCTTGCTGAGTATTCACTTCAAAAATACTTTTGGGCTGAAGCGGTTAACACAACTTGTTATGTGTTGAATAGGGTGAATGTTAGAGCCAAATTAGAGAAGACACCCTATGAGATCCTTATGGGTAAGACACCTAATCTTTCCCACCTTCATGTCTTTGGTTGTAAGGTTTTCATTCACAACAATGGGAAGTCTCACTTGGGAAAATTTGATCCTAAATGTGATGAAGGAGTATTTTTGGGATATTCTAGTGTTGGGAAGTCTTTTAGGGTTTTTAACAAAAGAACTTTGATGGTGGAAGAGACAACCCAAGTAGTTTTTGATGAGTCTGATCCTAAGAAACATGGAGTAGAAGATGATGATGTTGGAGAGATTACAAGAGGAGTAGAAAACTTTGGGAAGGGGGGTGAGCACCTAAGTAATGAAGGAGTAGAAGAAGTTCCCCAAGGAGTAGAAAATTTTGATGAAAGGGGAGAAACTTCACACACTTTACCTAAAGATTGGAGATACTCTACAAGTCACCCCAAGGATTTGATCTTAGGAGACCCTTCTAGTGGAGTTAAGACTAGACATGAACTTAGGAAGGAGGTGAACCATTCTGCCTTTATTTCTATGACTGAACCCACCACCATTAACCAAGCCCTTTCTGATGAGTTTTGGATTTTAGTAATGCAAGAAGAATTGAATCAATTTATTAGGAATGATGTTTGGGAACTTCTGGAAAGACCTAAGGGACAAAGTGTAGTTGGGACAAAGTGGGTCTTTAAGAACAAGGTGAATGATTCAGGAGTGGTGGTAAGAAATAAAACAAGATTGGTGGCTAAGGGGTATAATCAAATAGAAGGAATAGACTTTGAAGAGACTTTTACCCCTGTAGATAGATTGGAAGCCATTAGAGTGCTATTAGCCTTTGCCTGTTATAAAGGATTTAAGCTTTTCTAAATGGATGTCAAGAGTGCCTTTTTAAATGAGGAAATAAAAGAAGATGTTTTTGTAGAACAACCTCCAGGTTTTGAGAGTTCTCAATTTCCAAATCATGTGTTTAAATTAAAAAAGGCTTTGTATGGTTTAAAGCAGGCACCTAGAGCTTGGTATGAGAGGCTTAGCACATTATTACTAGAGAGGGAGTTTGTCAAGGGGAGCGTAGACACCACCCTTTTTCTTAGAAGAGTTGGAGATGATTTACTCATTGTTCAAATTTATGTTTATGATATACTCTTTGGATCTTCTAATAAAAAATTGTGTGATGATATTTCTAAAACAATGAGTAGAGAGTTTGAGATGAGTTTGATGGGAGAGTTGTCCTACTTTTAGGAGTTTAGCATAAAACAATTGGAGGATGGAACTTTTCTAAATCAAACAAAATATATAAATGACATTTTGAAGAAATATGAGATGAACAAAGCCAAGCCAATTAACACTCCCATGACTTCTAGTGCTCCATTGGATAAGGACCCAAGTGGTAAGTCTGTTGATCAGAAGAAGTATAGAGGCATGATTGGATCTTTACTTTACTTGACTGCGAGTCGACCTGATATCATGTTTAGTGTTTGCCTTTGTGCTAGATTTCAAGCTGATCCTAAGAAATCCCACATGACTGCTATTAAGAGAATTTTTAGATACCTTTTGGGGACACAAGGCTTAGGGATTTGGTATCCTAGACACAACACTTCTTTTTAGATTATTGGTTTTTCTGACTCTGATTTTGCAGGATGCAAGGTGGATAAAAAAGTACTTCTGAAACTTGTCAATTAATTGGATAATCTTTGGTCTATTGGTCTAGTAGGAAGCAAAACTCTGTTGCACTTTCCACTGCTGAAGCTGAATATATTGCTCTTGGAAGTTGTGTGGCCCAAGTTCTTTGGTTGAAACAACAGGTATTTGATCTAGGATTACATGTAAACACCATCTCAATCTTTTGGGACAACACTAGTGCCATATGCATCTCTAAAAATCCTATCCAACATTCAAGAACTAAACACATTGACATTAGGCATCACTTTACTATAGATCATGTGACTAAGGGAGACATTGAGTTACACCATATGGCAACTAAAAACCAACTAGCTGACATCCTTACTAAACCACTGGCCTTCGACACTTTCAGTTCTTTAAGAACCAGATTGGGTGTGATTGACATAAATGCATGAAACTTTTAGCTATTTTCTTTTGTTTTTTTTTTTTTTTTTTGACCTTTTAGTATGTTTTATTTTTTCTTTTGTCTTTTTTTTTTGTTTGTTTTCAAAATCATTGTTGATATGGTATTATATTCCTTGTCCTTGTTTTTTTTTTTTGAAAATTTGTAGTTAATGTGTTTTCATCTACTTAATCTCTTAGATGGTAGGAATATTTTGATATTGTGTCTCTTTCTCTAACCTATTTTAGTGGCATAGTTTTCTTTTCTAATTAAAAGTCTATCTCAAATTAAAGATTGTTTATGAAATTAAAATCTTTTCTTAAGCTTGCTTAAGCATATCTATCTTGTATTTATAATGATTAAAGTCTTTTTGTCACATCAAGATCACTCGTTACTCTTATCTTCGATTATTAATCCTGCTTGTGGTAATTCTTCCCTATGTTAGAGAGAGAGCTCCTATTCTCTAATATCTGAGAAGATATATTCACAACTAAGTTTTTTTAAAGGATTATAAAAGGGAATCTAGCTTGCAAAAATAAAAAAAAAATTGGCCAATGATGCCAACAAAAGAAGCGCAAAGTTGCCAAAAATTGAAAAATCTATAAAAAGATGCGCAAAGCGCCACAAAATTGACAAGAGGCATAAAATGAGCTCACTCAAAAGCAAGCTACTCTCTCTTTTTAAATCTTTTAGAACTTAGAAATTTTGGTTCTCAAAGGCTTGATCTCGATTATCGTACGATTGTGACAAATCTACCTTACTTCATTATTTTATGAAGATATTTTTCTTACGACAAGTGGTAGGTGGATTCTTTTTCTCATATCCAATTAATTATTTGAGTTAGGTCATTGATTTCAAAAGACGATTCTACCCTAAGAAAATGTTTTGAGCTAAGGGTAAACCATGAATGGATATTCTACTATTCTATGGTTTAATGAGATTGGTAACTCATTAACTCACAAGTTTTTTAAAATCAATCACATGGAATACTATATCATTGACATGCCTTGATTAAAAAAAAAATTCATATGTTATTTGTCTTTTGTTCCCTCCTTTTTGATATGTCAAAAGGGGGAGAAGTTTATGAGGTTCCTTTTTGTATCGATCCTGAATTTTTACTACTGATTTGTTTTCGTAGTGTTTGTCATCATCAAAAAGGGGGAGATTGTTGCAAATCTATTTTTTATGGCTTATGTTTTGATGATTGACAAACACTATTTCTCTTGGACTGCTTGTTGCTTCTAACGTTTCAAGAATCAAAGATCGGATGAACGAGATGAAGCCAATTCAAGATTGCGTAGGTCTAGGGTTGAGTCAGTATGTACTTTTGTTTTTCACTTCTTGAGTCTACTTGTAATGGTCAAAGAGACTGATGCTAAGTAACCCTTCACACACACACTTGAGAGACTTAGAATTTCTATTTTTACTCATATTGTCTAGGACGATTTTTGGATTGGCCCGGATGATCAGGCATAAAACAGAAGGTCTAAATAAGGATTCTTAATTAAGGCAGCCGACATTAACATATCGGCTATGAAGATAAGCTCAAAACAGAAAGAAGTTGCCGCCATAGACAATTAAGGTATACTGTATTTTTAAATTATCGGCCAGGGCGATCCTAAGATCGGCCTGGATGATATGCACAAATTATGCCTTAATTGATCAGGAAATCAAGGGAGTAATTAAGGATGATTGATACGATCATATCGTCCTGGACGATTGCAGGATCGGCCAGGACGATCCAATCAAAAACCTTAAGTTACTTCAGGACGATAAACATCGGCCAGCTCGTATCCAGAGCTATTATCAGGATGATTTTCCTCTGATTTGAACTGATCGGCCAGGACGATCGTGGAATCGGCCTGGATGATCAAGACAATTTTCAATCGTCCTGTTTTGCATCCAGGGCTATGCTCTGGCCGATCTTCATTTATTTGTACTGATCGGCCAGGCCGATGTCCATATCGGCCTAGACGATATTGTCGGCAACTTGCAATTAATGAGCTCCTTTGAAGCTCTTCTATTTAAGAACTCTTGTTCAACGTTTTTCAAGACCTTTGGCTGCTGCCTTGACCTGAGAAGACCTAGAGGAGAGAAAGAGAGAGAGGGAGAGAGAGAGGATCTTGTGAGGGGGAGCTTGTGAGGGGATTCACAAGGGTTGCTTCAAGGATCGCTCTGCTTATTCTTCGTCTAGAGTTTCTCGTCCGTGGAAGGGTCGATAGAGGAAAGGAGTTAGCTTTTGGTTGTGGTTCTCTATCAGCATAAGGAGGAAGCAAAAGGAGGTAGGTTCTCTGCCTTGCCGGGGTGGCAAAAAGGAGGTTCTTATGAGGGCTTCTCCGCCTAGCCGTGGGGGCTAAAGGAGAGTCACTTTTTGTAGTGCAATACTTGGAGGGTGCCTCCAAGGAGTGGACGTAGGTCGAGTTGACCGAACCACTATAGATTTATGTGTTCTTATTTTTGCTTTCGCACTTTTTAATTCCGCATTTATTTTTGTGGTGATTTTGGTTTGTGATTTTTATTCTTTGTGAAAAGAAAATTTTTAAAATACCAATTCACCCCCCCCCCTCTTGGTTAGCTTTGGCTAGTTCTGTAGGGCTTAACATCCCTAACGAACTTTCAGAGTCTAGTAATTAGGTTGTTAAGCCTAAGTTAATGTCCCAAAGGCTACCAAGAGGGGGGTGAATTGGTAGTTTAAAAATTTTAAGCCCTCTTTTAAAATTATGTTGAACCAAAATAAAAATTATTTATTTTAAGTTTTATAGAAAACGTTTTTCAACCACAGAGTTTTTAAGACTTAAAAAAAATAAAATGTGGAAACGTAAACACTGTAAAGTAAATGACACCAAATTTATAGTGGTTCGGTCTATAACCAGACCGACATCCACTCCCTGGAGGCACCCTCCGAGTATTGCACTAATACCGCAAAGTGACTCTCCTTTTGCACCCACAATAAGGCGGTGTTGACCTCATTTTTGTATGAGGTCACTAAGGCCCTTCCAAACTCCAGATTAATTTTAGATCCTAGGATCCACTCTAGACCTTAGGATTCTTTCCTAGAGCCAGACCTTAGAGCCTACTCTAGAGCCTAGGATTCCCTTAAATCCTAGATCTTAGAACTCCTCTAGATCTTAGGACCACTCCAACTTCAAATCAATCCCCATCCTTGATCAACCTCAACCTCAAACCAATTCCTACATTTGATCAATTCCAACTTCAATTTGATTCCTACCTTTGATCAATTTAAATCTCAAACTTCATTCAACTCAAATTCAAATTAATTCAAGTTTCAAACATATCCAAACCTTGATCCAATCAATTTTACAATCCAACCTTCAACTTAGACTTTGATCCAAACTTCAATCTAGCTTTGATCTCATCCATTCATTAACAATCATCACATGATTGTAAATGATTTGGATACTTCAATACTAATCATTCAAACTTAAAATCTATTCCAAATCCAGAAGTCTAAACTCAAATTCAAAGTCTTAAGGTCTTGTCCTAAAGACCCTTTTTAAAGAATTTTTTCAAACATTTCAAAACCCAGTCAAATGGTCTCTGATTCAGGATCTATCACTTGCAAAGTGATAAGACATTTCTCTAGAGATTACCCTCCAAATTTGAGCTCATTTGGAGGATTCTAACCCTTTAAACTTAATCCAACTCCAAATGTTGCAAAACCTTTGAATATTTACAATCCATGCCACTAAGCCTTTCACCTAGTGGAATTTGACTTTGGATCCCCCTCCAAATCTTTTGATCCCTCTTAATACCTTGATATTAACTTATTAAGCAATGATCTACATCTTTTTAGATTCAATTTGACCCAGAATTGACTTGAGTCTAAAATGACCAAAATGCCCTTAAATGGAGATTTTTGGACTTTTGGCCTAAACTCAACTTGATTTGACTTATCAACCTTTGAAATCTTCTTCAAATATCATTCCAATGGAACCTAAATGACTTTAGGAACACATTGAACACAAACTTACTCTTTGGTTTGACTTGGTTGACCAAGTCAACCATGATTGACCAAATCAACCCTTTAACCCAACACTTGTTAATTTTAACCATTCTAGTGATTTTGAATCAATTCAACTCATCAAGATTGGTTAATTATATACTCTTGACTTCAAATTCCTTGGCATGATGTCTTGTAGCACTCTTGACCTCCCTCATGCACATCCTAGTCACCATTGACTAGTCAACAAGTCAATGGGTCAAAAACAACCCTTGAAATGAGACCATAGCTTGGCCACCTCATCATCCCATAAAGCAAACCCTTTCTCCAAGCCAAAATCTCCTTTTGGCTAATGGGAATATGCTTTTTCCCTCCCTAATTGACCATTAAACAAGCTCTATTAACCAAGCCAAGTATTGGTTCATCCAAATGGGGAAAAAGGTGTGGTCCCTCTTCACATGGACCAAGAGATGTCACTCTCAACCACCAACCCTATTCCATAGCTTTGGGCAGCATAGGGGACACTTGGCACTCATCCAAAACCTCCTCAAATCAAATCTCAACCATCCAATCCAAAAGCCAAAGGTAAAGTGGGGGAAAACTTGACCTAAAGGTGGCTTCTTCATCATTCCCTTTGATATGATCAAAATCTCCAAACTCCAGCAGCCCTCAACCTTCTAAGAGCTCCTCCTACACACTCCAACACATTTCAAGTCCTTCCCAAGCTTTTCCCAACCATTTTCAAGCCTCAAATCACTATTTTAGTGAGGAGAGAGCATTCTAGAGAGAGAAAGAGGACTTTCCAATATAACTTTTGATTCAGCAAGATCTGGCTTTTGGAGTCTTCAGCAAAATTGTAGAGGATTTCTGCAGCTTTCCAACAAGCCAAAAATCTCAAAAATCCGACGGTTGGATCGTAAGTTATGCTCATTTTAAGTTTAAATTTCAATTTGAAACTGTAGTGATTTTACAATGAATGGAGCCTCCAAACTCCAGGCATTGTAAGATCATATTGCCCTCTAACTACAGTTCAAATTTCGTGCAATTTCGTCAAGTATTTTGAAAGATATGAGCGTTTAAAGATTTCTATTCAAAATGAACTAGAGCAGATCTGGACCGTCCGATCGACGATCAGACGGCTCAGATCTGGGTATACCGTGCGGCTTCCTCCATGTTTGAACGTGGGTCATCCCGTGGTATGGGAGGGTGATGTGGCGTCACACCACGCCGCCACGTCACCGTCAGCTGATTTGACCCAAATTTGAATAAAAAATGCTTTAAATGCTCCAAATCTTCAAAAATTCACAGAAAATCGAGTTCTCCACCAAATTGGGCGTTCCTGGGCTCGTTGGAAAGATAATCTAATCTAGTATTTATTAAAATTAAAATTATATCTATTTGATGTCTTTATTGTGATATATTTGAGTTTATGTTAATTTCATTTATTGCTATTTTCTCACAATCCAGTGATCAAATGAAGCCCAAATTTTGGTGGATGATTATTGAGTATCTTAGGCATGTTTAATAATTTTTCTAGATTTATATGCTCAATAGATTTCTGTGATATGATTTTTTAAGGTAAATGATCTATTTTGGACCCTAAACTTTGAAAATTCATAACTCCTTAGGGTTTTAGTATTTTGCTATGATATTTCTGTGGTATGCTTAAATGTATGTCATGGTTAGACACACCAAGTTTCATGCCTATATAAATATTAGAGACACTTAGGAAAAATAATTAAGGAAATATCTAGAAAACTTAGAAAATTCATACGAGATTGTACACACACCCAATAGGGGTGAAACTTAAACATAGTAAACGTAGTGACATCATATACCTTAGGTTTAAATTTGACTCAATTTGGATGTCATTAGGTTAGAAAATTGAGCATGTCAAATTTCAGCCCCTTTAAGGACTTAGAAAATTCAATAAATCATCATAAATTTATATTTATTCCAAAAAATACCCATAATACCTCTAATTAACCATATTTATACTCTTAATCATTGAAAATTAAAATTACATTAATTTTACATTAAAATCCACTTTAATTTAATTTTAATCAAAATCAATATTTAATCACTTTTAATTAATTAAAAATTATTAAAAATCCCAAAAAATCTTTAAACACTTTTTGATCTCTCCTTAGATCATTTCTGATCTTTGTAGTTGATTTCAAGAAGTTTGGGACTCATTTGGGATCAAATCACTAAAATGACCCTTAATTGAAACAATTTAATAATTTCAATAAATACCCAAACTTCCAAAATTCATAACTAATTGTAGAAAATTCCAAATCAATCAAACTCAGTGGCTAATGACTCTAATTAAAATCTAGTTTTTTTTTTTAAATTTCAAACCCCCAAAATCTGGTCAAAGTAAAAAAGTCAACATTTTGGTCAACCCTAGGTCAAAACCAGGTCAAAACTCTAAAAATCATAACTTTTGATAGAAAACTCCAAATTGAATGTGCCAACTGTCTAACAACTCATAATAAGGTCTAGTATTTGTTAAAAATCTGAAACTTTTAAGATTAACTCTAATTTTGAAAATTAAATTTTGACCCCTTAGTTAGCATATCCGGATAACTTCAAAAATTCATTAACTCTCCCAAATTTCAGAATTTTCTTAATAGGTTAATAAAATTCCCAACTAATCCATTAAAATCAGTAACCAACTCCCTTTAATATCAATCCACTCCTTTAATTCTAACCAATTTAAATAACTTAATCAACCCCGATTGCTACTCGGTAACCCAGGCCTACGAGGCTATTAGCTTAGCCCCAAGGAAGGTGAAATAAACTTCACGGCCTCGGTGTGAAACAAAGGTAGTAATCAATTAACTTTTAAAATATGTCTAATTAAAATTCTTAATTCATTAATATTTAAATTTTAATTTAAATCCCCTTCTAAGCCTTAACAAATCCAAACTTTTAGACAACTTTAACTAATCACCTACTTTAGGATCTATCCCAGCCACACGACCTTTCTCACACACTTTAGATGATGTGCTAGGTCAACCAACTCTAGATCTAGGATAGGCCGGTGTTTACTTTACTGCTGGGTGCCGGATTTTTCGTAGTTTTCACTGCATGTTGTGGATGAAATTGCTTTGCTGTGTCTGCTTACTTTTTCTGCATTCTGTGGATTGATTGATGTGTTTGGCGACTAGATTACCCTTAGGTTAGGTACGATCTGGATGTTGACACAGTTTTATGAAGGTGGTCACGCTCATGCAGGGCAATATAAAAAGGGGGCAAATCAAAAAATGCATAAATATTATAAACTCTTTGCACAGGTGCGTCAGCTGCTAAAGCCCCCAAATCATAAAAAGAGCGTGGCCAGTGTGTTTATTTTCTTTTCTGCTCATATACAACTGCTTGGGAATAACTGCTTTTTTATATATTAATTGCTTAGGATAACCATGCAGGTGAGTCTAGATTTTTATTTTGATATTAATGTAATTTGTGTAAGTGTCAAGTGTTGTGAAAGTTGATTTTGAGTTGGGATACATAGACCCAAAGCTTGGATTCCAAAGAGGAAAGGATACCCCTTTAGGGAACACTCCTTTTTCATTTGGAAATCCAAATTTGGATCATACCTCTTCCTTACCCAAAGAGGAAAGAGTGACCTTCCCCCTTAGAGGGAAGTGCCCTATTGTCCATTTGGGTAATCCACTACGAAGATTCCAAGAAGATTGAAGAAAAGGAGTCAAAAGAAGAATGAGATTGAAGATTTGAAGATTGAGAGTATCCCACTCAAAATAACTTGCGTCATTACTAGGTTTAGAATCTGGGTTGTTGTTAGTGGTGCCCGGCCACTTTACTTTCTGCAAAATTCTGGTTTGTAATAAGCAAGGCAATTTTGCCTATGGACATTTATTAATTAATTTATATTTGATGTGATGATTTGATTGCCTTTAGGATTACTTGTTTTTACTAGTTTTTTGGCGATTGCATGCCGCTTTTTGTTTTTGACTGGATACGTGAGAATCGTGAGGGTGTGAAAGTTTTCTACTCATAACTTTAAAAGTCTAAAATTTTAGTGAGTCTAAATAACATAGAAAGATAACGAATCTAGGGAATTAGCCGGGGATCGACCCCGGGGTCACATGCATATTTCTGCATTACTCTTTCCTTGCTTTAGACCCTTCCCCGCCTGCGGGTAGAGTCCGGATAGTCTGACCTATGAGGACGAGGTACCGGACCTGGGAAAGTCCAGTCTTCTAAAAAATTATTTTATAAGCCTGTTTTAAAATTTCAAGCATACTTGATTTGGAAGTTGTCAACCAGCATGCATTGCATTAGATACAAATTAAAAGAGTCAAAATTTTAATATCATAGTCCTTAGCATTTTAGCACCCAACATAAGTCAAAGGGGTCAATTAGGAGAATCTCTAGATGTTGACCCCAACTCTCCAAAACTTTAATTATAACGTCCCTACCACTCTTTCATAAAAGACCGGACTCATCTCTTTTAAATCGATTAGGTGGTTAGCTGGCTCCCCAATCCAGGCCGGGGTAAGTCCAGACCTTGCACTGCATTAGTTAGGATCGGACGACTGTGGTCCAGTGTCCAAAATAGATTTAGGATCCGGGGCAGATCTTTGATTATAAGACCCCAAACACCGGGAATCTAATCCCAAATTTCTAATAAAATACTTAACTCTAATTAAATATCATTTCATTCCAAAACATAAAGCCCAACACTTAGATTAAGTTGGGACACTTCCGGATGGTTCTGGAATCTTAAAATGTCCCCTACCTCTCCTCCTTTAACTCCGTTAATAACTGCTCAATTTTGATCCATTCCCTTTTGAGTTTCCAAAATTCATTTCTCTTTTTGATATCACTCCTAGAAATTCTAACAAAATTTTGCCGTTATTTTAATCGAGAGTTTTCGTAGGAGACCTCGTTTTCTTACGATGTAATTAACTACGAGGGCTTGCGCTCGTAGGAGATTTAGAACCACACACGCACCTGATTTTAAAAATTGATTTTTCAAAACTCAATTGGATTTCTTTGGAAAAAACTTAAATACTAGTGATCATTGTTATCATATTCAAAGAATTATCATCGAATGATATTTTCTCCCTTCGGGGAGATACATCTTTCTTTGATAAGGCTTTGGATGTGAACCTAACGATCACACTTCTTGAATATTGTAGCTGGATATTCAGTTGAACCTCATTTTGACCCCTCGGGGCCATATGAAGTTCTCTTTAGCATCCGGTCATAATATTTAAGATGAATTTCGTAATTCTAAATCTGAATACCGTTATGAAATTTTATTCTCACCTCTCGAGGTGATATACTTTTTCTAACGAAACAATTCGATTTTAGAATTTAATTTTAACTCCCAAAGAAAACCAATATTTTCAAAACATATTTTCAAAATTCCACCAACAGGCGGAGAAGCCTTTACAAACACACTCTTTTCACCACTACCCGGTGTGGCAGAGTACCGTCGTCCCTTTTACATAATCCCAAGTGTTGGCAGAGAACCGTCCGTCCTTTCACACTCTCCTAGTGTGGGCAGAGAACCCTTCCATCCTTTCACACTCTCCTATTATGGGCAGAGAACCCTATAGCTGTTCACACTCTCCAAGTGTAGGAAGCGATCCTTTCGGCTATTCACACTCTCCAAGTGTCGGCAGCGAATCGGATCTCCTTGACAGATCTTCTCACAAGAAATCTAGAAGGATGAAAGAAAAGAGTGAAGTAATCCCAATTCACAAGTAGAGATTCTTACGTTTGAACTCCAAGTGAAGCCTTCATGCTCCAGTGGTAGGAATCCTCTTTTGAATGCACTCTCACACTCTCTCCTTTGCTATTCTCTCAAGAGGCACGAATATCAAATGACAAAAAGATTTGGTGGCAGTCTAATTTGGACTATTTATTCAAAAGACAAGAAAAACCGTCCAAAAACTATAAGTTTTCAATTCTGTAAGCAGTGGATCGTCTCGTACGATCGTGGATCGTCTTGGACGATTTTACTTAAACGCTTTGAAACGACCCTACTTGTATATGTGTACGAAATGTCTTCGTACACACTGATCGTCCCGTACGAACTAAGTTCGTCCGGTACGAACGGTTATTACTAGGTCGGTCTAGAAAACTGCTGAAAATTGTTCTAAGTCAGTTAATCGTCTGGACAAAAATTAATTCGTCTGGACGAAATTTTTACAGAGAGCAGATCATTTTCTAACGATAATTAATTTCGTCTGGACGAAAATTTTACAGAGACCAGATCGTCCTGGACGATAATTAATTTCGTCTGGACGAAAATTTTACAGAAAGCAACTCGTTTTCTGACGATAATTAATTTCGTCTGGACGAAAATTTTACAGAGACCAGATCGTCCTGGACAATAATTAAATTCGTCCCGGATGAATAGGACTTAGAAAATTTTTCAAGCCAGTTCCTATTCGTTATATGTGCTCAATAGGAGATAACTGTCTGATCGTCCCATACGATCTGATATCATCCCGTACGATCAGTATAACTTAAATATGATCTCCTTATGTGTGTGTGTATGTTTTTATTCACTCAATTACAATCACTCCCTTTCAAATTTAATTCAAAGAAAAAATTAAGCTTCAAATTCATAAAGTATATCATGTTGAATTTGATTTGAAGTTTTCGTAGTCTGGAGTCTGATTTTTCTAAAATGTTAGTACACACAAGAGCAAATACAAATATTCTAAAATTGTTAGGAGATAACTACACATTTGAACAATAATGTTTTGAATCATCAAAACTATACAAGTTGCAAAAATGTAAAGCATGCAAATAACAACTATTTTAACAGTTGTATTCTGAGATGGCTTGGGATTTTCTTCCTTCTTTGGGATTATTTGTGCTATATTAAAATTATTTTATTGTCTTGATATTACACTATTTGTTTGTTAATGAATAGCTACTGACATCTATCTATAGCTTTCATTTTAGCTGATGTTTTGGTGGATTTAAACTTGAGTTATGATTGCACAGGTTATATGGCTGATGGTTTTTCCCGTCGTTGATCTTGTACCTTCAATTTTTTGTTTGCTAGAGGTACCCGTGAGAGTTTGGCTGGGATTTAGGGTTTGTTGGTTCTGTTTTGATTTGTTTGTTAACTGCAGGTGGTTGGCTATCCCTTGGTTTTTGCTTTGGCATATGTTTAACCGGTTTTCGTTGCTTGGTGTGGGTAGGATTGGTGACATCCTAGAGGTTTTGTGTTGTTCTTTTGGGGGCTTTATGCTTTACTGTATGGGCTCTTTACAGGTGTTTTTTGGTTGATCCTGAAGGTAGGATTAAGTGGCTTGTGGATTTTCCTAAAGAGGCTTTTTGTATTATATTTACTCTTAGCTCTATAAGTCTTCATCCCCTCTTTGGCTTAATGTGGTGTAGATTTGTTACTTCTCTTTCGTTACTATCTTTAATTTAGATTATTTTTACAGGTAAACCTATAATTTTTTATGGTATAACTTGTCTTTTTGCAGGACCATTACTTTGCAAGTTGAGTTGCTTCTGGCTGACTTCAAGCTTTTTTATAGAAAGATTGGGCTTCATTTCCTTATTTTTATTTTTCTTTTTTGGATGCTTGTCTATAGCATCTTTAAAATGTTACTAGGGTGCCCTATATTTTTTATTAGTAGAGACAATTGGCTTGTAGGTTTTCTTTTGCTTTGTTTTGTAGCTCATAAGAACATTATTGAGTTGATGGTCTCATGTAAAGACCTTGTAATCATTTTTAATTACTAACACGTAGGCCTCTCTATGTGTTTTAACAAAAAAAAAACAATATGTCCTCCCTAAGTGAAGAAAATAAAAAATGAAGAAAATAAAAAGAACAACCAATAATAACATCAATAATCATCTCTTCCTCTCTCTCCCTTATATATATATATATATATATATATATATATATATATATATATATATATATATATATATATATATATATATATATATATATATATATATATATATATATATATATATATATATATATATATATATATATATATCCAAAGAAATAAGGAAAAGCAAAATAAAGAAAATTAAATTAGTGAGGAAAAATTTCAATCCTCTTCCTCCTCCTCCTCATCATCATCAGCCATAACAACAACAACAGTAGTAGTAGTAGCTACAATAGGAGTTTGTTAAATAAAGCGGTAATATGCAAGGGTGGATAGAAACTTTGTATGATCAAAGTTCTTTACAAAAGGACTCCATCAAAACATCTCCTACAATCTTGCCCTACTACCCTCACTAAAGGATGTAACACATTTCATTTGCACTCTCAAATTTGTAAGCTGCTTACCTAAGGTTCTAGTGGTCTTATCACTTTATCTATTGATACTGGGCTGACTAGTCAAATAGGGAACACTGACTCCTCCTTTCTTATCCTCTTCTTTCTTCTTAAAAATCTCAATTTTCCACTTTATGAGAGAAAAATTGGAAAAACAAGATGTTCCTCACTGGATTTACCTAACACTCCAACAGCTAAATAATGGGAATAAATAAGATAGCCATGACTTAGACCAAAGTGGAAGTCCTAATGATGTACATCAAAGAAGAAAAAATTAACATCCCTACATCTATAAAATGACCCACCTAAATTGCATAATTTAAAATAGCTCTCTCCCAAGTCACCACACTAATGTTTTTTCTTGGAAAAAATGAGTAGAGATAAAATAATGGCAAGCTTTAGATAATTGGCTCAAACATGATGAAGGAAAATTTATTACCTTCCCATCTCTCCCTTTCCATACATCCCCACTCCTAGGAAAAAAAAGTACTCTTATTAACTCCAAAGGATTAATGGGAGCATTACTAAAGGTATAGTAGTCATCAAACTCAATGTCCAAAAGTTTATAAATTAAGTTTATACTCTAGGTATTGAAAGGAACTCACCTCCTTATCACAAAACACTTGTTATTTTGAGCTTCATTGGCATTGGCTTAAATTCTCTAACTATATTAAAAATATAGGCACTTTGCTCCTCATATATTATATTATAATATCACCTTGTCGGGTTCGTGCTGCCTGAGTTTGTTTATGTTAAGTATAAATAGTTTTTCTTAATTTCTTTGTAAGGGAGGAACTAAAGGATCGTGTGTGATATATAGTGGTGTGGTTGATCATCCTTGTTGATAGAAAAACCACACCTAGAGTGAAAAGAAGTGTGGAGAGTGAAGGAATAAGCGTAGAATCACTCTAGGAAGAATCCATCTACTAGAGTTTTTTTGCAATCTTCATTTAAGGTGTTATTTTTTTATCTTTTTATTTGTACTTCATTCATGATCAAGTAATGGAAAGTGGTTGTTTAACTTTATTTTTATGATATGGTAAACTATAGTTTTAAATAATTATGAGAATTTTTTTGTAAATCCTATTACTTATAAATAAAAGGGAATTCTTATTTTTAATTTCTCCAAAGCATAATTTATAGTGTGTAATAGAAATGTATAAATTTAAAATCTAGTGTTATATACTTCCTCGATATAGGAATGTTTGAAATAATTAGGACTATTAAAATGGAATACTTTCCTATTTAGACATAGGATGGTTAGGATTCTAGGATCCATAGAGATATAATAATTGTTTAGAAGACATAAACCTTTCTTTACCACTTCTTAAAGTTGATAGAGATCTAAAGGTGCATAAACTTTGACTCAAAACTATTGTAGATGAGTCTACTCAGGATAACATTTATTCATTCACCAATATCAGCCCAAAACATCTTTATTTTGGTTTATCACAACTATTATATGAATTTCTCAGTAATTTCAATAATTACCCCTTATTTTAAACACAAATGATAAATTTAATAGTTTGAGTATCCAGTACTAGAGTCATATGTGGTTCTCCTATTTACTCATGGGTTGAAAACTCCTATCATATATTTTTAATACTTGATTGGAATCTGCACATGTGTTAGTTCGGAGCATTTTAGCATATGAATGTGCAATGATGAAAATTCTCATTTGAATATAATTTTACCACTAGTAAAGCATAAAAACTCTTTCACCTACATAAACAAACTAACCCCATCAAGTTTTTAGTGTAATTTTTTGGGAAGTAGTGTGAACTTTTAAAATTATTCCATATTATTCAAAGAACATAAAATTTATTTCTACTTATTTTGTTAACATTGTTAGTTCATGAAGCTATGAATTTATAACTATTTGCTTTTGTTTGAAATTTTTATTTTAGTTTGGTTTATTACATTTCATTATTTGTTTTACTATTAGTGTATGCATAGTAAATTTAGTTAAGGACCATTATCAAGCATCACATCATTACAATATGAACAAGTATCATAATTATGCTCCGCTGTAATATTGTGATAATTTGGCATGTTTGTCTATTAATTTGATGTAACACTTAATTGATCTAGCATGACACTACTTTTCTCAAACTTCTCCACTATAACGCTATAAAATATGAGCATTACAGGCCTTGCTTACATCATATGCACTACTGTCCTTCTCACGTTTGTTCTATGGCATTGAATAATTTGTTTTTTTTTTTTTTTAACTCTAGCACATTAATTTTAACTTAAGGCACTATTGTGCTCTGTTGCATTATGGCATTGACCTTTTTTCTATTGTGTCACTAAATTATAAGAAATTTTCCTAAGGCTCTAACTAAGTAATTTCCTGTTTTATGAATAGGGCATTGATGATATTATAACACAAATAGTTCTTAGCACTACTAAATGTGTTTTGTTGTGAGGTTAAGTTGATATGGTAGGATTGTTGATTGATCTGATGTAACACTTAATTAATCTAGCATGCTGCTTATTTTCTCAAACTTCTCTAGCATGATGCTAAAAAGATAACCATTATTGTGCTTCCTTACGTCATTTGCACTACTGTACTTATGAGGTTGGTTCACCAGCATTAAATTATTTAAAAAAATTTTGAGACTCTAGCTCTGTAATGTGTACTAATGGCACTGTGGTGCTAGGTAGCACTATGGTATTGATCTATTTTTCACTAGGGAACTAAATTAAATAAAATTTTCCAAAGGCTCAGGCTATGCAATGTCCTATTTTGCCACTAGTGCATTGATGATGCTGCGGCACTGATAATTCTTGCACAACTAAACTCACTCTCAACATTGTATCATTGATCCTTTTTTAGACATCCCTACACAACATCGACTAAAACACACATCTTTACTACAATTTAACACATTAAAAATAAATAAAAATTTCACTTATTAATAAAATAGGAGAAAATCTCTAGGAAAGTATATGGTCTTTCTAAAACACCATTTCTATGTTCAAATGCCTTTCTAGAGTTATGTTATCATCTCCTTTGAGGACATGACATAATCTTCATCATATTTGATCCTATAAATGGCACATTTTCTTAAGCCCGCTATAACTTTCAAATCATTTGTAAAATAATGTGTTTGTCTCTAGGGTTAATGAAATATTCTCCTAGCTAAATTTGATAATGGAGATTATTACATTTCAAACCCCATTTATCATTTCAAATACTTCCCATAGAGTTTCATTTTCATCTCTTGAGATGACATATTATTCTTTGAATGGTGTTTGATCTTAGAAATGGTATTTTCAAAAATATTTTTTTTTGTCCTTGGATCCATTGTAGAATATCGTTTCTATCTCTCAGGATGATAAGATATTCACAATGTATCATTCAACAATAAAATTAGGATCACCCCAAAATTCCATATTTGTATGGCTTTATTTTACCTCAATAAATGTTATGAGCATCCTTTTAAAAGACAACAAATAAGACATCATCTTCAAAAATGAATGTTCATTCTCTTGAACTTCTTTTACATTGAATAAGAAACCTTAATATAAGCTTTCTCAACTCATTTAAATTCTATACATTTTTATAATTTACTCTAAAAAAAGAAAATACTTTATACACCTGCAAGGTTAGTATATTGAGTTTATATAAATCATCATAATTTCCTCATTTTTAGCAACACAAACATATTCATTCTTTTATTTAATTGCAGGGGTTTAAGTAATTTCAAACCCTTATAAAATCAAGCTTGTATAAATTTCAAGTTTATTCCCCCCCCCCCCCCCCCCCCCCCCCCCCCCCCCCCCCCCCCCCCCACACACACACACACCTTATTTATGGTCTTGCATAAGCATTGTCACCTGCAAAAAATTAGATTAATGATAAGTACATAGATGGTCATAACCTATAATATCTATGTACTTATCACTGGATCATTACAAGAATAAAAAAATCAAACTATAATAACACATCCACAATAACACCACTCTTCATATACTTCTAAAAGTGTAGGAAAGTAAAACATTTAAATAAAGAACATTGTCCCTAACCTAAAAATAGAGTGAATTGTCATATCAAATAATATTAAGTGTGTATGAAGTTGTGTGGCTTGGTTATTTCTTAATTATAATTAAGGTTAAATTTATGTTATTTAAATTAATTATATACGAATAGAAATTTAATTCCTCTTTAAGTTTTAATGGATAATGAATTGGATTATATATTTTCTTGTGTTATTATTTGAATTTTTAATAATTATTTAACCTTATTTTAAAATTATATTAATTATAAATGAACTTAAAATTCAATAAGTTCCCCAATTAATAAATCTTAAGCCTTGAAGGATTTAATTGATCTATACCAAAAGAATTAGGGCATTCACAATACATCATTATAAAATTTATTTATTAATTTAAATTAAAATATATTTATGTTTAAGTTTATAATGTAACTCTTTTTTATTTTTATTTTTTAAATAAATTTGAAATATGAGTTTCAAAGTTATTCATTTATTTTAATTGAATTAAATATATAATTTTATTTTTACTTATTCTTTTTTATTAAAAGTTTCTTTATTATTAACATTTTTTTAAAAGAATTTTATTATGATTATTTATTAAATGTTTCAATGAATGTTCAACATTGACTTTACATTTCTAGTTATTTTATTTCCTATTTATTCAAAATAAATTTAATTTTATTATTATTATTATTATTATTATTATTATTATTTATTTTGTTTATTATATTGCATTTTTATATATGAATTAAGGTTTAGTAATTTAACCTCTAAATGACTTTCAAACATCATCAATATTAAACAATAGGCCATTATTGACCTAATGATTAACCTATGAGGATTTGAACTAAATTGGAATTCTTTAATAATTTTTAAATTATTTAAGTTCAAAATTTATTTTAAAGTTTATGTTTAAGTTTGACTTTAGGTTTAGGGATTCATTTTTTAATCCAAATTTATTTGTATATTATTCTTATGGTTATTTAGAGTGCAATGCTCTATATTTTATATTTTTGTGATTTGTATAGAATTATTTATGAATTTCCAAATTTACCCTTATATTTCTTTTTTCTCATTTTTTAGTTCTCCTTTTTGTTTGTTAAAACCAGTAGAGGGGCCTACCTATTAAAATAAAATGCGATTAACCTTAAGGGGGACCCTCAGCTCCCTAATGCTCACAAGAGCTACAAAACAAAGCAAAAGAAAGCCTACGAGTCGATAGTCACCGCAAAGACAAAAGACAAGATAACCTAGTAACATCCTAATGATGCTATAGACAAGCATCCAAAAAAGAAAGATATAGATAAGAACATGAAGCACAATCTTTATGCAAAAAAAATACTTGACTACAACCATAAGTAATTCCACCAGAGAATCAATAATGCTGGAAAACAAAAAACTAAAGCATAAAATAATATAGAAATATAAATGAAAATTTACTAAATTAAGAGCAAAGAAACAAGAAATGATATTATCCATATACAACATCCGAGCAAAAAACCTCCCATAGTAGAACAAGAATTGCTCCCACCAAATACCAAAACCACGTTAAAAACACTAAAGCATAGATCCAGGATATACTTACAACAATTTATATAATACATAACTAGGAACAAATCGAAGTAGGATAAGGCATGGAAGCTTATAAAGAACTCCAACCCAAACAACCACTTAAAACCTAGAAAAGGTACATGTTGATAGAGTTCAGCACAAAAATGAAGCTAGCAAACATCACTTGGGTAATTAAAATGCCACTCCATCCTACCACCCAGCCCAAATCTCTACACCCTAGAAAGAAGATCCCAAGAGCAATAAGATTGGCTCATAGAGAACCTAAACAAAGAGACAAAATAGCACAAAAGAGAAGTCAAAGGGCACAACAGCCATCAGCACAACCCGCAAAAGTGACCCAAGCCAAGACCAACAGGCCTCCCAAAAATGGCCCCAAAGATGACAACCAAACACAAGATACACAGAGACCAGAGAATGCCCCAGGTACCCCACCAAACAACCGCAAGCCACCCAGCATCCTCACAACAACGAAAACCTAGAATAGAAATAATATAGCCCCAAGCCCCAACATTACTCCCAAAGATACCCATAGCCATAAAATACAACAAAAACTAGGTCTCAAAATAGCATCTAGAGGTAGGAGAGAAATAGCTAGGAAACCCATTAATAACTAATTCGGTGCAATTATAGCTCAAGGCCATATCCACAAAAAACTCATCTAAAAAGTATAAAATCACAGAAAAATGCCAACAACAATTCAGAAATACCATAACATTATAAGGAAAGAAATAAAACTCATCTTCTAACATGAGAAGGGAAATTGTTACCTACAACCATAGAATGCTCCAGATAAAATTCAGCCCCCACATGGCATAGAGGCAAGGCCAGCACATACAACCTCCAGTCCAGGTAACCCACCAGGAAGAAATGCAACACCACAAACCCAAAAAAATGACAAGCCGGCTACTAGCAGCCGCCACCAGAAAGCACCCCCAAAGCCCTCCAAAACAAACCTATAGGAATTCACCAAATATCACAAAGAAAAAAAAATAGAAGAAAAGAGCCCAAAAAAAACCTAGATACTGCACCAGGATAACACAAGAAAAACCAACCACCGAAAGACAAATAACTGCATAATAATGCCTAGTGCCCAACAAAATCCATCTTAGAGAACCTCTAGAAGTAAATCAACACCAAAGGCCTATAACCATCCATATACACCATAAAGGAATAGATTAGGCTGCACAAGAGGCTGGCACCCATAGAAGAACAAAACAACAATAGGGAATACCACAAAGAGGCTAACCATCAGAGAACCAAACAAGAAATAACACCCAAGCCGATGCAACAAAACTCCATAAACTCTAGAAAACAAACCAAATTAAAACCTGATATATGGCATACCGATTTTATCTAATCTTAAAATCACTTTTAAATGGGTAGGTAAATTAGCATCAGTAAAATCAGTGAAACAATCTAACTCACTCCCAAAATTGGCAAGCCAATTAGCATAGGCATTACCCTCCCTATAAATATGAGAAAAGGAAACATTAACAAAGATCATCAATTTATTAGAATACCTAACTAGATAAAAGACCACAAAATTACAGACCAATCCCTCAATATTATTAATGCATTGAATAATATAAATAGAGTCAACCTCAATCTCAATGTTAGGAATATCAAGAGACATACATAATCTCAACCCATAAAGAATAGTAGTAAGGTCAGTAAAGTGCATAGTACAGTTATGTAAAGGACCCATAAGAGCCATAATATTACTCCCTTGACTGTATCTAATAATCCCACAACACCCCAAAATGGGATCATTAGCAATGCCACCAACATTCAATTTATAAAAATTCATAAAAGGTTTAACCCAGTATACATACCTAGGTTCAGAGAGATAGTGAGCTTCATCCAACCTGAGGCCTAAATCAACAACAACAAGGTAATAGTTCTTAAAGCTTTTGATAGGAAAAAAAATTAACAAAAAAGGCTCAAAACTTTGTCTTTGACATTTTTTATAATTTATGATAGTTCATACTAACACCGTTAAAATGAGAGTTATTCCTATCCATCCATAAGTACTATAAAATAAGAGAAAGAATGACATTCTAATGTGACCTTTAGAGTTAACAAACCAAGATTTAAGAAAAGCATTAATAGACATATTAGCATTAAAATAGTTTAATTTGAACATATCATCATAGTAAATCCAGGTTTTAACAGCTAAAGGACCCAAGAGAAAAACATGATATATATTCTCAATATGATAACAGCATTGACATTTGGACAGTAAGATAAAACCTAGTTTAAAGAAGTTATCATTAGTAGGAATAAATCTATGTAAAATTTCCCAAATAAAGATAACAATAATAGACAAAATACTTTTATGTCTAATCATAGAAAAAATATTAGAAACCACATCTTGGTTCTAAACACATGCCAAACATCCTTTAATCTAAAAGCCCCATCTTTAGAAAAATTATATAACAAAAGATCCTTTGAATAAAAGTTCAGAGGAAGGTTCAAAACTTGTTTAACAATTGAATCAAGAATCACATTAACAAGTTTAACATAATCCCAACAGTTATTAGTAATGAAAAAATGCACCTCAACCATAGCAGTGGAAGAAGTATTAGTGATGGAATCAATAGATTGATTACCCAACTAATGATCTTGCCAAAAGAAGATGTTCCCACCACCAAGCTCCGAAGAGAGGAGAGGCTCAACAACCCATTTAACCTTGTAAAGCCTTTGCCAAACATTAGAATCACCGATATTAAAGGAACAAGTAGTAGGATGCATCCCCACACAATACTTGGAGAACATAAACTTAGCCCAAAGGCTCACTTTAGCACAAAAGGTATACCATAACTTGAAGGAAAAAGTATAGGCTAAATCAAACATTCACTTTCACCTCCAGCCACCCTCATTAAACACACCACAACACTTATCCCAAGAGGACCAAATAATTTTAGATTTGCTATTAGCCCCTTTCCAAAAAAACTTATTGATAATTTTATCAATTAAATTACACACCATCTGAGTGTGCTAAAGAGTTTGAAAAGATTAAACATGGAGAGAACAAAGAACACTTTTAATGAGAGTAAGCCTACCACCAAAACTCAAAAAATTAGAATCGCGGAACAAAAGCTTATTCTACACCAAAGTAATTAAATCATCAAAAAGGAAAGACATCTTTCTACCTTTAAAAGAGGGATCCCAAGATAATTAATATGTAAATGGACTTGCATAAAACCAATGAGGGCTTTGATAACCACAATATGAACATTATGCACTTTATTGGAAGCAATTAAATAAAATTTCTGATTGTTCAAAAAAAGCCCACGAACATTTTCTAATTGTGAAAGAAGTAAAAAAGTTTATTAATCCTATTAAGAGAATATTTTGTAAAAATGATTAAATAATCAGTAAAACATAGATGAGAAATAGGAAAACCCCCAAGGTTCTAAAATAGAGGCTAGGGTGGTTCTCAAAGAGGTTTGTAAAGCCTCTAGAAAGATATTTAGCCGCAATAATGAAAGGTCTGAAGACATAGGATCCCCCTATCTCAAACATGAGAGGATCTAAAAAAACTAGAGTTTTTGACATTAATAATAATATAAAAATAAGAACCTTCAATACAATTTCTGATAATATTGATAAAAACTGAATTAAATGCAAATAAGTACATAATATTATAGAGAAAATTCCAATTAATATTATCATAAGCCTTAAAAATATCAAGCTTCACTATAATATTTCTAACTCTCACCCTGACATCCAGATCTTGGCAAAATTCTTGAGTCAACAGGATATTATCAGCGATAGCCAGACCTTTAAGTAATACCATTTGATAGGGAGAGATAATTTTAGAAAGAATATAAGTTAAACGATTCATAATAATTTTATAAATCAACTTAATTAAAAAGGTACAAAGACTAATAGGTCTAAAATCATTCCAATTACTTAAATCAATACTCTTGAGAATTAGAATAATAGAAGTAGAGGTAAAACATTTAGGTATAGCATGCTCAACAAAAAACTCCAAAACAATAGAGTTAAGATCATCACTAATAATATGCTAAGCTTTCTAAATAAAAAATCCTAGTAAACCCATCCGACCCAACCACAGAATCACCATTCATGCGATGAACAATTTCTTTTAATTCATCAAATGAAGGGGTTTTAAAAAGAAAATAATTATACTCTTAAGAGATGAGATTGCAGATGATAGAGGGATTCTCAATATGCCCAGGGGTAAAATCCTTATTGAGCCATTTTTGAAAGTGTTGAGCCACGAACATGACAATCTCCTCAATAACTTTAATAATAGAACCAACCTCACGATTGATTTTTTTAATGTAGTTCTTGGCACACTTCCTCTTAACTAACGCATGAAAAAACTTTGTGTTGTTATCACCTTCAATAAGATGCTTTGCAATCACTTTTTATTTCAAAAAAAACTTCCTCTTGAGCTTGTAATTTAAAGAGGCATTCCTTAGCCTCTCTAAAAAAACAAAATCATTAGTAGGAGACATTTGATGATTAACTTTAATAATGTTAACTCTATCTTCCGCATTCAAGATATTAGTAAAGAAATTTTTAAAAACATTGTGATTACACCAATTGAGGATTTGTTTCAATCTTTTCAATTTAAACTAAAGTCTCTTCATAGCAAGGATAGAGTTATATGGATGCAAAGGGGTAAACCAATTTTCTTGAATCATATTCATAAAAGAATAATAAAGTAACCACATATTTTGAAATGTAAAATGGGGTAAGGAATTCACATGCCTATATTTAAGACAAATTAAAAAAGGAGAATGATTAGGAAGCATTCTGCTAAGATGCTCAACATAAATAGAATTAAAAAAAATTAATCCAACTATTATTAAATAAAATATGATCCAGTCGTTGCCATAATTGACCATGATTCCAAGTGAATTTGTTACCAAAGAAGCTAATATCAATTAAATTACAATCCATAATCATATTATTAAAATCTTCCATAGAATGATATATAGGAGTGGAGCCCCCAATATGCTCAGATGGATTAGAAATAGTGTTAAAATCACCACCCACAAACTAGGGCAAAATACAGATACTCTAAAAATTAGTGAGTCAGTCCCAAAGAACTTTTCTAGTAATACGAGAAGAGGCAGCATATATAAAAGAGGTACAAAAATTCATAATCAAAACTTCAATATTAAAATGCATAACTTGAGTAAAGTCTCTAATAATATCAATTCGAATAGGATCCTTCCAAAGCTTCCAAAGTTTATTAGCAGAGTTCAAAAAGAATGCTTAAAGCTTAAAAAATTAGCAGTACTAAATAATTTAGAAACATTAATATGATATTCAAGTAAAATAAGAATAGAAACATCATAAATACGGCATTATTTCTTAGCCCTCAACTGAGAGGAAGGCACCCAATGCCCCTAACATTCCAAATAATAGAATTAAACATAATAAACAGATCTAACGACTAGTTTGCAAACAGGTGTTCCTATAAGATTATAAAATAAAGTTCATGTTTTTCCTACCACTCCTATTTTGAAATTTAATGTAGCTAGTGTCTATATCATCTTTGGTAAAATATTTAGCAGAAAAGGAAATATCCTCTATATCAATAAAAGCATCATTATGAAAATAAGAGTTAGAGAGAAGCTTACTATCATTTTGCAACCCGTCTTGCCTTACCTTTTGAGGTAATTCACCTTCCTCGAAAATAAATCCATCCTCTACACTTTCTTTGCTATAAAGACCAAGCTCCTCATTTTCTTCCACAGCCAGAGCCAATTCACCTTCTTTCAAGTTATTGCCAATTCCCACATTTCCTATTACCGGCAAAATTTTCCACCACTTGTCCTTATCATTCACAACAAATTAAAAAGAAATAGTATTAGCGCAATTATTGGTAATCATCATACAATCCATATCAAGCAATTTTTTGCTCATGACATACGAACTAATAGATTCTAAAATAACATTATTTTGAGTAGTAGTGATGGTTATTATTTTCATACTCATTAACTAAGCTGGCAATATTACTGATATTATTTCCCTAAGAAAAAGGAGGGACATCAATAATGATATAGGGCAATTACGAAAGCACACTAGATGATTGTATCAGTTCATCTTCCGATTTAGGAGTATTTCCTTCAACATCAACATAATTCAGATTCTCATTCTCAAGATCACCAAAAAAGATATCATTTTCTTACGATTGTTTAGAGGAAACTTTTTCCTTACAATGATGTGGATGCAACCTGAAACATTCATTAACACCATGGCATACATTTTATAATGAGAGTAGAAAATAGTTAAGTTTTTAAAGTCAACTTTTTAGAAATAACCATTCAACTCCAATCCTATCCATATTTCATTAGGAAGTTTCTTAGAAATATTCTATTCAATAAAAACATGAGCCACTGACGAATGAGAAATAGAGGTAGTTGCTTAATTTGTTTATAATGGTCTACCAAAAATAGAAGCGAGACCAAATAAAATTTGTGAAATTTAAAAAATAAAGTCTTTTTTTTTAAAGAGATCTACACATGAGCAATATGTGATTCCTCTCTTACATCAAACTAGGGCATCCATTTGAGGAGAAGAATCTGACAAGAATGAATATAGTTAGATTTCCTTGACAAAATGAGATTATAATCAAGGTCATTTGTAAGTTGAAACGCAATATGCTATTGATCTAACAAATGTACATGAAAAGATCCAAAAGCTTCAAGTTAATAATTTTTTTTTGAATAACATCAAGATTCAGATGACGAAGAATGAAGGTTCCAACAAATGTTAAAGTAAAATGAGCATCCAACTGAGAAACCACAGTATCATCGAACAATAAAGCTAGACAAGCCTTGAATGAGGTTTGAACAAAATGAAATATAGTCACATAAAAAGTAGATCCATCTAAAACCTCGTTAAATGACCTATAGTGGCCATCAGGAAACGAAGAGGATGATGGGTTAGATGATGATGCAGTCTTCATCTCCTAAAGACAATGCCTCACAAAAAAAACCCTCAAAAGAAATCTGCAGAACAATCTAGGAGGAACCAGGGAATTAAAATGAAGAAAAAACCACCAAAAGTTTACCTGGAGATCAAAAATAGAGCTCACGAATGAAAACCCTAAGTCACTTAGGAGTCGCCAGAGAGCACGGGAGCAGAGGAATGTGAGTTCCCCTTATATTTCTTAAGCTTATGTATACGGGAGTAAGGGTTTGTTTTTTAATGAAACAAAAGGACTCCATTATCATTAAATTAAATATATATTGGTCAATGATGACCTAATATGAATCTCATAAAAATTGGAGGCTATTTGATTTATATTTTATTTTTAATGATTTATTGAATTATTAGTTAACTTAATTTTCAAATGAAAAATTTATGGTTTTCATAATATTAATGATATGTTTTTTACTTTTCTTTGATTATACATTCCATTATAAGTGATTTGAAATTTATTTCATATTTATTTTTTACACTTTCACTTTATTTAAATATGATTTATTGAAATTTTTTTCTTCTTCTTTATTATTATTATTATTATTATTTTGTTAAAACCCATAGAGGGACTTATGTGTAAATAATTAAAAATTATTACAAGGTCCTTACAGGATACCATAAGCTCACTAATGCTCTTACGAGCTATAAAACAAAGCAAAAGAAAACTTACAAGCCAATTATCTCCACTAATAAAAAATACAGGCATTCGAGTAACATTCTAATGATGGTATAGACAAGAATCCCAAAAGAAAGATAAAAATAAGGAAATAAAGCCCAATCTTTCTCAAAAAAGCTTGAAGTTAGCCAAAAGAACCTCCACCTGCAAAGTAAAGCTGCTATAAAAAGACAAGCTATACCACAAAAAATTATTGGTTAACCAGTAAAAATAATCTAAATTAAAGCTAGTAACAAAAGAGAAGTAGTAAAATCTGCAGCACATTAAGCCAAAGAGGGGATGAAGATTTATAGAGCTAAGAGTAAATATAATACAAAAAGCCTCATTAGGAAAATCCACAAGCCACTAAATCCTACCTTCAGGATCAACCAAAAATACCTGTAAAGAGCCCATACAGCAAAGTATAAAGCCCCCAGAAGAATAGCACAAAACCTCCAGGATGTCACAATCCTACCTACACCAATCAACCAAAATCAATTAAACATATACCAAGCATAAAACCAATGGACAGACAACCACCTACATGCAACAAACAAAACCAAAAATAGAACCAACACAACCCCAAAGCCCAGCCAAACTCTCAGGGGTACCCCTAGCAAATTGAAATCTGAAGGTAAAAGTGCAACAAAGGGAAAAACCATCAGCCATATAACCTGTGCAATCATAGCTCAAGTCAAAATCCACCAAGACATCAGCTAAAATGGAAGCCATAAATAGATGACATCAGTTGTTCACTAATAGAAAAATAGAGTAATGTCAGGACAATAAAATAAGATCAATACATCACAAATAAACCCAAAGAAGGAAGAAAATCCCAAGCCAACTCAAATTACCACCAGTCCAGACAACCATCCAAACAAACCAAACTAAATAAGGCACCACCCACCTCCAAAAAATAACACAAAAAAGAAGGGAACTAGCCAACCCAAGAGGATACAAACAGGCAACCCCACAGATTAACCAACCACCAAGAAGAAGGAAACTAGCATCAAAAGAAAAAGCAGAAACAACACCACTCGCCAGCAAGTGAAGCCAAGGAGCCAAAATTGAACACAAACACTACAAACATTTCAACAATTTAAAAACCACAACAAACAAACCACCCATCACACTACCTAGGAAAAGAAAACACTTAAGGTCTTACATAGGGGATGCCTAGCGCATCAAGTTTATGCATACCATGAAGAGCCACTGGAATGGAGGACAACCTAACATAAAAAAAATAGTCAAGACTACACCCCCATTTAGCAAGCCAAGAAGCACACACAATATCCTCCTTGTAAATATGTTGAAACGAGTAACTAAAAAAAAACATCAACTTTTCATTTTTCCCTAACATGATAGAAATGATTTGGGATACAGCACATATCCTCATCAACGTAAAAGGGTTGGAAATCATAATCAAAGATAACATAAATAAATAAGTTTGTTAAGTTAAGAGAGATGTATAACTGAATACCAAAAAGAATAGCCATGGTGATAGCAGTAAAGTAATTACCATTATGAATAGGTCCAACAAAAGACATAATAAGGAAGTCATTACTATCCTTGATAGCTCCACCACATCCCATTGAAGAGTCACTACTAGCACCATCCACATTTAACTTAAAGAAATTATGGGAGGTTTTGGGCCAGTAAATAATATCAGCCTAAGAAGCAGTAGGATCACCCCTCCAAATTAAGCCCTAAAGCAGTCCCAACAAAATAATAATTTTTGAAATTCTTTCAAGAAAGCAATTTAACAACCACAATGGAGAAAATTGTATCCTTCACCTTCTGAATAACATATGATGGTTCATTTGCACATCATTAAAAAGAGAATTATTCCTCTCTAACCCAAGAAACCATAATATGAGAGAAGGAATAACATTACAAATGCGACCTTTAGAATTCATAAACCAAGAATTAAGCATAAATTTAAGGGAAAGATGAGCATTAAAGAAATTTAACTGAAATAAATCATCAAAATAAACCCAGGTTTTAATAGCAACACAACAAGATATAAAAATATGATGCATATTCTCCATATGGTAACAACATTGACACTTGGAAGCCAAAATAAAACCTTTCTTGGTGAGATTATCATCCGTGGGAATAAATCTACATAAGATTTGCAAAACAATGACAGACACAGTAGAAGGAATGGTCTTATGACAAATATAAGTGAAAATATTATCATTATTTCTTTTAGCTCTAAAAGTATGCCAAGCACTCTTTAAGTGAAATCCACCATCTTTGGATAAATCGCATATGAAAATGTTCTTAGAAGCAGTATTGAAAGGAAAGTTTAAAATTAGGTGAAAAATTCAATTAGGAATCACATTAGAAAGTTTTTCATAGTCCCAATAATTATCATTAAAAAAAGAGTTAACCTTAACCAATGCAGTAGAGGAAGAATTCAAAATAGAATCAACTGAATGTTTACCTATCCATTGATCTTGCCAGAAGAAAACATTACCTTCACCAAGCCCCCTAGAGATGAAGGGCTACACATCCCATTTAACCTTGAAAAGCCTTTTCCTCATTATAGAATCACCTTGCTTAGAGAAACAACTAGTAGGATGTTTGCCTACACAATACTTGGAGACCATAAAATTAGCCCAAATACTCTCTTTAGTGTGAAAATTATACCAAAGTTTAAAAGAAAAAGCCATAGCTAAATCATTCAAATTCTTGCAACCAAGACCACCTTCAGCCAAACACAACAACATTTCTCCCAAGCAGTCCAAGTAATTTTAGAATTTGCAGAAGTGCCTTTCCAAAAACAATTTGTTAATAAGCTTGTGAACACTATTAAAAATAGCTTGAGTAGGAAGATTAGTTTGAAAACTATAAACTGGTAAAGAACATAGAACACTTTTGATAAGAGCAATTCTACCACCAATCTAAGGAAATTGGAATCCCAAGATAAAAGTTTATTTTGGATAGAGGCAATAAGATCATCAAAAAGAAAGGTTTTCCTTCTACCATTAAAAAGAGGGACACCAAGACACTTGATGGGTAAGTGAGCATGCAAAAAACAACTTAATTCTTTAATGGATAAAATACAATCATTAGAAACCCTCTTAGAAGTAATAAAACAACTTTTATTTTGCTAAAGTATATGCCACTAACCACTTCAAATTTATAAAAGAAGTCCATTCGTTAAAGAATTCTATTAATAGCAGCATTAGTAAAGATAATAAAGTCATCTACAAAGCATAAGTGAGATATGGAAAACATTCCAAAGTTCTAAAATAAAGAAAAGGATTATTTTCAAAAAGATTGGTAAGATCCCTAGAAAGAAATTCAGCAGCAATAATAAAAAGAGCAGTATAAATAGGATCACATAGCCTTAACCCATGAGAAGATTTAAAAAAACCATGATTAGAAACATTAATAATAATAGAGAAATAAACATCTTTAATACAATTCATAATTAGCTTAATAAAGACCAAATTAATGCTAAAAACTCCAAAGTATGGTAAATAAAGTTACAATCAATATTATCATACATCTTGTTAATATCAAGCTTTAAAAGCGAATTCCCTCTTCTCACCCTAACATCGAAGTCTTGACAAAATTCTTGAGCCAAAAAAAACTTATCCATAATGGCCCTACCTTTTACAAAACCCATCTGAGAAAGAGAAATAATTTTTGGTAAAATAGAAGTAAGGTGATTCATAAGAATTTTAGAAATCAATTTGTTAAAAAAGGGTACAAAGACTAATAGGCCTAAAGTCAATCCAATTATTAACATAGTTATTTTTGGGAATAAGCATAACAGAATTAGAAGTAAAAATCTTAGGGATAGGCTTGCCAGCAAATAAATCCAAAATAGCAGCAAAAATATCATTATTAATAATGTGCCAAGATTTTTGAAAGAAAAGAGTGGTAAACCCATCAGGCCCAGCCACATAATCACTATTTATAGAAAATAGAGTCTCTTTAACCTCCTGAAAACTAGGAGGCATAGAGAGAGTAACATTTTCCTATTAGGATATAAGGCTAAGAATAAAAGAATGGTCCATCATCTGATTCGAATTAAAAACCTTATTGAGATGGGTTTGAAAATGTTGAAAAACTAAATTAGCAATCTCCACGGTATTCTCAGTAGCTAAACCATCCTCTCGTTGAATTTTATTAATACTATTTTTAGCTCTTTTCTTCTTAACCAATGCATGAAAATATTTAGCATTATTATCACCTTCAACCAAATGCTTATCAGTAGCTTTTTTCTTCCAAAAGTATTCTTCCTTAGATTGGAAATTAAAAGATCCTCTTTAGCATTCTTTAAAAGAGTGAAATTAGCATTAGAAGGGTCATCTTGACAAGAAAGCACAATAGAATTAACAAGTTATTCATCTTGCAAAATGTTGGAAAATTTTTTTCTAAAGACATGATGGTTCCTCCAATAAAAAACTTCTTTCAGCCTTTTTAGCTTAAACCAAAGTCTCCTTATGCCAAAACTTGAATTATCCGGATGTAAAAGAGCTTGCCAATTATTTTGAGCAACATCAAAGAAAGAGTCATGAAGTAACCACATATTTCAAAATCTAAATTGAGAAGAAGCATTAAATTGTCTAAAATTAAGGCTAATAAGTAAAGGAGAATGACCAAACAAAATTCTACTAAAATGTTGCATATTTGTGGAGTTAAGAGAATTAAGACAAGAGTCATTAAAGAGCACACGATCCAACCTTTGCCATAAGTGACCCCTATTCCAAGTAAAGTTATTACCAGTAAAACCAATATCAATTAAATTGCAATTCAAAATCATATTACTAAAATCCTCCATAAAGTGAAAAGGAGGAGAGGAACCTCCTATCCTTTCAGAGGGGTTAGTAATAGCACCAATTATTTTGAGCAACATCAAAGAAAGAGTCATGAAGTAACCACCAACAAGCCAAGGCAAATTACAAATACTAAGAAAATTAAAAATTTGATGCCAAAGCAATTTTGTAAAGTAACAAGATAATACAACATACACAAATGAAGCACAATAATGAAATTTAAGAACCTCAACTTTACAATGCATATCCTGAGTAAAATCACCAATAACATCAATTTTAATGGGGTCTTTCTAAAAAACCCAACTCTTGTTAGCCACATTCAAAATAGCATAATTAAAACCCAAAAACGGAGAGGTACATAACAACCTAGAAGAAGAAATAGGAGGCTCAAGCAACACAATAATAGAAATATTATGAACAACATAAATTCATAACACGAATTCTACATTCTACAAACAGAACAACCAATGTCCCTCACATTCCAAATAATAGAATTAGACATAAAAACACACTTAATGGAAAGTATGTGAGAGAGTGGTTCTAGGAGATTGCAAAATAATATGATGTTTCTTCCTCCCTCTTTTATTATAAACTTTATTAAAACTAGTATCATTATCATCCCTAGTAAAACATTTAGAAGCAATATGCATATCCTCAGTATCATTAAACGCATCACTATTATAATTAAAGGTTGAAGGTGTCTTACTATCATTTTGTTGGGCCCTTTTGACTAGTTTGTAGAAGACATTCATCCTCCATAAACATACCATCATCCACTAAATTATATTTATCCCTCACAACAAGATATTTAATGCATTTAACAAGATGAGAGCTATGCTCCAAAGAAACAAATTCACCTTCCTATAATGGGATATAATTCCTCCCACCTTCTTTGAAAGGCAATTGAATAGAAACATTAGCCTCAATCTCAACTTCCTATTAATTCAAGGGATTAGGGAGAGTGTGAGAAAGTATAATACTATTAGAATCTAAAATATTCTGATTAATCATGCAAGAAAGGATAGATTCAACATTAGCATCATTTTGGACTTCAATATTACGCAAAGTATACTCCACACTATTCTCATAATCAATAGATGAAATAGCAAATAATTTAACAATAACTTATTGATCATGATTCAAAGAAATAGCATTATAATAGTATAAATAGGATCATCAATAGTTACAACCAACGACTCCTCAATAGTAGGAGACAGATTAGAGGTATTGCCCTCTAAAAGCACCGGATTAGGATTAGTAACTTCCTGAACAACCACCCCATTCATTTGTTTCAATGAATCATTCTCTTTATGAGGGTGTGGATGCTTCCAAAAATAATCGTTAATACCATGACCGTGCATCTTGCAAAAAGAACAAAATATAGGTAAATTTTCAAAATCAACTTTTTTGAAATAACCCTTCACCTCTAACCCAATCCATATTTCACTTGGGTGTTTTTTAGAGACATCCAATTCAACCAACACAAGAGCCACATAAGCCTCGACACAAAGGTAGTGGCTTGGTCCATTTGTAACGGTTGCCTAAAGATTGAGGCCATACCAAATAGGATTTGATGATTAAAAAAGTGAAGTCTCAAATTAGAAAAGGAATTCTAAACTTGGCCAATAGGAGATTCCTCCCTAATGTCAAAATCTGGAGTCCATTTAAGCAACTACATTTGACAAGCTTGTATATAATAAGATCTCCTAGCAAATATGTGGCTATAATCAAGATCATTTGAAAGTTGGATCAAGTAAGCCATGTGAAATGATTCAGAAAGCTTTAGGTTGAGAAAAAACTTACGTATAACTTGAAAATTTGGATGCCATAGAATAAATTTTTCCTCCAACAATAAAGCATAAGGAGCGGCCAACGGATCAACAACTGAATCCTCAAAAAAAAGGGCTGAACAGTCCTTGATGGAAGAATGAAAAAAATTTAGTTTAGGAGAAGTAGATTAAGAACTAGCTAGCATATCATTAGGATCAAGTTTTCCCCTCAAAAAGAGAAGAAGATTTTGGGTTGGATGACGACGTCGTCCTCCCCCAACACCAAAAAACCAACAAAACCTATAAATTAGCAAAATAAAGGCAACAAAAAGAGAAAAGCAATAGAGATCGAAAGGAAAAAATAAACAAAACAAGCCAGGAGGGCAAAAAATAAGCACGCAAGAAGAAGCCCTAGAATTTCCTAGATATCTCCTCGAATGCTAGAGCGTAGAGAGATGTTGGATAAATGTGATTTTTTTATGGTGTATAAATGGTTATTTTGATGGTTTATTTAAATTTTTAGGTGTTTTAAAGAGATAAAATTAGGTTTTGAAAATTAATGACCTAATTGGATTAAAACGATCAAGGAATTAAATTCTTGGGTTCCCTAAAAGACCATTGGAACATTCCATGTGAGTTTAATACCAAATGGACTATCCTAGAATTTCAAATAATTTTTTAATCGTGATTAACCTAGAATTTAGGAAAATAAAAATTAGCCTATCCTATGATTTAGACTAGGGTAAAATAAACAGCATTCTAATGCTCTTTACCAGGTCTAATAACCATAAAGAAATCATATCAAAAACCTTTATGGATTCAATGTTACAAATTTTCAAAATCTTAGTTCAATTTTGTGACCAATAATTTTGAAAATTTTATATAGATCAGTCTGATCCAAGAAAAATCATGGATGATAGAGGCATCCCTTATTTCAATTGGGGTTCATTTGAGCCATATAAATGTAATGCCCCAAGACCTAAAGGATAAATTTAGATCAACGTTTCTTATACATTTGTTAATTTGAAACACAACATTTCTTTTCACCAAAGCCATCTAATCATCAAAAATAATATAAAGCATACATCCATAATAGATATAAAGAATATTCCTTCAAAAATATTAAAAGTATAATAGTTCAAGTTATAATGATTTCAATAAGAGATTTGAATACAATTTGATCTACAAAATAATATGTACCTTAAAAATCCTATTTCCTGCTCCTTATAAGACCTTTGCCTTTGCCTGAAAGATCTTAAATAATATAATGAGTATAAAATTTAGTAGGCCAAACCCATTTCCTAATAATATAGTTTGATTCATAATTTAAAATAAAAAATAACAAAAGAATAAAATTATTGTTTACCCCATAATATTTAAATACTAGTTTCCATATGAAAGTTTATATAGAAATCCTCATCACTTATAACCATCAATTACCACTTCATACGTAATTTAGGAAGATATTGGTGAGAGACAAAATTGAGTAAAAGTAAATTGCAACATAGATTCACCTTTGACCTTGAGCAAAACAAAGTAATTCCATACAAAGATATATTTGCATTTGGCCCAAGCAAAGAATTCCAAAATGTACTTTTTCTCACAATATAGCTCAAAAATATTATGAAATGCTTGATAATATAAATATAATATATAATAGGGGAACCCTAAGCATTTATATAATAAATAACATATTTTATTATGGCCCTAAATTTTAGGTGTCTATAAAAGTTTTTAGAATCTTACCAATTTCATAGAGATTATGCAAAATGCTAAATTAACATACTCTACCAACTGTACTAATATTTTAAAGTCTGTCAATTCTCTAGAACTTTTAGAAATTCACACAAAGTAAACTATTTATTATATTTTTATAGTTACATCATCCATAATAGATAGTATAATAATATACTAGAAGTTATACAATAAAACCTCTATTTTTTCTTCTTTTTTTTTTGAAAAATGCATAAAGAAATTTATTCAAACAATTAAATACAACTAGATTTCTCCTTCAACAAAGCAAGGAAAGGAGGAATATTATTACAACCAACATCATGCCAAAAACAAATCAGAAAGAAGAGATAAGTTAGCACATAAATCTGCTAACTTATCACAATCCCTTTTAGAAAAATGAAAAATAACTTGTTTAAAACCTATAAGAAAGTCTAAATCCTTAGGATTTAGAAATTTTTCTAAAATCATAGACTTATTAAGAAAGTTCTGAAAAAGCAAGATAGCATTGTGATTATCTCCTTCTATCACAATACCTTTGGCATCAAACATCCAATCGTTAACATAATTCCTCAAAGCAAGCATTTATAATATCTCAACTTACGAACTGTCCCAATTATGACAGTTTAATCCAAATGCAACTATGAACTGACCTTTGCAATCTCTGAAAACTCCACCTATTCCAGGTTTATTGTTTCTCTTTAAAGAAGCATCCACATTAATCTTAATCCAACCAAAACATGGAGGAAGCCAAGAGGAATGACACAGCACATAATGCTAATTAACTTCCCAATTCTCCCAGAATTGATTTGCATGAAAATATGCAACTACATAAGTGATAGAACTTGCTGTAATGAAAGAGAAACTATCTTCATGATTTGCATGAACAATTTTTTTCATGCTTTTCCAATAAAAAATACCACAGAGCAATATAGATTACCAAAGAAAGGATTCAATACTGCTAGATGCCGTAGTAACCTTTTGCAATCATTCATAGAATTACTAGCTGGAACCAAGAAATTCCAAGCAATAAGCAACACCAAGACCTTTTTAATCATATCACAATACACTATAGCATGTTCAGCATTTTTAAAATCAATGAAACCTCTTTAAAACTCAAGAAAAAACCCATTTTTCAGCATATAATTTTGTAGACACTTTTCTATTGAAATAAAAAATAGTGTCCCTACCTCATGCTCGATAATTCTCCTAATTGGCTAAACAAATGATTTCCAATTTTTAGCCTTGAAACCTCTCATATCTTTTCTCTCTCCTTCCCTCTCCTTCTCTTTCTTCTCTAGTAAGGTGGATGGATAATTGGTTAAAAAATTTATTACAATAATTTTAATAATTAAAACCACTAACTTAACTTAGCACCGAAGTGTTAAATTTCCCTGTGTCGTAATGCCTTTAGAGAATCTTCTAGATTCTCTTAGAATTTACTCACATGCAACCCAATGCTATGGCAATGCTTCCTAGAGTTTCATCACTCACCCATAACCAACTTTTTGTCAAAAAAATAAGAGCTAAATGTCACGTTATTGCCAACCTGGAATTGTAATACCTATAGATCAACTTTACAAACTTAAAATTTCCCCTTCTCTATCCCAAAGCATGATTACCTAAGGCCTCAAAAAAATATTCTAATGCTCATACTTTCTAACCAAATTAATTGTAACAACTCTTAATGATCCTACTTGAATTTTTGACCATAAATATTACTTCCTGTCCTCCTTTAAGAAAATTTTATCCTCGATATTTCTAATCATAATAGAACTTTGTTTTGCTGCCTCATCTTAGCTTCCTTCTCTAAAGTTTCTCCCCTTTATGACATATGATTTCACCAGACCTTAACAATCAAAATTTGGTTTCTCCTTAACTTCTTTACATCAAAAGCCAAAATATGCTCTCAACTTCTTCCCTATATATCAGATTGGGTTTCACCTCCACTTCAACTTTAAGGATGTTTTGATCTACATCTAATACCAACTTCCTTAATGTTGTTATAAGAAATAAATCATGAATGTCAAACATGTGATCTGGTGGAAATAATCTAAGATGAATTTTTTCATATCCTTTTAAGTTCTTCAAATGCTCCTATATATCTAAAACTTAACTTACAGTCATTCCAAACTTGGTTACTCCATTCATCAGGCTGACATTTTGATACATAAAGTTGCCAATTTAGGGTTAAAATACTTCTTTTTCCTATATTGAGCACCTTTTAATCTCTTCCAAATTAATCTAATTTTCTTTATGGAACTATTTACCATCTCAAAACCTATTCATTTCCATTCTCTTACTTTAGTCCAAGATAATGGAGCTCTACTCCTTCTTATATATTGAGCTTCATATTGTTTGATACCAATGCTTGACTAGATATTATTATAAGCATATTCAATTAGAGGAATATGATCTTCCCAGCTTCCACCAAAATTTGCAACTCAAACTATTAATAGATCATCTAAAATCTGAATAAGTCTTTTAGACTTCTTATCTATTTAGAGATGAAAAGCTATATTAAAATTTAAATACATCTGCATACCTTCCTAATACCTTTCCACTACTTCAAAGTAAACCTTGCATCATGATCAGAAATAATAATCATATGAATTCAATGAAACCTAATAATTTATTTCATATATAGCTGAGATAACTTATCAATAGAGTCAAACTACCTCATCGATAGAAAATGAGTAAACTTTGTCAATCTATCTATAACTATCTGCACTATATCATGTCCTTTCCTAGTCCTCTGAAAACCTATTGCAAAATCTATAGTAATTTCTTCCAATTCCTACTCAAGAAAAGGCAACACATATAATAACCCATTAGGTCAGCTTTTACCATTTGGTATGCTTCATATTTAGATACAAACACTGCTACTTCTTGCTTAAATCAAGGCCACAAAAACTTGATGTTCATATTATGATGCGTCAAATTGATGCGTAAATGAAAACGATATCAAGAATAATAAGTTTCCTATAGAATATTTATTCTTAAATCACTACTATCTAGAACCAACAACCTCTTACCACATGAAATCACACCTTGATCATATATTTTTAACACAAATTTTTTCCCAGACTTAATATGATTAACTAGCTCTAAATAAGTGGCACGGAGGAATAGGAGGTCCAAATTCTTCTATTCTGATTAGGAAGTGAAGGTTAATTTCATATAGCATAAGTTCTAGATTATTTTTATCTAATAGATGGTAATCCAAGGCCCCAAATGGGCTAGGTTAGGTTCAAACAAGTTCAAGGTAAGATAATGCTTCATTGTGTAGACTTGATTTGAATTACATAATCTTAATCAGTTAATTTTCCTAATTGGGTTAACTTGAGTTAGCCTAGTTGTGTTGACACATGTTAGCCCAAGGCTAGGTCCAGGCTATGGGAGTTTAATTAGAATGTTATCTTGATATTTATAGGGGTTTAAGTCATTGATTCAAGTTAGTTTGAATTTAATCGTTGGAAATATATTTATGGGTTAAATGACCCATATATTCTCAATTTTGTCAAAACAGATGAACCATGGTTCACCATTTGTTCCATTTAAATTATGAAAGTTTATATAAATGTTTGTAAGGTTTGGGATGTCTTTCCATGGTTTAAAATTGACTGAATCAATGAATGTCTATTTAGTTCAAATAGAGCTCCATGTGGTGAACTTGGTAAACAAGGGTCCACCATCATTGGGTCTAAACATATTTAAGGAAATATCTAAAGAACTTAGGAGATAATCCTAGGGTATAGAACTTGATCAAGCATAAGAAATGCAATGTGTTTACATTTAGTATTTAAAGGGCTCCATGGTCAAAAATGTTCTACCTAGTGTTGACCATGTGTCTCGAAGGGGTCAAAAAACTTAGGAGAGTTGTTTAATAAGTTTAAGTCATTCCCAAAGATTTGGATTCAATCCTAAAGTGAAATGTCATATTAAAGTGAATTTCACATTAATTTGAGGTTTCCTTAGTATGCACATTTGCCTTCATAGGTGTTAGGTGATTGTAAAATACCTTATTATGACAGGAATTAACTATCTTGACCTTAGACGCTCTTTATAGAGTGTATGTGGGATAAGTTTGGGTATAGTTCATGGTTTCTTCTTGATAGGGGCAAGTGCCGTGTGGAGGCTTCTCCACTCTTGGATCAGGTGGTCTTATCTTTATTGTCCTAGGTTATAGATACATTTTAAGGTGTTTTGAGCCACACCCAGCTAATGGTAGATAGGATCATCTATCCCTCTTTTAATCCTCAATATCCTAGGTTTTACAAGCATTTTATGGTGTTCTAGGTGATGGAGGTTTCTTGGTGGATTCGGTCTTCTCCTCTCCTTCCTTAAGTGGCTTGGTGATCCTTAAAGGCTTAGGTTGTAGGGGCATTCTATGGTGTTTTTCCCTAGGTTTACCTAAGATGAACCCTCTCCACCTCTCCCTCATTGTTGATCTCTCCTATGAGAAAGTTAATATGGGCCAATGGGTGTGGACGACTTAATTATCTTATTGCACTTTTCAACATTAATGTGGTTATTATCCAACTCCAATAACTCAACAAATGTATCTACTACTGCAGGCTGATTAATTAATGGAAAGGACCATCCCTTAGTCCATAGGTTAAGGAAGCATTGGCGCTTGCAGGTTTTAGATCATTAACTTCAAGTATCTCCCTTTGCAACCTTATTATAAATTTCCCCAATTCTGCATCATCTTTAAGAGTGCTTGTAAACTTTTCGAGGCCTTATTACTACTAGTAAATTTAGTCTCAAACATTTTCCTTAGCTCTATTTTTTTTTTTTTTTTTTTGAAGAAATTCCAAATGCATTAGAAAGCAAAGAAACTAAGTACAATTGTTAAAAGGATGACATTCTTCCTTGATTAACTTAGCTAACAAGGAAGGAAAATCATCAAAAGAAAAACTATCAAATAAGAAAATATTATCTAAAGCTAAAGTAGCACATAGATTGGCTACTTTATTACAATTTCTATAAGCATGTACAAAAAGAACCTTATTGAAGTCGTTGAAGAAGAATGAATCCTTGAACGAATTGTTATCCAAATTGCACTTATTTGACTTTAAAGAATTCTGAAGGTATGTAATGGCATTGATTTTGTCACTTTCCACAATAACACCTTTGAAATCAAGCATCCAATCTTTAACATAATCTTTCACCGTGAATGCCGCCTTCAGCTCCAATTGGGCAATGTCCCAATGGATCAATTTCTTTCCAAAAGCAAGAATAAATTTCCCTCTATAGTCTCTGAAAATACCACCTATACCAGCCATTCCAGAGGAGAGTAATGAAGCATCAACATTAATTTTTAGCCAATCTTTTGGTGGGGGGCACCAAGTGTCATGAGACTCCCTAGGGAGGTTAATACCCCAGTTGGAAAGATAAGGAGAAAAATTGTTGTGAGCAGCTGACAATGCATTTGCAGCAACCAAGTAGCACGGTAAGGCAGTTTTGCCAAGCTTTACTTCATTTCTATTTCTCCATGAATAATAAACAATGGTGCAATAAGCCTTGATAATGCCTATTGTTGCAACTCGGGCTTCCGAGTTTATGATTTTGATGATAACAAATAATATTTATTATTCTTTTATTTCTCCTGGTATTTGCAGTGCATATTTCTTTCTATGTTAACTAATATTTCAGGTACATCATGCACCGTTCTTTGAAGATTCAAGGCTCAAGATTGCATAGAATTGGTCGTATTAAATGAGTCTGTAATTTTCATTTATTGAGTCAAGTCTTATAATGAAGTATGATAGTTTGTTGATCATGCACACACACAGAGGGAGGAAAAAATGATTATGAATATTTTAACTTTTTTGTTCATCGTACTGTACGAATTTATTTCGTACTGTACGATCTGGTGTAACAGAACTTAAAAAAATTAATTTTGAATATAATTAATCATACTGTACGATCACCACATCGTACTCTACGATCTGTTATAATTAGAAAGCCCGCCGTCCATTAAATTAGGAAAAAATTTGAATTTGAACAGTTGTACAATCGTACTGTACGATCATAATCGTACGGTACGATGTTTAAAATATTGCCTAAGTTAATCCTGAGATTATGCAATCAAAACGGCTAAAATTTGTCATTTGGATCGTATTGTACGAACTAGATCGTACTGTACGAACTGGATCATACTGTACTAACTGGATCGTACAGTACTAACAGGTCAATTTCTGCACATCGTACTGGACGATCTTGAGATCGTACGGTACGATATTTGACGGCTGAATTGAGTATTTTTAGGGTTTTTTTGAGCCCTCTATTTAAGCACTCTCATAAGACTTTGTAAGAGTCTTTGGCAGCCATTGTGTCTTCATTCTTTTGGAGAAAACTTGAAGAGAGGACTTGAAAGGGAGAGAGGAAAGGGTGAAGTTTGAGAGTGGGAGAAGATCTTTGGAGGGGATTTCAAGGGAGTGTGAAGGACATCACACGGTTGCTCCGACGAGCTTGCACCTCAGTACCATCGGATTCAAGGTTCGTCTTGAAGGAAGTTTTGGGAAGAAGAAGATCTCATTGGTGTCAAAGGACCCAGCTCCTCCGCCGCACCGGGGAAGGTGGAAGTGATTGTGTAAGGGCTTCTCCACCTAGCTGTGGGGGCTAAAGGAGAACCACTAAAGGTTTAGTGTAATACTCGGAGGGTGCCTCCGGGGAGTGGACGTAGGTCATGGTTTGACCGAACCATTATAAATTGGTGTGTTCTTTCCTTTATTTTTCTGCACTTTATTTCTGCATTTATTTTCATTGTGATTAATTGCGTGGATGAAATTGATTATCTATCTTTTTATTGTGAATGAAATTCGCTTCCGCATAAAGTCATAAAAAGATATTTCTTTTCATTAAAGAAGTTTTTAATCATCCAATTCACCCCCTCTTGGCGCATCTAGCAATTTCAATTGGTATCAGAGCAATTTCAATTGGTATCAGAGCGGGTTTCAAAAATAGTGTTTTAGAAAACCTTGAAAAAATCGATCATGGTATATTTTGGAAATCGTAAGATTGCGGAAGGCTATTGTATTACACGACCACCTTTATTTGAAAATATTTCTTTTAATTTTTGGAAAATTTGTATGTCAACATTTTTGCAATCAATTGATTATCGAATGTGGAATATGATTCAAACTGGCTATTCTGTACCTTCACGTATGATAGATGGAGTCAAAATTAATATTCATTTTACTGAATGGAGTAGAATAGAACTATTCAATGCACAACTAAATGCTAAATGTTTGAATTGTTTTTTCTGTGCATTAAATTCTGACGATTGCATGAGAATCTCTACATGTACTACTGGAAAAGAAATTTGGGATAGATTATGCATTTCGTATGAAGGTACTAGTGAAGTCAAACAGTCTAAATTGAACTTTTCAGCATGAAGCCATATGAGACTATCTTAGACATGTTTACTAGATTTAATCAAATTGTGATGTCATTGCATGATTTAGGTAGAGAACTTTCAAACTTTGAAAAAGTTAGTAAAATTCTATGTTCTTTACTTGATAAATTTGATGCCAAAGTCATGGCAATATGTGAATCAAAAGATTTGAATGCTTATTCTATAGATAATCTAATCGGCTCACTCATTGCCTACGAGCAAAGTGTGAGTCAAAGATTTTTGGATGCAGGTGATGAGAAGAAAATTGTGCTAAAAGCCAAACAAACAGATGAATATGGCTTAGTAGACGATGAAAGCAAGGAGATATCATCGATAACAAATAAATTTGAAATTCTATTGAACCATAAGCATGAACATCAACAAAAGTAGAGTAAAGGTAAATATTATAAAAATGTTAAGTTTTGTTCTGACATAATTTGCTTTGGGTGTAGGAAACCCGGACATTTGAAGCGTGAATGCCCCAACTTAAAAACTCTTCCTGCAAAGAAAAAGAGCAAAAATAAACCGTTTGTAATTTGGGGAAAAGATAAAAAGCAAAAAGTCTCCTGGGCAGACCTAGTTTCTGAATCATCAGAACAGGAGCAAGATGATGAGGTATAAGTATGTTAAGGTTTGTTTGTGTGTTTTTGTTTATGTGTTTTGTATGTTTTTTTCTCATTTTTGTATGTTTAACTTGTTTTATATAATCGTATGTTTTTGTTTCGTTATTATGTTGTTATTTTATATTTTATTTTATCTCTTCTTTTTGATAATGTCAAAGGGGGAGAAAGTATTGTAGTTTGTTGCATTTTGTTTTAATTTTTGCTGTTATTTAATTTAATTTAAAAAAAACCAAAAATTAAAAAAAAAAAAAAGAAAAGAAAACTTTTCCCTAATTTTTAATGTAATTCTTTTACTGAGGGGGAGTTTAGGAGAATTTTTTTTAATTTGCAAAGTCAACCAATATTATTTGACATCATCAAAAAGGGGGAGATTGTTGCAACTCGGGCTTCCGAGTTTATGATTTTGATGATAACAAATAATATTTATTATTCTTTTATTTCTCCTGGTATTTGCAGTGCATATTTCTTTCTATGTTAACTAATATTTCAGGTACATCATGCACCGTTCTTTGAAGATTCAAGGCTCAAGATTGCATAGAATTGGTCGTATTAAATGAGTCTGTAATTTTTATTTATTGAGTCAAGTCTTATAATGAAGTATGATAGTTTGTTGATCATGCACACATACAGAGGGAGGAAAAAATGATTATGAATATTTTAACTTTTCTGTTCATCGTACTGTACGAATTTATTTCGTACTGTACGATCTGGTGTAACAGAAATAAATTAAAATATTTATTTTTTCTTAAAAAAATTAATTTTGAATATAACTAATCGTACTGTACGATCACCACATCGTACTATACGATCTGTTATAATTAGAAAGCCCGCTGTCCATTAAATTAGGCAAAATTTGAATTTGAACAGTTGTACAATCGTACTGTACGATCATAATCGTACAGTACGATGTTTGAAATATTGCCTAAGTTAATCCTGAGATTATGCAATCAAAATGGCTGAAATTTGTCATTTGGATCGTATTGTACGAACTGGATCGTACTGTACGAACTGGATCGTACTGTACTAACTGGATCGTGCAGTACTAACAGGTCAATTTCTGCACATCGTACTGGACGCTCTTGAGATCGTACGGTATTATATTTGACGGCTGAATTGAGTATTTTTAGGGTTTTTTTGAGCCCTCTATTTAAGCACTCTCATAAGACTTTGTAAGAGTCTTTGGCAGCCATTGTGTCTTCATTCTTTTGGAGAAAACTTAAAGAGAGGACTTGAAAGGGAGAGAGGAAAGGGTGAAGTTTGAGAGAGGGAGAAGATCCTTGGAGGGGGTTTTAAGGGAGTGTGAAGGAGATCACACGGTTGCTCCGACGAGCTTGCACCTCAGTACCATCGGATTCAAGGTTCGTCTTGAAGGAAGTTTTGGGAAGAAGAAGATCTCATTGGTGTCAAAGGACCCGGCTCCTCCGCCGCACCGGGGAAGGTGGAAGTGATTGTGTAAGGGCTTCTCCGCCTAGCTGTGGGGGATAAAGGAGAACCACTAAAGGTTTAGTGTAATACTCGGAGGGTGCCTCCGGGGAGTGGACGTAGGTCATGGTTTGACCGAACCACTATAAATTGGTGTGTTCTTTCCTTTATTTTTCTGCACTTTATTTCCGCATTTATTTTCATTGTAATTAATTGCGTGGATGAAATTGATTATCTATCTTTTTATTGTGAATGAAATTCGCTTCCGCATAAAGTCATAAAAAGATATTTCTTTTCATTAAAGAAGTTTTTAATCATCCAATTCACCCCCCTCTTGGCGCATCTAGCAATTTCACCAATATGAGTAATAGATAGCCTCTTTAATTCCTGAATGCAATGACCCAAAGAGTTGAAGATAGGAATGTGGATGCCCCATTCTCTAACTTTCATAATGATCTCAATTAAAAATTTACAATGTACCATAATGTGCTCATAATTTTCTACTTTTTCACAGCCTCTAGCACAAGTATTATTCACCGAAATTCCACAATTGCTGAGAAAAAGATTGGTAGGTATAGCAGAATTTCCAAGTCTCCACCAAAACATTTCCACTTTCTTACTAAGCTTGAGTTTAAAAAACCATTTACAGTAAGCATCTTCTTTATAATTGTATCTACATTTCAGGAAATGTTCAAATGATAATGCAGAAATAGTCATACCCGAGCAGATCTTCTGTAGTTCCAGCCTATCATCTTCATGTGGATAAGTTTGAATTTGGTTAATCAACTCCATAAAATCTGGATGAAAGACATTCTGAATAAAATGCCAATTCCACTGACCGTCTTCCTGCAATAGTTGCTGGACATACATTCCTTCCAATGAATTACAATCAACAAGTGTTGGCCATCTGTTTATGCATCTATCAAGCACCCAAATATCATCCAGGATACTTATCTCTCTTCCATTACCAATTTTCCATCTGGTAATATCTCTCAGATATCTGCCTCCATCAACTAAGATACTCCAAGCCTTAGAAGTAGATTTCTTGTTTGTGTTGTTCATAAAATTCCTTCCATATTTAGCCTCCATAGATCTTTGTAATAAAGTGTCCAAATTTTGATTGAAGTTCCATGCCAAATTTGCTCTCAATGAACCAGCCTTCATAAGAGGCGATTGCAAACCAAGTCCACCAAATCTTTTTGGTTTGTATAGCTCCTCCCAAGCCACATAATGAATATTATGGCCTCCATCTTTTTTATCCCAAATGAAGCTTCTACAACATTTCTCCAAATTATTCAACACACTTTTTGGAACCAAAGTATGTGTAACTAAGAAATTTGCCATAGTTAAGTATGAGCTTTTGATGAGAGTTATTTTACCTCCCAAAGAAATAGACTTCTTACCCCAAACATTAAGTCTTTCCATAGCATTGACTAGAATATCTTGAAAATATACCACCTTCAATTTAGTAAGAGAAATTTTAATCCCAAGGTAGTTTAATTCCTTAACCACTTTGAAACTAAAAACTTTGGCAAGCTTATTCTTCACTTGGCGGTTAACATTTTTACCAAAAATAATTTGTGATTTATTGATGTTGACACTTTGCCCTGTCCATTTGCAAAACTCTTCAACAATCTTCTTAAGATTCTTAGCTAACAATTTTGAAGCTTGGGAGAAGATAAGAACATCATCTGTATACATGAGGTGGGAAATTCTTGGACCCCTTGGAGAGATTTGAATACCAATATGACCTTCCTTTTGCCTTAAGGAGTTGGATAACAATTGAGAGCACATGATATACAAATAAGGGGAGAGTGGGCATCCTTGTCTAAAACCACTACAGGCATTCATCCACTTTGAATATTTTCCATTAATAATAATGGAAAATCTTACATTCACAACACATTCCAAAACAAGAGAAGAATAAAGAGAGGGGAAGCCATACCAATGAAGAATTTGCTTAAGAGTTGGCCATCCCATACTATCATAAGCCTGCTCCATATCCAATTTCAGGACCATTAATCCTTTCATGTGCTTAGAAATTTTTAATTTGTGGAAGATCTCTTGAGCAAGAAGGCAATGTTCAATGATAGATCTGCCTGGGATGAAGGCAACTTGTTCTTTAGTAATCATCTTGGGGATAATTCTCTTCAACCTGTTAACTATCATAGTAGCTGCAATCTTGTAATTAGTCTGACATAGACTAATTGGCCTATATTTGGAAGGAAATAAAGGGTTCTTCACCTTAGCAATCAATACAATTAAAGTATCTTTCCAATCCTCCCTCATGTGTCCAGAAATTAGAAACTGGTTAATGGCATTCCAAAGCTCTTTCCATACAATTTCCAAATAGCATTTGTAAAAAGAAGATGTGAGACCATCCATACCTGGAGATTTATTGTTACCTTGTTGAAAAATCGAGTGCTGAAGTTCATTGACCGAGAATTCTGCACTGAGATCTCCAATATCATCAGCTGACAGCTTTTGATTTTCACTGATTTCGGGCCAACCTTCAAGCTTGCAATTTCTGGATTTCCATTTAGATTCAAAATAATCAATGAAGACCTTCTCAATTTCATCATCATCCACATGAAGCTTATTTTGAATATCTTTGATTTGATTAACTCTATTACTATTTCTTCTTGAAGTAGCAAAATTTTGGAACATTCTTGAATTTTCATCTCCTTCCTCTTGCCATCTAGCTTTTGCTCTTTGGTTCCACCAAGTTGATAGTCTCTTCAAAGTAACATTAAGAGCATGAATTTTGCTCCTAAGAATAATAAGATTTTGATTAGACCAATCAATTCCCATAGCTTCTTTATGCTGAAGATCCAAGATCTCCTTTTTAAGATCATTTTTAAGTAAATTCAAGTTTTTACACTTGTTTTTACTCCAATAGAACAAGGCTTTCAACGTTCTAGAAATCTTCCTTTGAAGCACCATTCCTTCATCACCAAAATCATTTTTTTTTTCAAGTATGATACACGATACTTCTTTCTACAGGATAAGATCTCCAAGTGTCCTCAAATCTAATGACTTTAGGTTTCCTATGAACCTTATCATCCATTCTGAAAGCAATAGGGCTGCGATCCGAGGCCACTCTTGCAAGATGATTTATAACAGCACTAGGAAGCTTTTGAAGGGCAGCCGTATTCAAAATGCATCTATCAAGCCTCTCCCAAATTCTAGAAGCACCATCTTTGTTATTGCACCAAGTGAAGCTTGGTCCAACAAATCCCACATCATGAAAGTCATAGTTTGTCATAAACATCTTCATATCTTTTGGTCCTTTGGAGAAAAGAAATCTCTTACCTCCTCTCTTTTCTTCTTTGTTCAATATACAATTGAAATCCCCACCAATGATAGATGGGATAGAATTATCCATATGATTCCCAAGATGACTCCATAGAGGTTCTCTTTCTTTACAACATCTACTTCCATAAACCGTTACAACTTTCCAAATTCCCAAATTAGGAATAGAAAGATCACCAACAATCATTTGAGGAGATGAATCATTAACTGTAAAGTTTACAATCTTCATATTCCAAAGCACAAGTAAACCCCCTGAAAGACCTTCAGCCGGGAAATGGAAAAACTCCCAATCTTTTCCTATGAGACAATATATATCCTTCCTGTCCAAACAACTCACCTTTGTTTCCATGAGCCCAATAAAAGCTATGTCTTGATCTCTAACCATCTCTTTCAAATACAGAGTGGCCTCTTTCTTTCTTGCCCCTCTGCAATTCCAAAAAAGTAACGAATACATTAAATTGTAGGGGGATCTACCCCATTCTGGAACTCAATCTTCCATCTCTTTTTTTCTTCTTCATATGATCCATCAGACCTAAGGATTTTAATTCCTTTGCAAGTTTAGTTTTATATGGCCCATTCAAACAAGTTGTTGTATTACTTTTGACAGCAATAGAATTCAGGTCCTTGATTTGTGAATCACACTTGGCATTTGGAAATCCCATAATTTCCATTTCATCATCACCGTTCAGCACATCAAACTTGTTATTAAGAATAATATCTGCATCATTGTGATCAGTATTATTTATCTCTATTTTTGAAGTCCCAGTATCCACAATCTTCTCCATTCTATCTAATTTCACCTTATCATTTAAAACCTGATACTGGATGTTATTCAAGCAATCCGCACCTCCTCTGCTTTCAGGTTTTCTTCTGTTATTATCTTCCTTAGCTTTACCTTCTACTTCTCCTTTGATAAATTTTCTATTTTTGAAATGGACATGTATCCATGGACCAAATTCAGATTTATTTATCACTTCTTTATTCTCAGTCTCTGCTTTTTGAAACAAACCTTTAGTATTCTCTGTTTTCTTCTCCACCTGATTTTTGATCCCGTGAACAACCTTAAGTGGGCATTCCTTTACATCATGTCCCACACAACCACACTGATAGCAAAGAGAATGGATTTTCTCATATTCAACACGCTGAAAAAATCTACCCGCTATTCCATCTATCCATACTCCATTTGGCAGTTTCTTCTCCAGATCGATCTTGACACAAATTCGGGCAAATTCTCTCTTCCCCCATCTGAAAGTATTCCCGTCCAAGTACATTGGCGTTCCAAAACAAGAAGCAATCCTCAAAAAATTGTCTTCATCCCAGCAGTACAGTGGAAGACAAGGGAGTCTGATCCAAATAGGAGCAGAAATTCCTTTGAAAGAGTAAGGTTCAAAGCCGGAGACCACCTATCCATACCAACAATGCTCCCATTTACATACCATGGTCCTCCGTTTAAAATCTCTTCTACCACTTCATTGTTTTGGAAAGAGCAAAGAATCCAATTCATACCAATTGTAGTCATATGGAATCCAGCAAACTTATTCCATTGTCTTCTCAGTTCCACGCTACACACAGAGAAAGGTATATTGTTACCAAGAAACTTGATCACAATAGAGTGCTTCAGAACATCTGAATTCTTTGATTCCTACACCAGATTAAGCTTAACAGCAATTCCATCCTCAGATAATTCAACTTTTTTGGAATCAAACATAATTATGATATGCTTCGGTTTCGTCCAGGCTCCGTCAATCCTACTAGTGTTACTTTGTTCGTTATCTTCCAGTAATCTGTTCCCCAAAGTTTCTTTAATTAATACATCCTTTCCAACTGCATTTCTTTCACCATTAACCTCATGATTTTTCAAATTTTCTTCATCTATAATGTCAATAAGGACTTGACTAGCTCTGATCGAACTAGAAAATCCTTTAACCTTCAAGATCGGTTCCTCCATCTCCAAATGACCAAGAAAATCAGATTTTTTTGTACCAACATTCCTAAAAGAAATTGGATTATACTAAACATCAGAGCTATCTTTCAAGATCTTCTTACCTTTACCTTCAACCAAGGCCGGACGAATCGGCAAGTTCACCCCCTCTTTGATTACCACACCGATCCTTCCTTTGCTACCATTGTGGAGACTGGAAGAGTGCCGCGGGACATCCATTAATTCGGCAAGAAACACCGATGAACTCCTGGCGGCGATGCTCTCAGCCGCAAGCAAGAAATGCGGGAGAAAAAAAATTGAATTCTCTCTCTAGAAAAAAAAAACCAGACGTTCTCTCTCTAAAAAATACAGTCTTCAAAAATCTTTTTAGCTGATATATTTATTAAACCACTAGTTTTTGACACTTTCAGCTTCCTTAGCTCTAATTAAGAAGCAATTAACTCCCAATATAGACGACAAAACCACATTAGTGTCAACTACTGTAATTGTATAAAAAACGAACAACACTTGAGACCATCATCAATATCTATAAGGAAATTCATTCATTTTTAAATTGTGATGTGGTTTATTAGGTTAGTTCTACCCTTTTAAGACTCCAAATGTAGCACCTTAAATATGAGATGTGGCCTTGTTGCAAATCTGGACCCATGTCTTATGATTTTGATAATAACAAACATTATTGAATTTCTTAATATGTTATCTCCTAATAATTGAGTTTTTTGCATATCTTCTTTGCCATGCTAACTAACATTTTAGTTCCACTACTCACTTGCAACTTCGATCAACTCATGATTGGGTAGACTATGATTAAAGTCTAGAGTTTTAGTCTTTATACACTTTTTATCTTTCTTGGGTCAAGCATATATTTTGGTGGATCCTAAAGCTGAGTAAACTTGCACACACACACTCAAGTGGGTGGGTTAATGAGTTAGAAAGAAGATGAGTATTTTGAACTAATCATAATATAAGATTTACAACATATTATAAGATTTACATCATATTGGACGATCATTTAACAAGAAAAATCACTAATTAGGAACATTTGTTAATTGAGCTTGATTAAACTAATATACTGGAAGATCCTTATCGTATAGGATGATCAATTATAATCATTAAAATAAAATCCAATCATAATTTAGGAAATATTTTAAAATTCAAAATTTGTTTTAAGTATACTATATGATGTGGGTCGTACTATACAATATATGACAATCATTCCTAAATTGATATTGTTATTAGTGTATTAATTATGGTTAATTTATTTGTTCGAATTATATAGGATGATTGGTGACGATCATATTGAATGAATTGAGTGATACATGGGATGGTAATTTATCACCGCCTATCTTACAAGATGAAATACCATAGTTTTCAACTAATTAAACAGGACAACCCCCCCAATTTTGTACGGAATGAATCGAGCATTGCATTGAATGAACATTTAACATCGCCTATCATACTAGATAATCAATAAAAAATCTTGAATTGATCACATAGAGCAATGCAGTTTGTACTATCAAAAAAGGTTTTTTTGTACTAATCATATAGGACAATCGTAGGATCATACTGGACTATTGTAAACGACATATTAAAATTTTGGGCTTCTTGAGAGGCTCTCTATTTAAACTCTCACATTGTCTAATTTGTAGAAGCTTTTGGCTATTAAGGGTCTTGAGATGGAGCATAGAGGAGTTTATAGAGCTTTAGGAGAAAAGAGAGGGAGAGCTATGAGGGATTCACAAGGTTACTCTAAGTAAGGTTCTTTCCTATCTTCTTTAAGTTTCTTTCTTAATTTTTTGGTGGCTCTATGGAGAAATTCTATAGCACTAAGTTCTGGTTCTCTTCCATCACTTGGAGAATGAAAAAGGATTTAAGGTACTCTTCTTTCTCCTGAAATGAGAAAAAGCTTTGAGGTACATTGTCTTCACTAGGAGGGTGTGAAAAACATTCAGTTCTTTGTCACACAAGGTTGGTGAAAGTGATTTTGTAAGGGCTTCTTTGCCTTACTATGTGGGTAAAAGGAGAGACACTAGTTTTAGTGCAATACCTAGAATGGAGGGTTCCAGGGAGTAGATGTAGGTCAGGTTGGAACAAACCACTATAAATTTTAGTGTGTTTATTTTCATTATTTTTTTTACTTTATTTTTCTGTGACTAACTGTATGGATGAAAACTCTGATCTTTTAAGTTATTATGAAATTAATTCACTTTTATATCAAGTGATAAAATTGTTTATTTTTAGATACTGAAAAAGTTATAAAAAAATATTTTTTGTTAAAAAAAATTAAATAACTAATCCCCCCCCCCCCTCGGTTTGTGTTAGGCTAATTATCTATGGTTTAACAATGTTCACAAGATTTGAAGTGGCATTAGAGCATTATTCTGAGACAAAGTTTTAGAAATTTTTTGAAAAATAAACAAATAATAACTTTAATAATCATAATATTATGGAAGGATATTTAATCACACAACCATCATTATTTGATAACAAGCAACAATGCTTTATATAGAGAGAGAAGGTCTGTGATTTTAGAGATAGAAGATGTTTTTTTTCAAAATTCTATTAAGTGCTTTTTGGTGGGTTTTCCGATGGCAATGGATGCTCGCTAGACGCTATATACAGGTGGTCCTGGGGAGGTTCAGGATCCCAACTCTATTGGTGTGATGTTTCCTACTTAATCTTTGTTGGCTTTTGGCAATAGAGCATTAGGTGTTTGTTTAAATCATTCTACTCAAGATGCGAGAATGAAGATGAAGAATGATAGGCCTTTAGTAATCAACGAAGGTGGTCTTTCTTCCAAGAAATTTGTTCATGAGATTGGAAAAGGGAAGGATATTATGATTGAGAACAATTTTAAAATGCCCATGTCTGTTCCCAAAGAGTTTCTGACAATATTATTGTGAATGTTGAAGCATCTTCCTCTTCTAGTTCTAAGTCAGGTCTAAATGGCATATGCAACCCTATCCCACCGGCTGTGGGTAGAAATCTTTTTTACTCTAAGATTGAGACTTCAATGGATAAAGTTAATATTTAGAATCTGGTTACTATTCCCTTGGAGAGTGAGAATCAGGTTAGTTGTGCTTCCTCGAAGGATAAGCTTATATCTGGAGATTTATGCTCAAGTATCGTGATGATTGATATGATCTCTATTTGACATTGTGTATATAGAAAGCGGGACTCATGAAATATTAAAGTTAATTATGCAGTGACGCTCAAAGAACCAAGTGGAAATGGTTTGCATAATGTGTGGAGGAAAAATATTATATTCGGGTTATTGATTTGGATTATGGGCCATGTTTATCTGATGATGGCTCTATGGTGAAACTGCATTTGCATAATGAAATGGAGAATGTCAAGAAACTTCAAAATGCATTTATGATAAAAGTCGTTTGGGATAATGTTCCTCTTCATTTGGTTAGTCTGGAACTTAGAAGGCAGTGGTCATAGTTTTATAATTTCTATCTTATTGTGCTTGGTATGGGATGGACTTTATGTGCTCTTAATGATGAACAAGCCATGGATTCAATTCTTAATAATGGCCCTTGGTATGTTAATGGACATATCACTAGTATGGACAAATGGTCACTAATGTTTTCTCCTTCTTCTTTAAAAGGTTTATCAGCTCCAATATGGATTAGAAGGCCCAATCTATCGTTATTGTGTTGGGATGAGATCAATGTGTGCAGGATTGCATCTAAGGTCGGTACCTCATATTTGATTGATGGAAGCAAGTTTTAATGGAGCAGTAAAGAGTTTGCAAGAGTTTGTGTTTGTGTCAAGTTATAGAATAAGCTTCCCCTTGGTGTTTGGGTAGATGGGTGCTCGGGCAAATTCTTTTAAAATATAAAGTATGAAAGTATTTATACTTTCTATTTGAACTGTGGCAGGATCGGTCATGTTAAAAATAACTATCCAGAGATAAGGATGGAAACTATGCAAGAAAGTTCTAAGCTACCTAAGATCACTGTTATAGGCAAAGTTCCTCCTAAGGCTTCAGTCATTACTAATAATCATAAGGTGAATGATGATGCTAATGTTTGTGAAGACGGTTATAGACCATGGGTCCATGTAAACTATGGGAAAAGGAAATTAAGAAATCCTGGAGCTAGGAGACCCACGGTGCATGATGCTAGGTTCAATTTAATGAAGATGTCAGTTTGAGTTAAAGGGGAGATTGTTGTGGTGGATGTTGCTAAGGGAGGAGCTGTTGCTGACGGAGATGAGCATTCTCCTCTAAAAGTGGTTGTTCTTACTGCACGGGATTGTTCAGAGCAAGTGAATATTTTATATTCTAAAATTGGTATAGTTTCTAAAGCACAATATCTTCCTTTTTACCATAATAAGTTTAATGTTTTATGTGAGATGGGGGAAGAGTGGGAGATTTACTAGGGTATTATAAAGGGAGTGTCTGATCTTGTGAATGATACAGGAGGTGGAGTGGTTTCTCTGGATGGTAGAGTTTTTGAGTTGAAGGAGGAATCTATATATAAAGAGGAGAATTCTCCTTGTGTAAAGAAAATGCTTTCGATATAACTTAAAAGACTGGGTCATATTAAGTTGTCTCTTAAAAGTAGAAGATTTGATGGGGAGATGAAAGATAAGGTCGGGAACTCTTCCCCTCTTAATAATAAATGGCATATATTGCTTTTTGGAATTATAGAGGAGTTAGGAAGAGGAAAGCTTCTCTTTATCTTAAGGAGTTTGTTAAGGAGCATGGGGTTTTTTTTTTTTTTTTGGTTTGTTGGGAACAAAGTTGTTTTCTTTGGATAGAAAGGAAATTGATGTTTGATTGGTGCATATTGGGATTACTATCATGTTCCAACATATGGGTTATCTGGAGGTATTCTAGTGTTGTGGAAGTTAACTGTGGCATCCTTTTCTATTTTAAATTCTTCTTACTAAGTTATGATTGGTGAGTTGAATGCGATTAATAAAGGTTCTTGGAGCGTTTCAACTGTATATGGGAGCATATTTATAAAAGGAGGGAGCTTTGGAGGGATTTCGAAGTTTTCTCTTCCAAAAATGTGCCTATGGAAGTAGTGGGTGATTTTAATTATTTGATATCTATGGAGGAAAAGACGCGTGGAAAGAGATTTACCATTTCTCAAGGACCAAAGGATATGAAGCCTTTTTTGATCAAAAATGTTCTCATGAAGTTGGTTGTATTGATCCCAAATTGCTTGGTGTAATAACAAGGTTGGTGGGATCAGATTCTGGAAAGGTTAGATAAGTGTTTCTTGAATTTAGCTACAATTAATTCTTTCCTTTAATTGGTGGTCAGGAATCTTACAAGAATTGCTTAAGATCATTGTCCTATTTTATTAAATCATCTAGAGATAATTGTTGAAACTTAGTTTTTATAACTATGTATTTATATCATATGTGTTTTTGATGATTCCAAAATCTTATTATATTGATTACTATTTCTGCTAACATATATTAGAAATATTGCTTTTGTTGTTTATATGTACTAACATTTTAGAAAAATCATACTCCAGATAATTAAAAACTTCAATACATATTAGATTAGGGTTTATTATATTTGAAGTTTGTAATTTTTATATTTTTCTCAAGTTTGAGAGAGTGTGATTGTAATTGGGTAACCATGCATGCACACACTAGGGGAGTGCAAAATTTGTATTTTTTAAAAAACTAATAATAATGTACAATCTTAGATTATATGGGATGATTTAAATTGATCATTCTTCCATAAAGTATTTAATCTAATCATGCCTCAAAATTTTTCTAAGTACTATTTATACTGTACGAAGTTACCTTCATATAGACAACATCTTGAGTATAAAATAGCTACGTACCAGTTTGTCCCAAATGAACATAAAATTTTTCTAAACTCTCCATATTATACGATCTTAGGTTCGTACAGATGACATCCAAAGTATGAAATGGGGGCGTATCATTTTGTTCATATGAACATGTAAATATTTTGAACTATTTGTATTATACGACCATAGGATTATACATATGACTTCCATAGTATGAAATGGACTCATTAATTTTTGTACCAAATGAAGCTTGATTTGGTTAAAACAGATCATACTATATGATATTGGTTTTGTATAGATGACTTCAAGTATATGAAATCAATTCATACCAAATCATACCAGATGAATCTGTTCAATTTTGAACTGATCATACTATACATTTTTAATTCATACACAGGCCAATCAAAGCATGGAATTGGTTTGTATATGATTGTATAAGCAAATTTTGTACTGATCATATGTACGATGTGCGATGGTACTGTACAATCATGGATGTTCAAATTGAAATTTTCAATTTTCTGGATGGGTTTTTTATTCTTTCAAATATAATATACGAAAAAACTAACTGTCAATAATCCTTCTTTGTATTTTCTTTGAGAGAAAGAGTGAGAGTACTTTGGGAGAGTGTTTAAAAGCGTGGATAGAGAGATCTTGCAAGCATAATTTGTGAAGGGTTCACAAGGTTTCCCAAAGGTGAGAATCTCTTCATAAGTTTATCAAAACTCTTTCTTACTACTTTTATGATGCTCGAGAGAATATCGTTGGAGAAGATCTGGTATTATACTGACACTAAGAGGGTATAAAAGGATGACGGTTCTCTATTGACACCAAGAAAGTATGAAAGGATAATGATTCTCTACTGATACTGGGAGGGTGTGAAAGAATGGTTCTCTACTGACACTTAGAGAGTGTAAAAGGATGATGGTACTCTGCCACACCTAGGATTGATGGAAGATAGGTTAATTGTAAAGGCATCTCCGTCTTGCGGTGGCAACAAAAGGAGAGCCATTTTTGTATAGTGCAATATCTGAAGAGTCACTTTGCTGTTTGATTGAACCACTATAAATTTTTTGCATTCTTTTATTTTTATTTTTATCATATTTTTAAATTTCTAAACTTTTAATTTTGTGGTTGAAAGCTTTATTTAAGATAAATTTCATTGTGTTAAAATCATAAAAAAAAATTTTTATATTTTTCCAAGAGAATTTTAAATTACCAATTCACACACCCTCTTGGATAGCATTATGACAACTATAATAGGTCCAATAACTATATAAACTTTCAAGTTGTATCATAGCCTACTTTCAAAAATTAAAGTTTAAAAAAAAATTTGAAAATGATTATGGTTACTTTTGGAAACCATAACACACCTGAAGAATATTCTATCACTAGACCTCCATTGTTTGATAACATCCCTTTCAATTTATAGAAAATAAGTATGTCTACTTTTCTTCAATTACTTGACTATCGCATGTAAATTTTAGTACAAAAAGGATACACTAGGCTAAGTAGACATATATATGGCATTAGAACTGAAATACTATTTATTGACTGGACTATAAAAGAAAAAGACTTAGCTCAATTAAATGTTAAATATCGAAATAATTTTTTTTATGTGCACTTAAATCTAAAGACTATATCTGTGTTTCTACCTATAGAACTGGAAAAGAAATTTGGGATAAACTTTATATCATATATGAAGGGACTAATTAGATGAAACAAACTAGATTAAACATTTTTCTTCATGATTATGAACCATTTTGCATGAAACCAAATGAATCAATCACCGAAATGTATACACATTTTACATAAATAGTCACCTCATTGCATACTTTAGGCATGAAACAAATGAATGCTGAGAAATTAAATAAAATTCTTATTTCCTTACCTACTACTTATGATGCAAAGATAAATGTTATGACAGAATCGAAAGATTTAAATTTTTATTATATTAATAATCTTCTTGAATCACTAATTGCTTACGAGCAATGAGTGACTCAAAGATAGATTGATGTAGCTGAGAAGAAAAAGGAGAAGAATATAGTGTTGAAAGTGGATGACTCAGAGAGTGATCAGTCACAGCCTGAGGATGAAGATGACATTATCTTGACGACTAGATAATATAGAAGTTTTCTTAGGAGGAAGCAAAAGAGATGTTACTAGTGGAATAAAGGTAAGTTCCATAAAAATACTAAGGCTTCTAATGATGTCATTTTCTATGAATGCAAGAAGCCTAGACATTTCAAATTGGAATGGCCAAATCTTAAAGCCAATCTGAGCAAGAAAAGGTTAAGCAGAAAAATAATATAAGGAAGGGCAAGAAGAGATTACAGAGAACATTTTGGGCGGACTCAGCTTTTGATTCTTCAAAAATAGAAGTATAAGAGGAAGTCACCAACCTGTATTTGATGGCCAACAAGCTTGATCTGTCAGATCAAGAAAAAATATGTGACTTAACCTGATGTTTCTGAAAAAATTTATGCTACCTATAGAAAACTCAAAAGATGCATGCTAGGTTGAACTTAGAATTTCTAGAATTACAAAAAGAGCATGAAATCCTTAGGAAATATCATACACTAATTGATAGTAACCATATGAAACTATTAGAAGAGTTTGATGAATTAAACAAATAGTATAAACTATTGAAATCATCCCACACTGAACTTGAAAATGATTTTAAAACATTTATGGATGAATATGATAGTAGAGAGTACTATTTGAAAGCATACACTGTTGTTTTAGAAAATGTTAAATCATTTTTTAAAGTTTAATTGAAAGCACTTGAAGAAAATAGGATTCCACCCACATCTGAATAATTTTTCAATCCTGATTAGAAGCCAAAAATTTTAAAACCTAGGAAAATACAATTTAACTCATGTAGATTAATAAATCCTTTTTCAGGTGTCAAATATTTTTCTTGTGGAATGATTGGCCATATATCTCACACTTACACTATTCATAGAAAATCATATCTAGTGTGGAGATCAAAGATGCATAAAATAAAGCATATCAAACATGCATCTAGATTCTTTTTACCAAGAGGGGAACCCAAACTTATTTGGGTTCTCAAGACTAAAATTTGATTATTTTGAAGAAATGCTTTCATATAAGACCTCATGAGAGCATTTGGTACCTAGACAGTGGATGTTCAAATCATATGACTAGAGATACTATATAATTCATATCACTAGAAGCCCAAAATGGAGGCAACATTACACTGGGAGACAATACTACTAGGAAAGTGTTATGCACAGGTATGATTGGAAACTTGAAAAAAAAATCCATAGAGAATGTTTTATTGGTTGAAAGCTTAAAGCATAACTTGTTTAGTATTTATCAGCTATGTGATAAGGGTTAATGTGATTTTTTTTTCTCACTAGCTGCATATTAAGTCAAAATGAAATTGATGTGCCGTATGAAAATAGGGTAAATAATATGTTCATGATTAATTTAAATTTTATTAAATCTTCTAATGTTGTATGTCTCAAACCAATTAATGATGAATCATGGTTATAACATTGGAGACTTTGTCAAGTAAGCATGAAAAATCTTAGGAAATTTACACAAAAAGAACTATTTAGAGGAATACCTAAACTAGACTTTAGTAAGGATCACCTATATGATGCATGTCAATTAGGAAAATAGGTGATGTCCTCCTTTTAATCCATTAAGGATCTTAAACTTAGCAAACTGTTAGAAATTATGCACATGGGATTTTTTGGATTGGTTAGCACTATAAGTCTTGGAGGCAAAGTGTTTGGATCTGTGATTGTTGGTGATTTTTCAAGATTAGCTTGGGTTAAATTTTTATTACATAAGAGTGAATCATTTGAGAAATTTAGAAATTTTTGCACTTGGATTCAGAGGAAATTAGGGTGCAATATTTTATAATTTCAAAGTGATCATGGAGGAGAATTTGAAAATAAAATTTTTGAAGATTTTAAAAGTGAAAGGAATTGATCATAATTTATTAGAACGTAGGACCCCTCAATATAATAGGGTAGTAAAAAGAAAGAATATAATATTAGTTGAAGCCACTAGAGCCATGTTGAATGATTACTCACTTCTAAAATATTTTTGAGCTGAAGCGATTAATACAACTTGCTATGTTCTAAATAGGGTGAACATTAGATCAAAATTGAATAAAATATCCTATAAACTTCTTAATAGAAGAATACCAAATTTATCACACTTGTATGTTTTTTGATGTAATGTATTCATTAATACTAATGGGAAAACTCCGTTAGGAAAATTTGATCTAAAATCTAATGAAGGAATTTTTATTAGATACTCTAGCATTGGAAAATCTTATAGAGTTTTTAACAAGAGGACGTTGGTAATTGAGGAGACCACACATATTTTGTTTGATGAATCTGGCATTTTAGATGAGCCAAGTTTGGTAGAGGATCATATTAAAAATAATTCCCGAATTGAAAAGATAAATTTTGATGAGAATGTTGGATTAGAAAATCCTTTGCCTAGAGAATTAAAATTTTGTAAGAATTACCCTAAGAAATTATTTTTAGGTTAACCTAGTGAGGGTGTTAAGACTAGGTATGGACTTAGCAAAGAAGTGAACTATTCTTCCTTCATATCGATGGTTGAACTAATAAATATAAATCAAATAGTTTCTAATGAATTTTGGATTTTTTCCATGCAAGAAGAATTCAATCAATTTGTAAGAAATGATATTTGGTAATTAATTGAAAGGCCTAAGGATCAAATTGTTATTGAAACTAAGTGAGTGTTCAAAAATAAAATAAATAATTCAGGAGTTATGAAGTTGTGATTAGAAATAAGTTAAGATTAGTGGCCAAGGGGTATAATCAAATAGAAGGGATTTATTTTGAAGAGAATTTTTCCCCTATAGCTAGACTTAAAGCAATTATGGTTTTATTAGCCTTTACTTGTTTTAAAAGTTTTAAATTATATAAAATGGATATTAAGAGTGTCTTTTTGAATGGGTAATACAAGAGGATATTTATGTTAAGCAACCTTTAAATTTTAAAAGTTTTAAATTCTCTAATCATATATTTAAATTGAAAAAGATATTATACGGACCGAAACATGCTCCTAGGCTTTAGTATAAGAGGTTAAACACTATCCTATTAGAGAGATCATTTGTGAAAGGAAGTGTGAAAACCACTCTATTTTTAAAGAGATTTGAGGATTACATACTCATTATTCAAATATATGTTGATGAAATCTTATTTAGATTTATAAAAAAAATTTGTGTAATTATTTTTAAAAAATAATGAGTACTAAATTTGAGATGAGTTTGATGAGAGATTTGAGTTATTTTCTTGATTTTAGTATAAACTAAATCAAGAAGGAATAATTTTTAATAAGTCAAAGTATATTAAGAACATCCTCAAGAAATATCAAATGGATAATGTTAAACCAATGACTACACCAATAAGTTCCTCAGTGTAGTTAGATAAGGATTTTAAGTAAAAATCTATTTATAAAAAAACTTTAGAGGAGTTATTTGATCATTTCTTAACATGACTGCTAGTAGACCAGATATAATGTTCAGTATTTTTTTGTGTGCTAGAATTCAATTTGGTCCAAAAAATCACATTATATAGCAGTAAAAAGAATTCTAAGATATCTTTTGGGAACTCAAAACTTAGGGAATTGATTTCCTAAGAAAAGCTCTTCATTTAAAATAATTGGATATTTTTATTTAGATTTTGTAGGTTGTTGGGTTGATCAAAAAAGTACATATGGAACTTGTCAATTCATGGGAAACTCTTTAGTTTCCTGGTTCAATAGAAAAAAGAATTCAGTAGTCCTATCTACTATTAAAGTAGAATATATTGCCTTAGGAAGGTATGTGGCATAAGTTCTTTGGGTGAAATAATAATTTATTGATTTAAAATTTTTAATTGGCACGGTTCCAATTTTTTGTTATAATACTAGTGTCATATGCATTTCAAATAATCCTATTCAACATTCTAGAGCTAAGCATATAGACATAAGACATCACTTCATTAGATCATATAGCTAAAGGAGAAATTGAATTGCATCATGTTGCTACTGAAAATCAACTTGCATATATTTTTACAAAACCACTAGCTTTTGAAACATTTAGCACCTTAAAAACCAGGTTAGGTGTGATTGATCTAAATGCTTAAAATGAAATTCTGTAAACTTAATTTGGTGTGTAAATATGTGTTTATTTAATTTTCACTTATTTAATTTTTTTTTTTTTTTTGTGTATTTAGTTTTGAGTTTTTTTGTTTTGTTTTTTGAATTAGATTGGAATCATGTCATTTGATGTAGAGTGATTTGTTTTGAGAAGATTTTCTTATTATCATATCTTATTTTCTAAGTGTTCTTTTCATATTATATGAAATTTTTTGTCCCATACGAATTATATTGCATGTACATGATAGGTTTCTGAGTTGAGCATATGAAACTTAGTTTGTCATACGGTTTATAATGTATGATGATGTTGTCATACTATACAATATATACATTTTTCTTTGTACGAGTGGGGACGGTTTTTTAGAAAATGTTAGTTATTAATTACTGATCGTATGTACAAAATCTCATTTTGTTTGTACGATCCAGTTGTTAGTTTCTATGGAAGATGAACCTAACCATCATTAAAATAATCTTTAATATTATGAACATCTAGGATGAACCCATGTATGTATGTATGATCGTATGATCAAAAAAGCTTGTACGAAAGGATGCCTCGGAAATGGTGTTTTATAAATTTTTGGTCGTATCCATTCGTACATATGAAAATATTTTCGTATCATATGATTTTAAAATTATACTTACAATCTAAGTTTCATACTGTAGGATAAGTCATTTTCATTTAAATAGAAGGATCTTTGGAAACATTTTCATTCCCTTTCTCAACTATTCCAAACCCTCTAGATCCCACATCTTAGGAAAGACTAGTAGCAGCAAACGACCCCATTTCTCTAAGGGGTCTTCTTCTAGAACTGGTAGGAATGATAATTTTTTATCCAAAAAAATTAGGATGCCTTCTTTAGGTATTTTTCTGCTAAAATCACCCCTTCCCGACTTCTCATTCAGGGTGATATTCATTTGTCTATTAAGCCCCTATTTGCTTCAACCCAACTTTCATTTATCCTAACTCTCATATATGCTTATCATAAAGAGACATTCCAATTCTTTTTGGCCAACATGAAAGTAAATCAGGATCACTCTAGGATAATTTCCTATGTTCACATGCAATGAGAAGAAATCACAAAGGAAGATCTCAGCAACTTTCTTAATTTGAGAACACAAGGGATTAGAGCGCACACACTAGCCTCTAGAGCCGACTTCGATTGGTCTGAAATAAATCAAACTCTTAGAGTTGTTTCACTAAGTGAGTCATTTTTCTCATGTTTACACTCTAAATCAAAATGCCCGGGTCATCCAGCACGTTTTGAGAACCTCAATTATTCCAAAATCTGGTGATCGCATAAACATGACTGCTCTTTTGTCCACTATCATTTATTTGATAATGATTTAAAAATCTTTTAATGAAGCCCAATTTATTTTAAATTATATTTACAATCTTTTTGAATTTGGACTTTCTCATCATAAGAGAAAGAAAAATATGTCTTTAAGACATCTAGTTGTCTATATCTTAGAAAAGAAGTATAATCTTATTCATACTGATCCACCCACTGAACTCCCTATTATTTTACTAATGCCTCTTTTCAGGCACTCTTTGGGAGAGATCAAAGTTCTAAGAGTGATGACTCTGAGGAGGGAGGAGGAGCTCCTGCTCCAGCACCTACACCTAGACCTAACAAGAATTTCTAACAAGAAATGGTCCAGTGCTTCGATAGATTAGAAAATCTTTTTAATCAATGCTTTGATCAAATTGAGAATCACTTAAATCAATAGGATACATGGTATCATGAAGATATGGGTTGGTTTTGTGGTCAATTTTAAAAAGTTAACATGAATGTAGCTATGATGAATAAATACTTTTCAATGTTCAACCCACCACCTCCTCCAGATCAAGGGCCCTCTGATTTCTAGACGTATTTTAATATTATTATTGCTTATGCATATATATATGTTTATAGTTGAGATGTATTTCCTTTTATTTCAATGTTTTCATATGTTAGTGTATTCTTTTGTTGATCTTGCCTTTTGATATGAAATGATCTAAAATTAAAAATGTGTTTGTATGTGTTTAGATAATAAATGAAATGTGAAATGTTTTGTTGATATGTATTAATTTTTATTTCTTGAAATATTTATGTCTTTAATAAATAAAACCTTTTATAGTTGATCATTGGAATGGATTATTTATTTCTTTGCTCTATAAATTAATTTCCATATAAATTTTAATCTTTCAAAAATTTAAATTAAAATTATAATAGGATATAGATAAGATAAATTTTATGTTCCTATAGACAAACTTATATAAGCCTTAATTGTTGTGAGATTAATGTCTTATTATTTTTGTTTCTTTTTAATATGTTTATTTTTTCTATTAGTAGAATTTGATTTTATAGTACTGATATTAAAAAGACCCAAACAGTAAAAAAAAAAAAAAAGGAGATGCAAAAAACGTACAAAAATAGAAAAGATGTGTAATGGATCATAAAGTTAAAAGAGGCACAAAATTAGCCCAAATAAAAAAGATGTACAAAGTGTAACACAAATATTTAAAAATATATGCAATATCACTAATTGAAAGCATTTATATTATTCATTCCTTTATCATTCAATATCTGATCCAAATCCATCTAATTAACAATCATATTCACTTTTGAATTCGAAATTAATTAATCTTCATTTCGTCATTTTTGTAATATTCATTTTTATTAAATTTGTCTAGCATAAACAATGAACCTGATTGACTTTTCTTATCTTAGTTGTTCTTTAATTTTAAATTTTGACATTTCTATTTTTAGTATTATGAAGTTGATATTTTATTTGCAATTAGTTTAAAATCCTTTCATCCTCAACTCTTTTGGTTTATCTATAGAAAATTTCATTTTATGGTTTCTTCCCTTTTTGTTTTTGTGAAAAGGGGAGTCATAATATTGTTTTATTATTATTTTTTAATTATTTGATGTTGTTTTGATGTATGTGTGTTGTATTGTGAATGTGTGTAATGAGATGTGTGTATATTTTGAATGTTTAAATGTTCATGTTCGAGTTGTTGTTGATTTTAGTAATTATTGTTTATTGTTTCTATTTAATTTTTTGGTTTTTATTTCTTGAACTTTATGGGAACCCCTTGATTTAAATTGTCGATTCATTTAGGGGGAGCTAAGAAGAAAATTCATTTTGAATGTTAACACAAACAATATTTATTTCTTCATCATAAAAAAGGGGAGATTGTTGCAACTTAGATTTTATAACTATGTTTTATATCATGTGTATTTTTCATGATTCACAAATCTTATTTTATTGATTACTATTTATCTTAACATATATTAGAAATATTACTTTGTTGTTTGTGTGTACTAACATTTAAGGGGTATTATACTACAAACTAGTGAAAACTTTAAGACTTGTTAGATTAGGGTTTATTATATTTGAAGTCTATACTTTTTATACTTTTGAGTCTGAGATGGGTAACCATGCACACACAGTAAGGGAGTGTAAAAGTTTGTATTAAAAAAAACTAATCATACTATATGATTTAGGATTGTACGTGATGATTTGACTTGATCATTCTACCATAAAGCAGTTAATTGAATCATGATTGGAAATTTTTCTTAAGTATTGTTCATATTGTATGATGTTACCTTCATACAGATGACATCCAGAGTATGAACTGGCTACGTACCAGTTCAACCCGAATGAACTCAAAAAATTTCTAAATTGTTCGTACTGTACAATCTTAGGTTCGTACAAAAGGTGTCCAGAGTACAAAATGGGTGCGTATCATTTCGTCCATATGAACACGTAAATTTTTTGAAATGTTCAAACTATATGATCATAGGATCGTATAGACGACTTCTAGAGTTAAAATGGACTCATCCAATTTCATACCAAATGAAGCATGATTTGGTTAAAAAAGATTGTATTGTACGTTATTGGGTTCATACAAATGACTTCAAGTATACAAAATCAGTTCGTACATAATTGTACCAGATGAATCTATTTAATTTTGAACTGATCATACTATAGGATGTCAATTTGTAGACAGGCCAATAAGAGTACGAAATTAGTTTGTACAGTATCATACAAGAAAATTTTGAGCTGATCATATGTACGATGTGCGATAGTACTATATGATCATGGATAGTCAAAATGAAATATTTAGTTTACTGGGTTGTTTTTTTATGTCTTTCATATATAATGTCCTAAAAAATTGACTATCAAGAATCCTTATTTGCAATTTCTTTGAGAGCAAGAGTGAGAGTGCTTTGGAAGAGTGTTTGAGAGTGTGGATAGAGAGAACTTACAAATGGAATTTATGAAGGGTTCACAAGGTTTCCCAAAGGTGAGATTCTCTTTGTAAGTTTGTCAAATCTCTTCCTTAATTTTTTTAAGATGCTCGAGAGAAGAACTTTGAAGAAGATCCAGTCGTCTTCCAACACCAGGAGGGTGTTAAACGAAGACGATTCTCTGCCAACACCAGGAGGGTATAAAAGGATGATAGTTCTCTACCGACACTAGGAGGATTTAAAAGGATCATAATTCTCTATTGATATTAGGAGGGTGTGAAAGGACGATAGTTCTCTACCAACACTTGGAGAGTGTGAAAAGATGATGATACTCTATCGCACCAGGGAAATGTGGAAAAGAGGTTAATTATAAAGGCTTCTAAACCTTGCTGTGGGAGCAAAAGGAGAGTCACTTTGGTATAGTGCAATACCTATAGAGGGAGACTTCAGGGAGTGGATGTAGGTCTTATTGGACTGGACCACTATAAATTTCTATGTTCCTTTATTTTTATTGTATTTTTAATTTTATGGACTGCCATTGCCAGGTCCCAAGTCCTGGATGAGAAAAGTGGAGGGTTGCGTTAGGTAGTCGGCAGCCAGCGTAAAACTTGTCGAAAAATAATGACATGAATCCTTTTGCAAAGATTGTAAAGTTTTTTCGAGTGAAATTTATGTACCCAACTTCGATTATTAGTTTTGGACTTTAAGATAAAGGGGCATAAAATAAATAATAAAGTAAAACAATTTTCTAGGATTAGATTGAGGCATTTAAAGAATATTAACAAAATTATTTTTGGAATAAGATTTTAGATCTTAAGATTTTGTCTGTGCATGAGGATGCTAATATTATGTGGGAAAAAGTGGCTAGTGATATTAAGAATATTGCAAAAGATATCCTTGGAGTATCAAAGGGAAAAGCTCCTAATAGTAAAAGTAGTTGGTGGTGGAATCCAAATGTGCAAGAAAATATTAAAAATAAGAAGCTTTGTTATAAAAATTGGTTTAATTTTAAAAAATTTGATAATTGGGAAATATATAAAGTGGCTCGTAAGGATGCTAAGAAAGTAATATACGATGCAAAGACATTAGCTTTTAGTGATTTATATAATAGATTAGATACTAAAAAGGGAGAAAGATATATGTATAAGTTAGCCAAACAAAGAGATAGGAGTAGTAAGGATTTATTTCAAGTGAAGTGTATTAAAGATGAAGATCAAAAAATACTTTTCTTAGAAGATGATATTCAACAAAGATGGATGAGATATTTTGCTAAACTTTTTAATGAAGATTGTGAAAATAAGATTGACTATAATGACCTTAGGATCCTAAATTTAAATAAAGATTTCTATTTTTATCGGCGTATTAGTAAAACTGAAGTTAGAGAGGCTTTAAAGAAAATGAAGGGTGGAAAAGCTGTTGGACCTGATGATATTCCAATAGAGGTGTTGAAATGCTTAGGAGATGAAGGAATTTCATGGCTTACTAAACTTTTTAATACTATTTTGAAGACTAAAAAGATGCCAGATGAGTGGAGAATGAGCGTGTTAATTCCTATTTTTAATAAAAAAGGTGATGCACATGTTTGTGTTAATTATAGAGGTATTAAGTTAATGTGTCATACTTTAAAACTTTGGGAGCGAGTTATGGAGCATAGGTTGCGGCGTGATACTAATGTTTCTCATAATCAATTTGGATTCATGCCGGGTAGGTCGTCTATGGAAGCCAAACATTTATTAAGAGGTTTGATGGAGAAAAATAGAGAAAACAAGGAGGATCTACATATGATATTTATTGATTTAGAAAAAGCATATGATAAAGTTCCAAGAGAATTTCTATGGAGAGTTCTTGGAAAGAAAGGAGTCAATAATGCTTATATTCAAATCATTAAAGATATGTATGTAGGAGCTATTACTTGTGTTCAAACACAAGGTGGATTAACCAAGTATTTCCCTATTTCGGTTGGGTTACATCAAGGATCAGCCTTAAGCCCATATCTTTTTGCTTTAGTCATGGATGTTCTCACTAGACATTTGCAAGAGGATGTACCTTGGTGTATGGTTTTTGCTGATGATATTCTTCTTGTTGATAAGACTAGAGAGGGAGTTGAAGGTAAACTTGAATTATGGAGGTCAACCCTAGAGTCTAAAGGTTTTCGCTTGAGTAGATCTAAAAAGGAATATATGGAGTGTAATTTTAGTAGTAATAGACCTAGTGAGGGGATTGTGACTTTGGGCCATCAAGTCATTAATAAGAGTACACGTTTTAGATATCTAGGATCTATTGTTTAGAGTGTTGGTAAAATAGATGGAGATATTATCAGCAGAATTCAAGTTGGATGGTTGAAGTGGAGGAATGCATCGGGCTTGTTATGTGATAGAAATGTACCCCTCAGACTTAAGGGAAAATTATATAAGATGGTAGTGAGGCCTGTAATGCTTTATGGTGCCGAATGTTGGCCATTAAAAGAGAAGCATAATACTATGTTAAGTGTGGCAGAGATGAGGATGCTCAGGTGGATGAGTGGCTTTACCCTTAGAGATAGGATACTAAATGAGCATATATGTGAAAAGGTTGGAGTAGCTCCAGTAGAAGATAAGATTAGAGAGAGTCGCCTTAGATGGTTTGGTCACATAAAACGATGGCCTTCCAATGACCCGGTTAGGAGAGTAGAGGTATTAGATTTGACTTATGTTAAGAAAGGTAGGGATAGACCTAAAAAGACTTGGTTAGAAAATATTAGGAATGACCTTTCTTTATTAGATTTAAACGAGAATTTGACTTTTAAAAGGACACAATGGAGAAAAAGGATTCATGTATCCGACCCCACGTAGTGGGATAAAGGCTTGATGTTGTTGTAGTTATTGTTGTTGTTGTTTTAATTTTATGCACATTTAATTTTATAATTAAAAAATTTATTTAGTAAAAATTTTCATTGTGTTAAAATCATTAAATGATTTTCTACATTTTACCAAAAGAATTTTAAATTATCAATTCATCCCCCTCTTGGTTTGCATTAGGATAACTATAATAGGTCTAGTTATCTATACGGACTTTCAATCAAGCCTTTGGCTAAGAGGATTATTAAATTTTAGAATGTTTAGGCTTCTTTTTTGGTTTTTTATGTTGTGGTAAGGAATGCATGGAGTAAGAGGGTGAATGGGAAAATTTTTTGAAGTTCTTAATATCAAGTGCATGAGAGCTATGAAATCTTTGTTCTTTTGGAGTAAAGCCAAGGTGAAGAAGTTTTTTGTATTGAAGGATTGTCTCTTGAAAGAGATTTTGGAGCTGCAGTTGAAGGAGTCAAAAATGGGATATCTCTAAGAAGAAGATAGTTAGATGCTCAAGGTAAAGGTATCTGATTTAAATTCTACTTTGGCTCAATTGAATACTTGGTGGAGGCAATGTGCAAAGGCCAAATGGATGTCAGAGGGAGACACTAATTCCCAATTTTTCAATCTTTTGCTAGTGTAAGGAGAAATTCTAATTAGATTTTTAAAGTTGTAAATGATAATGGATCATTGGTGGAAGACCAAAATAAGGTTGAAAACATTTTTACTAGTTTCTTTGATAGGGAATGGAAGGACAGAGATTGTGTTCTTGAAGGTTGTCCAGTTCCATTAAGTTCACTTGATGAAACTAATAGAAGTTGACTGAATAGGGCTATTTCTTGGGAGGAGGTTGAGGGACTTATTTCTCAAGCCAGTGTTAACATTGCTCAAGGAAATTATGGTATATATTATTCTTTTATCAAAGCATACTAGGGAATTATTAAGATAGATTTCTTGAATGATATTATACAGTTCTTTAATTCTAGTATAATGGATGGGGAGTTGAAAGAAACCTTAATTAATTGTGCTTATCCCTAAAGTGAGAAACCCTTTAGTTCCTGCCAACTATAGGCCTATCAACCTTTTTAAGACTGTTTACAAGGTGGTTGCTAAGATTATTTTGAATAGATTGGTATATATTTTGCCAAAACTTATCTCGAAAGAATAAGTGGCATTTAGTAATGGGATATCGATGTCAGACCATATGCTACTTGCTTAGGAAATATTCCACAAATTCAAATTTTCTAAATCTTATAAAGGTTTAGTCTCTTTCAAGATTGATATGGAAAAGCTTACAACTGCAAGTGTTGGGACACATTGAGAAAGGTTTTAGAGTATTTTAGTTTCCCTCTGACGTTCTGAAATCTTATTATGGAATGTGTTGAAAATCCAAGGTTTTCTTTGATACGTAATGGCAATTCATCTAAGTGGATTAATGACAGGAGTGGCTTCCGTCAAGGTTGTCCTTTATCACCTCATCTTTTCATTCTTTGCTCTTAACTTTTTCCCATATTTTTATTTTGAGAGGTGATTCTATTGGTGTTCGTTCATGTCCAAATGGTCTAAGGATTTCTCATTTGTTGTATGCAGATGATACTATTATTTTTTTTTGAAGCAAACACTAAGGTGGTCAAGGAGATCAAAAGTATTTTTTTGGATTTCTATGGTTGGATAGGGCGGAGGATAAATTTTAATAAATCTGTGATTATGTTTGGGAATTGTGTGAAGAAAAGAAGAAAAAAACCATAACTCATATCATGGGGTTTAAGCAAGTTAAAGAGTTTAGCTACCTTGTAGTTAAATTTGCGTTGAGAAGATTGGTTGGAGTAGATTTCCAGTTCATTATTGACAAATCTTTAAGAATGTTGAATATTTGGGGGAGTAAGTTCTTATCCTTAATAGGGAAGTTTATTCTAGTTAAAATAGTTATGCTATCTTATCCTAATTTTCATTGTATGCATTCTCAGTTCCCTAAAATTGTTCTTAATGTGCTTGATAAGTTGTGTAGAAGTTTTATATGGAATAAACAGTATGGAAGACTTGGGCTACATTATGTCAGTTAGGACAAGTTGTGCAAGCCAATTGAGTGGGGAGGTCATGAATTACACTTGTGTGCTAGTAAAGTGGGTCCTTTAATGGAAAAGTTGGCTTGGAAGTATATTTAAGACAAAATTCTTTTTTGCATAAAGTCCTTGCACTGAAGTATGGTGCTTGGTACAGAGCGTTTGGTGCTAAGAAGGGAGGCTCAGCAATACGCAAGATCATCACTGATGGTGGAAGAGGTCTTAACTCAATTATAAAAGGGAAGATTTTGAATGGAAGCTCAACAGATATGTTCAAGGACGTGTGGATCTGGGAAAAAGGTATTAATAGGTGGACAATGTCTGTGGCTACTTCAGGAAGTGATGACTTAACAGTAGACAAGCTCGTGCTAGATAGAGTCTAGAATGTAGAAAAACTCGAGGAATTTTTTTGGAAAAGAGCTTGTGAAGGTAATCTATTAAGTTCAAATTATGCTCGAGATGTGTCAAGATGGTTTGGAACTTATTCATAAGATTTTTGGGAGATCATTATCATCTTTGGCTTCTGAAGCTGCCATGCAGAATTAGCCTACCAGGCTTTACTAGAACTGGATAAAAGAGGCTAAGCTAATGCCATATGTGGAGGTATTCTAGTGGCATTTATACGATAATGTTATTTTTACTTTTTAATTCTTGTTTTCTAGGAGATTATAATATGGTTTTTCTTGTTCAAGAGGTTGCAATGTTGTTGAAGATATAGATCATCTGACAACAAAATGTGTGAAATTGATGGAGGTGGTTCATTACTTAAATAGTTGTGGATTTGGGATACCTTTATTTGAGACATTTGAAGTCTACTATCAGTGATATTAAGCCGTCTCTTTTCAATTAATAGGTTGTTAATTAACGTGCTCTATAATTTGCTTTATCTATCTTGGAAAGCAAGGAATAAGTATTTTCATGAAGTAGTTATACAGAGTTCAATGATGATTGTTGTTCAAACTGTGTCTTATGCTTCATTTTCTTCTTTATTTGGCAGTATAAGCTCGGGTCACTGGTGTGTTAATCAGTCGACCAGGCTATTCTTAAATCATTGGCACCCTCCTCCACCTGATTGGATCAAGGAAAACATTGATGCTTCATTATTACCTTCGTACAAGGCAGGTATTGGTGGTGTATTATGTGATAGTAAAGGCAGATTTTTACTAGCATTTAAGAAAAAGTGTGTTCATTTGGATGTTTCTCAGATGGAGCTTTCAGCAATTCAATCTTTAAGAGATGTTATTAATGACTGGATGTTGGTTTATAAGGGAATTATCATCAAAGGTGATAATTTTAATATTATTAATCTTCTTCAAAATTCTTTTAGGGTGGATAGTTGATGGAAAACTTTGCATTTTTCAAGGATTTCAATCATATTATTTTTAATTGTATTGATAGGAATGGAAATAAGTTATCGGATTTGTGTGCTAACTATGCTATTTTTAGTGATTTCCTTTGAAAGGATATTAGTTTTAATAAGGTTCCTCTTCTTTTATTAGTTTGCTAAATGAGGAACTTGTTAGTAATGCTTTCAAGGTTGTATTTGGTTTTTTTTTTTTTTTTTAGTTAATGCAATGGTTTTTGCTTCTTCAAAAAAAACAACCATTATTTGATAACATTCATTTTGATTTTTAGAAAATTTGCATGTATACTTTCTTGCAGTCAATAGACTATGGCATGTGGATAATAGTTCAAGAAGGATATTCTGTACCTTCTCACTTTATAAATGGCATTAAAATTGAACTAACTTTTTTCTAAATGGAATATTAAGGATAGATATTTAGCCTAAGTAAATGCTAAATGTTTAGACTTCTTTTTATGTACATTAAGATCTTAAGATTACAAGCGCATATCTACTGGCACTACTAGTAAAGAAATTTGAGATAAACTTTACATAACCTACAAAGGAACAAATTAAGTGAAACAATCTAGCTTAAACATTTTACTCAATGATTATGATTTATTTTGAATGAAACCTAGTGAGTCCAATTTTGAAATGTATACTAGGTTCACTAAAATTGTGATATCCTTGCATGCTTTAGGTTGAGAATATACCAATTTTAGAAATGTTTACAATATTTTGTGTTGTGTATCTACTTCCTATGAAGATAAAATAACTTATATTACTAAATCCAAGGATCTAAATATTTATTCAATTGATAACTTATTTGGATCACTCATTACTTATGAGTAAAGAGTGAGTTAAAGATAAATTGATGTTCGTGAAAAAAAGGGAAAAATTATAGCCTTAAAAGCTAATGATTCTGATAGTGAAAGTTTCATACCATAAGATGATGTGACATAGCGTTGATGATAAGGTAATTTGAAAGCTTTCTAAAGAAAAAGCAAAAGCATTATCAGTAATGAAATAAAGGTAAAGCTAATAAAAATTATAAGATTTTTTCATATGTCATCTATTTCAAATGTAGGAAGCTAGGGCATATGAGGACTTCTTTCCCTAATCTTAAAGATCGCCCAATTAAGGAGAAGGGTGAAGAAAAAGATAAATTCAAAAAGAGCAAGCAATAGACTTAGAAGGCTTTCTAGTCAAACTATGCTTCAAACTTATCTAAGACATAAGCAGGAGAAGAGGTAACCAACTTATTCTTAATGGCAGATAACAATCTTAATCATTATAATCAAGAGGAGGTATGTGAGCTTTCTTATAATGAGTTAGTTGATGTTTTTAAAAAAATTCATTACGCATATAGAAAGCTCAAGAAAATGTATGTCAGCCTTAATTCTGATTTTTCAATTTTGAAAAAAAAAGCATGAATGCCCTAGGAAAGATCCCTTTACTTTGGATAACAATGATATAATCTTACTTCATGAATTTGATGCATTAAATAAGAAACATCTTGATTTAACTATTGAACATGATTCCTTGAATGAATCTAATGTTAATTTAGCAAATTCATTTAAAGAATTAAAGGCGTGTTTAGATGAAGTTGATAATAGGAGCATGCATTGAAAATTGACAATTCAATTATTTAAAGTACAAACAAATTTTTTCAAGTGGAGTTAACTACTTTTAAAGAAAATAAAATAACACCTACACTTGTAGAATTCCATAACCTATTACCACAACATACATTATTTAAACCTAAGAAGAGGTACCATAACCCATAAAGACTAATTAATCCATTCCTAGGTGTTAGGTGTTTTTCTTGTAGCATGGTAGCCCATATATCCTGCACTTGCACTATCCACCTTATAACACGTATAATGTGGAGGCCAAAACTATATAAATCATAGCATATCATGCAAGCATTTCATCCATAAATCCATAAGGTGGAACCAAAACTTTTTTGTGTTCCCAAATTTAATCTTTAATAACTTTATAGAGATGCTCTCACAAAAGGCCTAGTGAGAGCATTGTTGCGGATCTGTTTTCATGATTTAAGAGTTTGATATAGCAAACACTTCTATTTTTCTATGACGGCCTTATTTACTAACATTTCAAGTCCACATGATCAGACTTCAATTTGCAACCAGCTCAAGATTGGGTAGACTAGGTCTGAGTCAGTTTGTACACTTTTTCTTTTCTTGAGTCTATTGTATTTGGTGTGGCTCTTGATGCTTTATAACTTGGAAGATTTTCTAACTGTTCCCTAGAGTTTACTATTTTTGGTAACATCATCCGGGACGATATTTATATCGGCCTGGACGATCTGTTCAAAACCAGAAACCCTAATTAGGGCATCCTCATTAAAGCAATCGTCATTATGCAAAACACATCGTCCTGGACGATTTTGTATTTGCCAGAATGATAGGCTCAAAATAGAACGAATATGCCACCAGTTTTATTTAGGAATTACTTATTTTTGGACATCGTCTAGGTGGATCGTCCAGGACTATAAAATATCATCCAGGACGATCTAAGACAATTTTTCCAAAATTTCTCTAGAATTTAAGGAATAAAAATTATGACTTGATTGCACGATCAAATCGTCCTAGAAGATCGCAAAATCATCCAGGCCGATACAATGGACAATTGGACATCAAACAGCTATTTTTCAGGGCGATGTTCAGGACAATATTCCATGATTTGTTCTGATCGTCCAGGACAATATATTATCATCCTGGACAAAATGAACAAAATTCTGATTGTACAGGACGATATTAGTATCATCCTGGATGATAAAGTTAACAACTTGCATTAATGAGCTCATTTTGAGATCTTCTATTAAAGCTATGACATGACACTTGGTAAGTGTCTTTGGCAGCCATTGTAGCTTCGTTCTTTTGGGGGAAACTTGAAGAGAGAGCTTGAAAGGGAGTGAGGAAAGGGTGGAGTTTGAGAGAGGGAGAAGATCCTGTGAGGAGGGACTTAAAGGAGTGTGGAGGGGGTTCCACACAGTTGCTCCGGCAAGCTTGCACCTGAATACCGTCGGATTCAAGGCTTGTCTCGAGGGAAGTTCACCAAAGAATAAGATCTCTTTAGTGTCAAAGAACCCGGCGACTCCGCCGCACTGGGGAAGGTGGAAGTGATTTTGTAAGGGCTTCTCTGCCTAGCTGTAGGGGCTAAAGGAGAGTCACGTTGGTAGTGCAATACTTGGAGGGTGCCTCCAAGGAGTGGACGTAGGTCAAGGTTTGACCGAACCATTATAAATCCAGTGTGTTCCTTCTTTATTACTTTCGCATTTAATTTCTGCATTTGGTTTTTATTGTGGTGATATTGGTTTTGGTTTGTTGTCTTTTGTTTAAAGATTCTTCTTTACCAATTCAACCCCCTTCCTGGTTAGCCTCGGGACTAGTTCATAAGGCCTAACATCCCTAACAAACTTTCAAGCATATGATATATGGATAGTAGATGTTCAAGGAAATGATTGAAGATGTAAAGAAAATCATTATATTAGAGGTTAGAGAGGGAGGTAAGGCAACACTTGGAGATAATACCATGAGAAAAGTGGTTATATCAGGTATAATCAGAACTCAAAAAATTTTATTATTGAAAATGTTTTACTAGTAGATGGCTTTAGTAAGACATAATTTACTCAATATTAGCCAACTATGTGGTAAATGCTTCAGCATAAAATTTTTAACTGCCAACTACATGATTAAATTAAATAGAAATACTATTTTGCAAGAAAAAAGAATTAATAATTTTTATATGCTTGATTTATATTGTATTGAATATGCTACTTCTCTTTACCTAAAAACTATTACTGATGAATCCTAGTTATGATAAGGGACTATGTCATGTAATAATGAAAATTCTTCTAAAAATCATCCAAAAAGACTTAGTAATAGGAATACCCAAACTAGATTTCACTATAGACCACCTATGTGGTGCCTGTCAATTAGGAAAATAAGTCAAATCTTTGTTCCACTCAATCAAGGATACTAACACTAGATAAAGTGTATAAGAACCTGAATCTTCACTACCTGGAGAATAGAGATATTCTTCAAGTCATCTTAATGAATTGATCATAGTAGACCAATCTAAACGTGTTAGAACTAGGAATGGACTTACAAAAAGTTAACCACTCTGTCTTTATCTCAATGATTTAACCCACACATATAAATAAAGTACTATCTGATGAATTATAGATCCTAGCCATGGAAGAAGAATTGAATCAATTTATATTTGGGAGCTAGTTAAAAGATATAAGGATTAGAGTGTTGTTAGAACAAAATGAGTTTTAAAAAATAAAATGAATGACTCTTGTGTAGCGGTAAGAAATAAAGTAAGACTAGTGGTTAAGGAGTACAAATATATATAAGGGAATTACTTTGAAGAGACCTTTTCCCATGTAGCTAGACTAGAAGTCATAAGGATGCTACTGGCATTTTCATGCTTTAAGGGATTCAAATTATACCTAATGGAAGTTAAAAGTTCTTTTCTTAATAGGGTAATAAAAGAAGTGTATGTTGAACAACAACCAGGCTTTAAAAATTCATAGTTTCCCAATTATGTGTTCAAATTAAAAAAATACATTATATGGACTAAAATAAGCACCTAGAGTATGGTATGAAAGGCTAAGCACATTCCTACTAGATTTCATAGACACCACCCTATTCTTCAAAAAGGTTAGAGAAAAACTACTCATTATCAAAATCTATATTTATGAAATTTTGTTTAGATCTTCTAATAAAAAATTTTGTGATGAATTTTCTAAAATAATGAGTAAGGAGTTTGAGATGTTTATGATGGGAGAACTAAACTATTTTCTTGGATTTAGTATAAGGCAAAAAAATGATGGAAATTTTCTTAGTCGATCAAAATACATTAAGGACATCCTTAACTAATATGAAATGAAAAAGGCCAAGGCAATAAACACTCCCATGAGCTCTATATTGTATCTAGATAAGTATTCAAATGGAAAATTAGTTGATTAGAAGAAATACAGAGGAATAATTGGATCACTTATTTACTTGACTACTAGCAAACCTAATATTATGTTTACTATTTATCTCTATGGAAGATTTTAAGCTGATATAAAAGATTCTCACTTGACTGTTGTTAAGAGAATCCTTAGATATCTCTTAGGAACCCAAAACTTAGGAATTTAGTATTATAGGTATAGCACTTTTGATTCAAACTTTGTAGGTTGTAGGATTGATATGAAAGCATTTTTGGAACCTGTCAATTCATTAGATAATCTTTAGTCTCCTAGTTTAGTAAAAAATAGAACTTAGTATCTCTTTCCACTGATGAAGCAGAATACATAGACTTAAGAAGTTGTGTGACATAGGTCCTTTTGTTAAAGCAATAATTGTTGGATTTAGGACTACCTGTATGTACCATTCCAATCATGTATGATAATATTAGTGCTATCTATATTTTAAAGAATCCAATCCAACACTCCATGACCAAATACATAAATATAAGGCATCATTTTATTAAGAAACATGTCACCAAAGGAGAAATATAACTATATCATGTAGACACTAAAAATTAACTTATAGATATCTATATAAAACCATTAGCTTTTGAAACCTTCAGTTTCTTAAGAACCAGATTAGGTGTCATAGATATTCATGTTTGAAATTGGATGCTTTGAAAATCTAAACTCTAAATGTTGTGTTTTTTTTTTAGTTTTATCTTTCAGTGTTTTATGTTTGCTTTACTTTTATGCATATGTTTTTTTTATTTTTTAATTTAAGAATCTGATCACTACTCACTTCAGTAAATAATTTTCTTCTTTAAATAAAAATCTTACCTTATTTTTTTTAATATTATATAAATAGTGATTGACTCCTCTAAAATAGCTAAAGGAAGAAAAATTTGTGATTATCGCTCTTCCTCTAACTCTTTTAGTGGTGTAATTTCTTTTTATATCAAAATCTTTTTTAAATTAAAATTTTGACCAAGAAATAGTGATTTACTTCATCCTCCTACAATCCTCTATCTCATATGAATGTTTTTGCAAGTCAATGAATATAATTCAAATTTTCTTAATCAAGTTTTTTTTCTCTATCATATAAGAAAATGAGTTTTTTATTTAAAGAGTTAGAAAAAAATTAAGTTTGTAAAAATGAAAATAAGCATAAAATGAGCCCAAAATTGAAAAGATGTGCAAAGTGTGCCAAATAATTACAAAATGCATAAAGTGTATCAAAATTAAAAAGTTGTGCATGGTCCGTCAAAAATGATAAAGAGGCACAGAATAAGCACCCAATGAGTTAGCTTCTCTTTCTTTTGAAAATTTTAAATCTTAAAAGAATCCATTGGCCAATTGATACCTTATACATTAGAATTTAAAAATCATGATTCATGATTAACAACTTTACAAAGTTATCCTCTTAGATATATTTTTAAAAATAATTTTGAAAAGATCCCATTTTCTCTCAAATTTGTTTTTTGAATTTAGTTTTTTATTTAAAAAGACTTTAACCTATAAATAGCTTTAGCTAAGGTTAATAAAATTTTAATCTCTAACCTTTCTAGAATAAAGTGTTATTAATGCATTTCTTACTGTGTTTTTAATTTAATCATGAGGTAAAATTATCATTTGCTAAAATTGATCTATTCTTACAAAAAAAATTGTTGTTTGGTGTATATTTTTCCTTTTTTCTTGATTGTTTGATTTATTTTTTTATTATTATTTGATATTTTCGTTCATGGAGCATTCTTAATCATCACTCACCAATCTCTAAATTTTGTTCACATTGTACTGTACTATCAACATCATAATGTATGATCTTCACACATATCATCATAGATATGATTACAATATATCCAATGTCCAATATTTATGAATCATTAGTGATCATACTGTACTAATATCAACTTCGTACTGTACAATACATGTGGTTATTAAAGTTAGATAAATTGCATTAGGCCGGTATGATATTTATTATTGTATCGTAATGTACGAACACCTATTCATATTGTACAATCTTATTAGTCAAAGAATCATCCAAGAAGTTGCCTCAGAATAGATGAGTCCCCCTAATCATCTAGTGTGATTTCAATCATACTATATGATGAGACCAACATTTTGATTGGATTAGATTGGACAAATTGATTGAATTTGATCATCCAGTACGGTCCAATGATCGTACTATACGATATGATAAATCTATTTAAACAGAGGGATTTCAATGCTTTTCTTCACACAATCTTTAAAATTCTAATATTTTTTCTTCTCTATAAGATCACATTTCTTATATTGGTCTGAGCAAAATGCTCTTGTGCACTAGTTGGTAGTTCCTCCTAACGCCCTGTAGAGCCTAGATTCCCTGAGATCGCTAACATAGAGGCCTATTAGAGGTCTAAAACTATTGACATCACCACCTTAAAAATCATCAAACAGGAATATTTAAACTTCCAAGTGCTACCACTCTTTACTCACAACACTCTCACCTTCATTCTCAGTTTTTAATACCCCTTTAACTCTGAATTGATTTTTGAGTTTTTTACCAGTCTAAGGAAAAATAATGAGGGTATTATTCTCCAACCTTATGCCAATAAGCAACCTGTAGAGATAACCTATCAGGACTTTTATGAACTCTTACACCTCTCTACTACTAGCGAGAAAATTCTCAATGTAGCCTCATATCCTTACTATGATTAGATTGTTGTGATTTCTTATTATGTAATTAGCCTTAAGGGATATTAAATTAGCCTTAAGAAGGTTGAAATAAAACTCATGGCCCTACTGTAAATAAAGGTAATAATCATTCAAAATATATAAAATCATCCTAAATAAACATTAAAATATTATTTCTTAAACTCAAATTCAAATCCTTTAGACCTACAATAAAGAAAAAATCACTAAAAAACTCCAAAACCAACCCAGGTTAGGATATATCCAAGCCACATAGCCTAACACACACACTTTAGATAATTTATTAGGACATCCAATCCTAGTTTTAGGCAAGTCCATTGTTCTTTCATTTCTTTTATTTGTGTGATGAGGTTTTCCATGAATTTCATTATATGCTAGTTATTATGACTTGATTGTTGTGATTTCTTATTATATAATATTTTATTTTATGATGTTATCTATGATATGATGTGATGGGAACTAAATATTCCTAGGTTAGGATGATTTACATGCTAATGATATTTTTTATATTTGGTCATGCTTATGCTTGGTTATGATAAAAGGGGACTAAAAAAATGTTTCAATAATAAATTTTCTGCATATGCTAATTATGCTAGGCCCCCTTAAATGAAAGAGCATGATCGAAGGATTATGTTGGCTCAAATATGAGCAATGATATTATCAATGCTTATGATATTGATGAATTTATATATGAACTTCTGAGGATAACCAAGCAAATTTTATAAGAGTTTTTTTTCATATGTAATTTAAAATTCATTAGTTGAGAAAGTAAACTAAAATGGGATATTTGAGTATGCAATTTAATGTCTAAAGAGGAAGGAGACATCCCTTAGGGAGAGCTCCTTTCATTTTAAAATTCAAATGAGGATAAACTTAAAATCCAAGAGGAAAGAAACACCCCATCGGGGAAGAGTTCTTTTCATTTGGGTATCTGAATTTGGTAAATCAATGAGCTCAAAGAAGGGAAGAAGATTAAGACATGAAGGCCACAAATAAGAAAATCTCCCTTTTTGGAAACTTACATCATTATCAAGATTGGAATCCAGGTTCATTATTAGTGATGCTCGACCACTTTTAATTTCTATAAACCCTTGTAATAATTAAGTGGGATTTGACACATGACCATTTACATTCATTTCATATGATTTGATGATGTGATGTGATTATTTTATTTACATTCATTTAGTACCTTGCAATTTACATCATATTGGACAATCAATTAACCAAAAAAATCATTAGTTAGGGCACTATTGTTAATTGAGATTGATTAAGCTAATTATACTAAACGATCATTATCATCCTAGAAGATTAGTTATAATCATGAAAACATGCATCAATCATAATTTAGGTAATATTTAAAAATTTAAATTTTATTCTAATCGTACCATATGAAATGTATCATGCTGTACGTTACATGACAATCATGCCTAAAATGAATGTGTGATTAGGACAATAATTATGGTTAATTTATTTGATTAAATTATATATGACGATTGGTGATAATCGTATTGTATAACCCGAGTGATGCATGAGATGATAATTTATTATTGTTTATCGTACAATATGAAATACCATACTATTGAAATTAATCATATAGGATGATCCTCAAATTTTATATTGTATGAATCGAGTGCTGCATGGGATGATAATTTATCGCCGTCTATTATACTTAAAGATTAGTACAAACTTTTGAACTAATCATATTGGACAATACAGTTCATACTGTCTAAAAGGGTTATTTTGTACTAATCATAAAGGACAATCCTAGGATTTTACTAGAAAAACTTAAACGACAGATTAAAGTTGAGGGTTTCTTAAGAGGCTCTCAATTTAAACTCTAATATTGTCATGTATCAAGAAGATTTTGGTTGTTATGTATTTTTAGAGGGAGCATAGCGAATGAATTTAGGAGGGCTTTGGGAGAGAAGAGAGGGAGAGCTTTTTGTGTGGGAGAGTTATGAGGGATTCACAAGGTTACTCCAAGCAAAGTTCTTGTACATCTTCTTTAAGTTTCTACCTTGATTCTTTGGTGGCTCCGAGGACAAATTCTACAGCACTAAGCCATGGTTTTCATGCATCACTTGGAGGTTAAAAATGGATTCAAGATACTCTGCCTTCTCCTATAATAAGAAAAAGCTTCGAGGTATGTTGTCGTTACATGGAGGGTGTCAAAAGGTTATGGTTCTCCGTCGCACCATATTAGTGAAAGTGATTTTTGTATGGAATTCTTTGCCTTGTTGTGGGGGCAAAAGGAGATATATTAGTTTTAATGTAATATATGGAATGGAGGTTTCCGAGGAGTGGATGTAGGTCTAATTTGTCCGAGCCACTATAAATTCTTGTGTGTTTATTTTTATAATTTTTTGTAATTTATTTTTCCTATGACTAACTGTGTGATGAAAAACTCTAATCTTTTAATATTGTGAAATTAATTTGTTCTGCATCAAGTGATAAAATTATATTTTTTAGATATTGAAAAAGTTATAAAAAGATTTTATTCTTATTAAATAATATTTTAAATAACCAATTCACCCTCGCTCCCCTCTTTGTTAGTCTCAGGCTGGTTCTTTAAGGTTTCACAACCTTCACAAACTTTCTGACCTAACCTCAATAATCTCCCTTGATAAAGCATCAAACTCTTTTGTTAGGACTCCTGTGATGAGTTATCAGGTCATAAGATTCCTCAAGGTGTTCTCCCATTAAACACACTTGGGCAACCCTCCTAATGCTTCTTGAATCAACTTAGTTAGTCTCTCTTCCATTTCCATCAATTCTTAACGAGTGATTTAGTTAGGGTTTTCCATGTTCACTTATAGTTCATGGTTACTCAACTCTTCATGTTGGGCAAGTTTTCTAATTATTAGAAATAATTATTGCTTATATCAACTTAGAGATATTAAATCCTCATCTATTAGTGGATGACACCCACCATTACAATTATATGAACTCTATAAGAATGACCTAGAACTTATTTGAGAATTGAGAGAAAGCAGTTTACTAGTGAAAATCTATAATAAGTGCATAAGATGCTCATAATATTAATCGGTTAAAAGATTAAAATGCTCATATTAACTTTTTTCTTATAGAGATCCAAGAGCTACAAGAATGTAACCACTACAAAATAAAAAAAAATACATTGATTTAAATGACTCTTAGTACAAACTATCCTCAGCATATGTTGCCTCCTGAAAAATTGAAGGGAATAGTGTTGTATTGCTTTGATGATATGTTTATGGCCGAGTTTGGTAGTGTTGTGTAGGTTCAGGCGAGTATGTTTGGCTTAGTCCATCAACAAATGGAGAGCTAAGAGGGCCTGTGACTGCTAGGCTTGCTAGAGTTTTCAACGACCTATGTTGGGGCATTAGATTGCCTTAAAAGAGAGATGGGAGTGAATTGTTGTTGTGGGAAGGAAAAGTTCTAAGTTGGATGGTGGCGGTAAGATGAGCTGAGGACCACATGAGTATGCCCTTTCTTGTAGTTGAGCTTTACGAGAATGAATGGAGATTCTTGCTCTGGATGATATTGAGTGACCCTAGTAGTTGATTTATTGTGTGGCGAGTAACAAGACATTTGATTTGTGAGGAATCTTGATCGTCTCATATCAGGGACGACCTCATTGTCTAGGCCTGAGCAAATAACATATACTAATCATTAGGCAAGTTCTCCTGTGAATCCTAGGCGAGTAGCTCCTCCTGAAGATCGGGCAAGTTCAACTATGGGTCCCACTAGAGGTAATATCCTTTATCGAGTATACATGGTGTGTGAATATGTTGTTTGATATAGATTAGTACAATAACTTGTTTTTAATGACATGCAATATAAAAATATACATTTTCTTTAATTTAATAACTGTAATTAGCAGTTTATCAAAATAATTATTTTGAAAAAGGCTTCACTCATTAAATAAATTAACATGAATAATTATATTTAAGTTATCTTTAAGCAATTGGATCAAACAAATATTAATATATATGACACTTTCAAATTTCATTTGGCACACCGCACACGCATCCAAAATAATCTAGAACATTTTTTTTTTTTTGGAGTGAAAATTGTTAATCTTTAAAATAAAATATTTGTTATATTTTAAATTCCATGGAACCCCCGAATCCTGGAATGGAATCGAGTGGGGGCTCTCCTGTCGCCTGTCCGCTTCCCACCCGCACTGTCCTCTTTAGTCTTAGCTCCAGCCTTTGTCTCGTCTCCGGCTTAAGCGAATCATCCATTTTCTTTTTCCTACTACCGAAACGAGAGAATCGGCATTTGGTTTTCGTTTTTTTTTTTTTTTTTTTTACTTATTATTTTAAAATCATACCCTAATGCCCTTGCCCGCAATATTTAATTTCATTTTCTCGAATGACTGTGCTGTCCCCCAGAATGTTGAGATATTACTACAGCCTGCAAAGAGCCGATCACACAGCCTGCAAAGAGCCGATCACATCGGCCAAGCTTTCGCTTTTAAACATATTTTGCCCCTCAGTTTATATATACAGACATTCCCTTGACTCATCGGCCCCGTTACCAAATCTTCTAACTCTACCGCTGGACCATTTGAAGTTCTCTCTCTCTCTCTCTATCTTACCTCGGGCCTCAACCATTTCTTCCCGGAGCAGGCTACAACCGACGGCAATAGACTCGGCGCGGGACTAAATACTCAATACTCATGGCAGCTGGTCTTTCCAGTGCTCCGATCAGCTGCACGACTCAACAGTGATTGTTGCCGGTCCTGTAGCAACTTGAAGCCTGTAGGCCTTCTTCAGAATCTCTCTTTATTTGCCCTAATTCCCTATTCGTGTATTTCGATCATCTGCATTTTATGTTGAGTCATTATTTATTAATCGAAACTTTCAATTGTTTTTTTTTTTTCTCCTTTCTCCGCTTACTCTTATGGACAAATGTTACGGAAATTTCAATCCAAAATTTTATCAAGAAAATCTATCTTGATTTCAACACAAAATACCAACATATAGGATGTGGTCCGATAAGAAAACAAATCTGTAAAACGGTTCGAAAGAACATTAAATCCTTGTTCAAGTAATTTGATTAAAACATGTATGTTCTTATTTAATAAAATAAAATTTATTTCCCATTTACCCTTTAATAGAATTATTCTTTTATACTTTAGGGTGAAGGAAGTGAATTAGAAATTTGACAGAATTATATTGGAGCATATAAGATTTTTATGATAAGAACGAGTTGATGCATATATGAGTTCTTCATGTCTGAAATTTGTTGGTTTTCTGCTGACCTATAAATCTGAATATGTTTTCGAATTTACTTCTCCCCTGTGCATGTATGTTTCTTATTCTGATAAATGGCAGCACTGTGAATCAGCTTAGGGGGGTATAATTGGAAAGGCGAACGCGAGCGGTGAGTTTAACGGTGAGCGAATATGCTGGCGTGCATCGCATGTGCAAAGCCGGAGCTGGAGGACGGCGGGGAGGATACCGCGCGTGCGGGGACACCAAGCAACAAAGACGCCGTCAAAAGCCTGAGTTCTCAGGTTCGACCCACCCCTCTTGCCCTTCACGCTTCTCTGCAAATCTTCTGCATCTTTGTTTTTCTTTCTCTTTGATAGATAGATAGATTCTAGATAGATAGGTAGCAATCCTTAATCTGCAATGCTCGAATAAGGTAAAGTAAAGTGAGGTGGGGGGACATGTCTGGAAGGACCATCATTGGACCCGGTCGAGTTTTGAAAAAAAAGTGAACCAAACGCAAAGGCTCGAAAACGACCAACCCCTGGACTGGGCCCTTATCACTGGCTAGTTTTACCCACAGATAAGCTAACTTTATCTTTTTTTTTTCTTTGGGTCACCAGATCGCTGTTATTATTATTAGCAGTAGCAGCAGCAGCATTTGTTTTTCATTTCTGCTCTTTTCTTTTTTATTCGGCTTTAATTTTGGCTTCTTTTGATTTGGTTATTTTATTATTTTCTAAAACAATTTAATTTAGTAAAATTTTTTTTGGAATATAAATTTTTATATTATAAATTATTTTAGAAAGCATTAAGAAAGTCTAGCATCTATAATTTATGGCTCGAAATAGATATATGTATGCATTAATGTTTTTAGATTTTACTATGAAAAATAATTTTTATAAAAAATATTATAAAAATATTTATTGCATCTTAATGGTTACATTTTAAACAACTTGTTTTTGCATATGTCGTCAAATTAACTCCTACGCAGGACGCAGCTATATCTACGTTGAAATTTTTTTTTAAAAAAAGTAAATATTTGGCTAAATTATTCATTAATGAGCATAACAATAACAAAAATAAATAGATAGTTAACTATAAAATAAGCCTTAGTCTACTGGATTCTTTGGCATCTAGATGTCTCTATATGCATTAATGCTTCTACATTTTACTATTAAAAATTACTTTTTTATAAAAAAAAATAGTATAAAATATTTATTGCATCTTAATTGTTACATGTTAAACAAATTTTTATTTTTGCATTTGCTGTCAAATTAACTCCTGCACAGTTATGTTTATGTTGAATTTAAAAAAATTAAGGTTTCGTTTGAAATGATTTTCTTACTACTTTCTAAAGTAGTTTTCTTGCATAAAAATTTTAATTTTTTAATTAAAAAATGCTTTAAAAAGCAGTATGAAACCATCCCAAATGAAAGCTTGAGGTAATAGTTGGCTAAATTATTTTTTATTGAGCCAAACATTAACAAAAATAAATAACTATTAACTCTAAAATCTATTGATAAGTCTTCATAACCAGTTAAAAATACATTAAAATTTGATGTTTGATTTTCATAGCATAACACTCTTTAACACTACATAACTAAAAAAATATTTGGTAGTTATATTTTTTTTTTAGTGCATGTATCCAAACTTTGGGGATGAACAAAATAAGATTGTGAAATGTATAATTTTATATATTTATGAAATGCAATGGGATTTTTCTTTTTTGAGAATTTGAGGATTTGCAATTCTTGAAGATGGGAAAAATAGTTAAAATGATTATTTTCCTAATAAAAAAAATAAAATTTCAAGTATGCAATTGCCCATCTTGAGTTCTTCATGGTTCTATCCCTACACACATCCCAATTATACTTTCAACGATCACATGTAATTTGACAAAAATATTATTTTATGTTATAAAAGGCTTAGATAAAGATTTCTCTTGTTCTGTGAGAGATTTCTTGATGTAGTTAGTTAAAAAAAAAAAAAGTCCTTTTTATTGAGTCGTGACAGTTTTGTCCGAGTAAATTATCAAGTATTTATGTAAGGTTTCTTTCTTTAAAAAAATCTTCTTCCAATCTAATCACAGTTATATTTGTTAATTTTTACTACAAATTAGTTTAACCTTTTCATTTCCTTCATTCCCCTTCATGTAAATTCCATCATCCAAACTCAGCCTTAGTAAAAGTGTTAAAAAGCTTTGTTTTAAGAATAAAATAAAAATAAAAGTTTTTTACTTCCTAAAGCAAAATAACAAAGCATATCAGCCAATTGAATGCGAGTAGTTCTTAATCATGTTAAGCACGCCATATAAACTAAACATAATTCCATTTTTCTGTTTTGAGTGCGTTAGATGTTGATGGATTAATCACTAGTTTGCACGTGAAAAAGCATACTCATGTACTTAAAAATGGGGGTAATTACGGTGTTTGCCCCTGGTCCAACCGAAACAAAGTTGGTCAAGTGAAGGGAGGACGATGGGTGTTGCCTTTCTGTCATTCCCTGAGAGGCGCAGGTATCTATGAGCTCAGGCAGAGCAGACTCAGCATTGCAGTCACTGTTGGTGTGTGGGTGCTTTCCCTTCTTTTGCTTTGCTTGCTCGTCTGAAAGGAGTTGGGGGGGATCGGAGATGTGATTGCTGATTGTCCCCATATATCTTTCATGCCTTTTTTAAAAAAAATTAATTCTTCTCCTTTGCACAACTTTATTATTACCACTCTATTTTGCGTTAAAGAAAAGAACCAGCTCGTAAGGTTCTGTCCACAGTCTTTTTTAAAAGGAGCGCGCTGTAAAAGAGATCCCTTGGATGAAACAAGGTTTTGCTCCACGCAAAGAACAAAGCCACTACACCAGTACACCTTCATCTTGTCTCCTAAGCCACACCACCTTTAACTCTCTCTATGTGGGACTGAAAGTTAGCTGAAATTATTCCAAAAAAAGTTATCTTAATTTGCATGATGCTTGTTAAACGACTTAATTGGAGCTTATTCTTTTATTAATTAAGATTTTATCAATAATCAGAGCTATAAATCATTAAAAAATTTAATGCATTCAGTTATCATCAGCATAATTTGTAGTTCGTTTGAATAAGAGTTTTAAACTTCAAAATATATAAGCATTATTATTATTATTATTATTATTATTATTATTATTATTATTTGCTTTATGATTAGTTAAATCAGCATTTATTCGTATTCTACTGGTTTAAAGTAAACCAGCTCCTTTCTAGGACTGACATATTATGATATTACCGTTGGATTTTTAATAGCTTATTAATAATCGTTACTGCAATGCAAAGGACAAAAAGGGAAATTAGCGACCATATCTCTTACTCTGTTACCAGCCGCTCTGTGTACTCTATCTGCACACTGTAATGACCTTGGAAACAGTCCGTTGAAGCAGAGTGCTGTGTTCTGCCTTAGAGTAGTTAAACCATTTATTGCTCTCGTTCACTCCATTTCGCCGCTACTCTCCCTTTACGGTCCTACTTGTCTTAGCTGTAGCATTCAATTTACGGATTATTTATCTCCACCATTAATTTGTGTGCTCCTTAGGTCTGGCCGTGAATGCTTCAAAACTAGAAAACACGACAATTTCTTTTGTTGTAAAGTATTTAATTCATTCGTCTATTTAAAATGAACCTTATATAAAATTTTGACGTTTTTTATTTAAAAGTGAAATTTATTTCTTTAGAACAGTAAATTCGTGTAAGAAGTGATGACGAAAAGTAACAGGAGTGAGCTGTGATCATCGCAATATGTGCCAACATGTAGCCAGAGTCGCGTCGCGTTGGCCGCTTGTTTGCCCAGTTTTAGCAAAACAGTCATCACCTTTTGGCCTACCTCCACCAGAATATTTCCATCATCTATCTTTTATTTTTCTTATTATGATTATTATTTATAGAGAAAAATATATGAAAATATTAGACAAATCACTTATTTGCGCATTCATGATAAATTTATGCACATTATTTATATATAAAGTTTAAATTCAAAACTTTTGATTGATTGTTAAAATTCTTAACCAATGAGATGCAATTTTTTTATTAATAATGTGTATCATGATTTTTTGAAAGTGATAGGAAATCGAATCAATTTTTTTAATTTGAATTTGATATATTCTCTAGAATGTTTTTAGATTTCGATATTAATTTGTTTTCTACCCATCTTCAATAATAAAAATATGCTATTAGGATTTAAATTTTAATAGTAATTTGGTAGGGCTAATGGTGAGTCATTATGGATTTATTAAATTGAATGAGGATTTATTAAATTGAATGAGGCCAACATATTTAGCATGTTGTGATGTATCATGATTTCCTATAGGAAAAATTTTGAATAGTAAAGTTTATTCAAAATAGTTCATAAATTTTGAGTACAATACATAAGAAATTAATTAATTTTTTTTATTAAATTATATGTCAAAATAATTTGATTATAAACTTAGGTTCAACTCTCCATATTCTATGAATTTGAAGTTGGATTCAAAATCAAGGCTTTAACTTAGAACGTTTAAACCTTCGAACTCTGAACAACCTGCAGCTAAAAGACATGGTGCTAAAGTTCTCCGGCGTTTACCGTCAATGCAAGGGAGGCAGTGCCACGTCCTTCCGCTCAAAATCACATCACCACCATCGCTACCCTGTCATGGATGATTACGACGCTGACGGCCACTACACCTACCTCGGTCCCACGAGCTCGACCTCGACGCCGGCGTGGGACTTTACGAGCGTGAGGAATTCGGAGCCTGGAACGTCAACTGATGGCAGAGCAAGAGCAAAGTGGGTACTCCCCGGCGGCTTCGGCATACCAGCGGCAGCCGGAGAGAAGGATGTTCCTTTGCAGGATGGTGTGGATGGTGAGCCCAAGGAGTGGATTGCGCAAGTCGAACCAGGAGTCCACATTACCTTTCTTTCACTCCCTGGTGGAGCTGGCAATGATCTCAAGCGAATTAGATTCAGGTTTATTGATCGTGATTTCTTTATTTCTTTTGTTTTCTCACTCGTGATTGCTGGCTTATAACTATTTGGTATTAATTGTTTTTAGGCAAAAACTACATTGATTTAAACTTTAAAGTACTCTTGATTTTTAAGAATTTTAATTGGAGATTATAATACATATTAGTTTACTTGAGGCATCTGTCCTCGTGAGATTGTCCTTTATACAATATATATATATATATATATATATATATATATATATATATATATATATATATATATATATATATATATATATATATCAATTTACATTTAAAATTTATTAAATAAATTTTAAAAATATTATTTATTTAAAAATTTAATCACAAAGTAAATTTAATGATTTTAAAACTAAAATAATATAATTTATATCATAATATTATAACAAAATTTTGATTAAAAAATTTATCATCCTGCAAAGGAATTTATTGCAAAATATTATAAATATGTTCTGATTAAAAATATTTAATTATTTATATGAGCAAGAAATTTTATCATGCCAACTAATTTCATTAAAACAAACAGCCCACAAAAACTATTTTTAATAAATTTGTTTAAAAAAAAGATGCCATGAACTATGCAGTAAATAATTCTGTAATATTTATTATATTAAACTTTCTTAACTATTTTAAGAAAACAAAAAGTCTAATCAAAGTGTGTCTTATTCATGTCTCGTAACTTGTGCTCTTATCGATATTTGTATTTATCTTTGATTGAATTGTGGCATGTATAATTTTAATGCCTTGTGGATTGAAAAAAAAAAAAGCCGGGAGATGTTCAACAAGTGGCAGGCGCAGCGGTGGTGGGGCGAGAACTACGACAGGATAATGGAACTGTACAACGTGCAGAAATTCAGCAGACAAGCTCTCCCTACACCCCCCCGCTCCGACGACGGCGGTGAGGTATTTATCATTTCTTATAAAAAAAACATTTTTATGAAATGTAAACATTCATTTCGTATTAATATATTTTTATTTTTTTTCATTAACAATTAATATAGCTTTTTAGAAAAAAATTATCATTATATCCTAAATAACTAGCATATCTTTAATTTATATTGAAATTAAAATAATTCATAGTATCTATATATAATCATTAATTTTAATATAAATTTTAGAACGTCCAAATCTATTATGTAATTTAATAAAAGAAGAGTGAATTGAATGTCTGAATGTTTTGGCCTCCAATAAATGACTGATTACTGTAAAGGAATTCTTAGATTGGAGAGGTTAATTTTTAGTTTTATAATATTGGAGCATCTTTTCAGCAAAGGGAGTCGTTCTATTCCCGGACTGGTTCTACGAGGGAGAGTCCAGTGACCACTCCACTGGGCCGGGACCGGCTACTTCGAACCGGTTTCCGGCCGCCGTCAACTTCAAGCAGAGGAGGTGGAGCTTACTTGCCGTCGGTGCCGGACCCGTCGGAGTACATAATGCCTCATCACCTAAGGCCAAGTGGCAGCAGCAGCGGGGCGGTGGCGGGGCTGGTGAGAGCGGAAACATCGTCGGTGGATGCGTCGAGGACGACTACTTCATCGAGAGATGAGGCGGCCTCCATCTCCATAAGCAATGCTAGTGATCAGGAGGCGACGGAGTGGGTCGAGCAGGATGAGCCGGGCGTTTATATAACTATTCGGGAGCTGCCTGATGGTGCCCGAGAGCTTCGCCGCGTCAGATTCAGGTTCCCAAAACTCCTGTTTTTCCACTGCCCTCTCCAATGTTTTTTGTTCTTGGGATAATATTCAAAGGAAAAACAAAATTACATTCTGTCGTAACTTAATTATCTCATGATAAGCTTAAAAGATTTTTAATTTATTAAAATTATTATAATTCATAAGAAATTTAAAAGTTCTTAAATCCATCAAAATGAAATTCGATCATATCTTTCCCCAAACTTTTCTTTATTCAAGATGGAAAGACTGAATTTTGTGCCCAAAATTGTTGACATTTGCTGTAATAATGATTTATCAAAGAATGCAAATTTTTTTGAATAATTTCAACAAATGAGCACAAATTTCGTCAACGGAATAAATTTATGAATTTACAATGAGCTAATGACGACAAGTTTGTCTTTTTCTATTGTTATTTTATCATGAACATAGGTAGAAGAGTAGATATGTTTGTCTTCTCATTGGTTCAAATTTTTTGTCGTAATAATTTAATATTGCATCACATGTTCATGCTCACCTATTGTTTGTCTTCTGCTTATCCATTCTCAATCCTTTTTTGACTGAAAAAATTTAATTAAATTTCTTTGATGTAACATTCCTTTCTTTTTAAACCACAAGTCACTTTGATTGAATTGGAATCTTATTGTTTCTATTTAATATGCTAATATTAAAGGTTGAAAGAAGTATCTTATCCCATCTGGCCCTATGCGAACCAGTGGCCGGTGTTACTGACACAAATCTGCACTTACTGAATAGTAGTTACTGTTGGCTGCATACACTATTAACAATAACAAATTTATATTATACTGATTCCATTTGTTTCTTTGCAGCCGAGAAAGGTTTGGAGAAGTACACGCCAAGTTGTGGTGGGAGGAGAACAGAGAACGGATACAGGCGCAATATCTATAGGCGTGTTTCGATAATTTTCACTAATTTGACAACAGTATTGGAGGTGTCACAGTGGGAAAGAAATGGGGAGAACAGGAGTGGAGGGAAGGATGAAATGAAAGATAAATGTTATTGTGATATTTTATTTATTTAGCTGTTAGGTAATCTATCTTTGTAACAGGTCGGGTTTTCTAGTATTGTACTATTTTGTGTTGGGCTCTGAATTGAAGGTTGAATTACTGCAAAACTTCTGCATTGCGAGTGGAATTAGATATTTCCAAATTAGGCGTAGGCAGAAAAAAAGTGCATAGCGACCATAAATTCAAAAGTTTGAAGTTAACGGTAGAAATAGATCGATCTAGTTTCCTTTACTTTCTGCTTGATTTTGTTTTGTGGTTTTGTGTAAAATGGTTGATATTGTTGGGTCTTAATTTATTCTTAGGTGATATCAAAATCTTACAAAGAAGAATGAATAGAGGGCAAGGGAAAAAAGTTCATAAAGAGAGAATTTAGGAAGAGAAGCTTTAAGCTCACTAAATTATTATAAAGTATACGAATGATGACTTATTGAATATGTCAAGCAAATTTTCTTTAACTCTTATTTATAGGCTTCAGTAGAAGCACAAATGTTGCAACAAATTTGAAGTTTAAACAATACAAATAAAATTATAGAGCAATGCTTAACCAATATTTATTGTAAATTTAAATGTTTAGTTAGTTTGTAGACATCTTAATATATTGAGAATTCATAACCAAGTACAAAGCTTGATTTGAAGAAATAACTAGAAAGCTTACCTACTGCAGATGAACTAAAGAGAAGAAGAAGAGAAGTGTAGAGAAATGTATTTGTGCATAGCTGATTTCATTAATGCTCAATGTGTGCAGTGACAGTTATATATAAGAGGTAAAGGTGAGTTGTTAAATAAGATATGCCACTGGTAAACACAGTGATGATTTGATCAAGGTAAAGTAGCGTTGTTGCTGAAATAGGCAGACTGTTGCAGAAGTATAGCAAAGCAGTTGGAAAGGTGAATGATGGATAAAGTTGGAGACACATAGCTCTCCTTGTCCTATTGGTTTAGAGCTTAGGCTTCCAACTAAGAGGTTTAGGGTTCGAGTCTATGTGTATGCGTTGTGTGTGTGAGTTTTCCTTAAATGCCCTAAATGTCCCAAAAAAAAAAAACAAAAGAAGTTGAAGAACTGCTATAGTGAGAAAGCTTCTATTACTGCCCCTCAAGTTGTTCTGGATAAAAGAATGTCAGCCTGTGAGCAGTAAATATAGAGTTTGGTAGCGACTTGGTGAATTTTGTCTGCAAATTATCAGTTATATAAATGTGTTGAACGTAGGTGAGCTTCGAGTTGATGACTTCTCGGATGAATTGATGATCTCTTCCAAAATATTTACTGTGCGTGTAAAAAACGAAATTGCTAACAATAGATAAAGCAGAGATGTTGTCACAATAAAGGGAGGTGGTATCCAGTTTGATGGAGAAGTCTTGGCAAAGGCATCAAAGCCAAATAAGTTATGCAGTTGCTGCTGCATGGGATCTATATTCAGCTTCGGTAGATGAATGAGCAACGGTGGTTTATTTTTTACACAATAGGAAATAAGTTTTTGTCCAAGAAAAAAAGGAGAAACTGGTAGTAGATTTTTGATCGGTGTTGTCACCAGCCTAATCGGAGTCAGAGAATGCATTTAGTTTAAAGGGACCATGTTAGAGAAGTAAGCTATGGGATAAGGTACCCCTCAAATACCTAGGACTGTGTTTGAGGAAAATGAAAAGGCAATCCAAGGGATTCTGCATATGTTGAATAAATTTGTTAACAACAAAGGATATGTTTAGCTTTGTGGATGTGATGAATTGAAGGGAGTCGACCAATTGTCTAAAAAGAGATGGATTGTGGAAGGGTTGTTGTAATGTAGGCGTTGAGGGAGATTTTGAAGACAAATGATTATAAAGTGGCTTATAGTTTGTCATTCCAGATTTTTGCAAAATATCCAGAATATAAGGTGTTTGAGATAAATGATAGCCTATGTTGTATAAAAGATCCATATTTTCACAAAAAATGAATATTTCAAGTAACAAACGTTAGAGAGAGAGACTCCAAGTTTTTAGAGAGAGAAAGATTGAGTTTTTTTTTTTAATTTTGTTTCAGATTCTCAGTTCTCAGTTTGATTGGATGGTGATGGAGGATCGCCGGTCATCGATAGATGATGACCGGAATACCTCCATTCCTTTCTTTGTGCGGCATCCTAATGATTCAATTCATGTCGGATCCAAAACCAGAGTTGTTTCATTTCGGGAAGGGTTGACTAATCAGCGTCCTCTGGTCATCAATGAAGGATGTGTAACTCCTGTGCATGAGGACATCTCGATGATGGATAAAGGAAAGAAATTATTAGATAACATTGAGAAAAATCATTTAAATGTTCCTTCTCCACTGAAGAAGTATTTGCGGTCTGCTAATGACTTAGAAGCTTCTTTATCCATCAATTTCAAATTAAAGGTTAACATATTTGCTAACCCATCTGTTGCTGAATGTAATGCGAAAAAATAGGATTCAATGAATTTGAATTTGAATTTGAATTTGGATAAGATAACTCAAGATAAAGAATTGAGAACAGATGAAGAAGGCTTATGAAAAAGGCTATGAATGTTCTTCCAACTCCCAAAATAGCATGTTTGGATTGGTTAATGATTGGGTTGAGGCCCATCATATTATAGTGAACTGCAGAGATCAAGATCCTTAAGATGAGGAAGATTCAAATATCGTAAAGCTGAATATGGATAAGGTATGTGAGAACGTTAATCTACTTCAGAAATCTCTTGTGGTAAAAGTATTTGGGAGAGGAGTTCCATTTTCTCTTTGTAGTATTGAGTTAAGGAGGCTATGGAATAGATTTGGAAAATTTCACCTCACCTCATTGGGTCTTGATTGGATTTTGTGTTCATTTCAATCTTCTCAAATTATGGAAGAAGTGCTGAGTGGAGGTCCTTGGTTTGTGGGTGGACATATAATAGGGATGTATAAATGGACACTTCAATTTTCTTCAACCTCATTAAAAGGTTTATCTTCTCCAATTTGGATACGTTTGCCTCATTTGCCTTTGCATTGTTGGGATGAGGTTAATGTTACAAAGATTGTTTCAAAGATAGGAGTTCCAATGTTCTTTGATGGGAAAATATTTAAATGGGGAAGACAAGAATTTGCACGAGCATGTGTTCGAATCAATCTAGACTCTAAACTATCTCATGGAGTTTGGATTGAGGGTTTATATGGTAAATTTTTCCAAAAAGTTGAGTATAAGAAAATCTCGTCTCTATGTTTCTAATGTGGTAAGATAGGCCATAATGTTGATAAGTGCCCAGATGCTCTGAAAGAAGATCAAATTAAGACTTAGAAAGAAGCTCTTAATTATGGGAATAAAGCTTTGGGTGTAAAAGAAACTGTTAGTGAAGATTCAAATGAATATGGCCCTTGGAGGCATGTGAAATTTAAAAGATTGAAGAAAATCCAAACCTGAAATCTATAGCTCAGCATTCGGTTGGGAACAATGAGGATTACTCCTCTCATGGTCATATGAAAATTTCTAACAAGTTTAATGTTCTGTCTCATGGCCCTGAGATTGGAAATATAGTAGAAATGGAAGAAGGTAGTACTCCTGTTCAAGTTAAGCAAGTCAATTTGCTTGCTATGGATGCAAATATTGAAGGAATGGTTTTGGGAGATTCAATTCAGGTTATAGAATAGATTAATGATTCAAAGGCTATTCCAGTTGAAGACGGGTAATTGGATCAAAATTCTGGAAGAACTGATGTTATGGCTAAAGGAAGTGACGTTTCAATTCATTAAGATGAGTTTTTTGAAAAGAAAAAGTTAGGAGTTATAAAAGAAGATAATGCTGTAGAAGATCCCGATGCCAGGGCTGTTGAAGATGATGCCAAAACTATTCTAGATTTCGAAAATCCTTATTCGGTTGATGCTAATCTTAAGGATGTTTTAAAGAAAGTGAATGATAATGAAATTGATGATGGAAAATTTCATTTGCCAAATAAAATAGTTCATCATAAGAAGAAATTTAATAAAGATTGAATTCTTTTGAGCCAATCAAAGGTAGCCTTAGAGGAAGGAAATTGGGGAGTCTTGGTGAAAGTGTTGGTTGCACCACACCATTTATCTCATAAATAACATTATGATGGGTGATAATGGTAAGTATCAAGAGAAATGGAATAAAGTCTTGGATAACTTTGGAGTTCTACGGATGAACGGATGGATGGATTGGTATCATGATATTCAAAGCATGGTTTGTATGAAGTTGGTCGAATTTGTGAAGATCCAATGGTGGTGCAAGCCTGAAGATCATTGCTTACATATTATGTTTTTTTCTTTTATTAGTTGTTTTTTCAAGTTTTATTTCAGTTTTAAATTAAGCTTTTGTGCGTATTTGAAAGATGGGGATAAAATATTGAGAATTAAGAATCTTCTATTCTTTATTTTTTACTTAATTGGGAATTCTAGGATACTAATCAACCTTTTTAGTTGTTTTAATTTTGGTATCCCCTCCATCCCAATTGGTTTAAAATATGGAGTAGAGGATCATATTTTCTTTATGGAATTTCATATCTTTCAAATACTCTTATCCTGTTTAATTTTCTTTTTAATAAATGCTTCCTTTCGCTTTGTTTTGAAAGGTTGGCTATTAAATTTTTTCTACTTTAGTTTGTAATAGTTTTCTTTTTCATTTTATGCAATTTGTATCTCTCTCAAAAAAAAAAAAAAAAGAGATAAATGATAACCATAGTTGGATAGATAAACATCAATACCAATGAACCAAGAAAAGGTTCATAAATTTGCATATGAAAATGGGGATGAAGTTTATGAAGAATATAAGAGATGAAAGTTTGATCATTTCGAGTGACTAAAATATCATCAATTTAAATGAGTAATATATTTGGATGTTGTTAGAGTTCTATATCATGAGAGAAGAGTCAGCAGAGCTAGAGTTAAATCCTTGGGTTGTGAGATTGTTGGATAGAGTTGCAAAACATTGACGGTAAGATTGTTTAAGGCCATAGAGGGCTTTTTTAAAAGATAAACATTATTTGGATATGGGGGGTCTTGAAATTCTTCTGGTTGTGACATGTAGATTGTTTCATGGAGATGATCATGTAGGATGGCATTAGCTACATCAAGTTGGAGAATTGACCAATGAAAATGGAGGGAAATTGTCAGAAAAAGCGAAATTGTTGGTGATTTAGCAACTAGGTTGATTTTCATGATAGCCGAGACCATATTATTTTTTGAAACCTCAAGCAACTAATCTTCCTTAGTATCGAGAGATGGAACCATCATAGCAACATTTGAGTTTAAAGATCCATTTGCATACAATGAGATTTTGATGCGGCTGAAGAGGAATAAGAGTCCAAGTGCTTTGAGCTTGGAGAGCATTCAATTCATTTGATAAGGCCTAGAGCCATTTTAGATATTTAATGGCAGTGGTGTAATAAGTAGGAGTGGTTTGAATAGAATGATCTAGATCGGGGATTTGATGAGGTTTAAGGGTACTTATTAGAAATTGAGTGGTCAAGGGATGTCGGGTTAGTGGTGGAGTTGTAGGAAGTGAGGCAAAAGCATAAGTGGGTTGAGGGGATTGAGAAGAAATAGGTAGAGTGTGAGGAAGATTTGAGGGTGAAGATAGTGGGCTGCTTAGAGAAAGTAAAGTTATAGAAGCATTTGGAGGCAGGGGTGGATTGGGAATATGTATAGGAAATGGAAAGAATGTATGTTCTAAAGAGAAAGAGGGGATAACTATAGTTGTTAGAAGAGTTATGGACTCATTAAATTTAATGTGGAGAGAAACAAAAATGCGACCATTAATGGGGTTGTAGCATTTGCAACCTTTTTGAGATGAGGCATAACCAATGAAGATGCATGGGGTGGAGTGAGGTGCAAGTTTATGTGGAGTATAGGGATGGAACCATGGGTAACAATGACATCCAAATACATGAAGAGTAAAATTGTTGGGAGGTTAATTATAGAGTAATTTAAAGGGGAATAGAGAGGAGGTGTTGGGAGATGGTTTATGAGGTATGTCATAGTGAGTAGGGCATCGACCTAGAAGTGATATGATAATTTAGAATCATAGATAACTATACAAACTATTTCAATTAGATAATGGTGTTTGCGTTCAATGACAACATTTTGTTGAGGGGTATGTGGACATACATATTGGTGGTGGATGCCATGTTGAGTTAGGAAGGATTGAAGAGTATGGTTAATGAACTCACTACCACCATTTGTATGAACAGATCGAATAATTTTGTTGAGATGCTTTCAATAAATAATTTGAATTGAATTAAAGTTTTTGTGGTATCTAATTTTGTTTTAACTGGGTATATCCATGTGTATCAAGAAACTATCTACAAAGATTAAGTAAAAATGAAAACCATTTGTAGATACAATAGCAGAAGTACCCCAAACATCAGCATGAAGAAGTTTTAGAGGAGCTGTAGTGAAAGTAAATGATTCATTAAAGTTTGTGACCCTTTGCAAGAGCACATGAGTTACAAAAAGAGAGGGAAAAAGAGATACATAATGCAAGAAAAGACTTTGCAATTACTTGAAGTGTATATGATTCTGGATCTCCCAATTGGTGGTGCTATAGAGTGGAAGCGGCAAAAGTGGATACAAATGTAGCAGTTAAAAGAGGAGATGTCCGAGTACTGGTGCGAATCAGTTAGAGACTGTTAATGTAGGTACCTTGTAGCAGTGATTTGTGCATTGTCTAGTCCTTAATAACATAACTAGAGGAATAAAAATAAGCATAGCAATTGCTATCAATAACAAGCTTAGCTATAGAGAGAACTTGGTGGGATAAATGTGGATCATGGATGATTTAAGATAGAATGAGCATACGAGAGGGAGTAGGCAGCAAGCCATTTCCAAAATGATAAATAGGTAAAAAAGCATCGTTGTTGATACGAAGCTAATCTAAACAGTGATAGGTGGAAGAATTTTGTATAGAGTGAAGATAAACTGTTAAATGAGCAGTAGTCCCACTATCAAGGCACCAAGGAGGAGCAACAATCAAAGAGGTTTTAGCTAGTAGAGCATTTGGTGGAGAGGTATTTATGGGTATGTATTTGAGGTTTGCACGATGTTATTGACTTCATTTTTGTATGAGTTCACTAGAACTAGTCCAGACCCAGATCAATCTAGACCCTATATCAGTCCAGACCTCAAACCCATCAAGATCTCAAATCAACCCAGATCTCAAGCATATCTAGTTAAAAATTCTGACTCTAGTTTAAACCTTAATTTAGCCTTCAATCTTGTTTCAATCATATCCAATCATTTATAATCATCCATTCAATTGTGAGTGATGTTTGTAATTCAAATTTAAGTAATCAAATCCAAAACCAAGACAAAATCAAGGAATCCTGACAAAAATACAAGGTTCAAAGGCTATGTTCTAAAAGCCTTTTTTAGTGATTTTTCAAACATTTTAAATCCCAGCCAAATGACCCTAAAATCATAATTTATAAATTGAATATTTATTATTCATATCCCTAAGGTCTACCATCCCAATTTGAGCTCATTCTGAGACATCTAGCCCCAAAAATTAAATCTATTTCCAAATATTATAAAACCTTTAAATTTGTACGGCCTATGCACTTGACCCTCTACCTTTTGGATTTTGACCTTAGAGCCTTCTCCAAGTCTCTAACCACATCTATACCCTTGATCATGATATGTTAAGTAGTAAAACTATATTTTGGTGGACCCACTTTGACACCTAGTTAACTAGGGGTCAAAATAACCAAAATGCCCTCGTAAGGGCAATTTTGAAGTATTCTCCAAACTTCAATATAGCCTACTCAAATCAAAACCTAGAACCTCATCTAATGCATATTAAATATCATTAGGAGTGCATTGGATTCAAACGTAGGCCCTGGGATAACATAGTTTACCAAGTTAACTTAAGTTAATCAAATGGCCCTTAAGGTTCCAAATGGTTAATTGACCCAAATGACCATTCTGACCTTTGGGACCACCTTTACCATATTCCAAATATCATTTTAAACTTTTTGGACCCAAACCTAGGTGGTGGGTCAACCTGGTTGACCAAACAGTCACTTAAGGATCCAAATAGTCAATTTTCTAAAATAAGCATTTTAAAATTACCTATGCGAGACTTCAAACATCAAACCAAATTTGTTGAGCCTAAATCCTAGTCTTGGGTCAATCTAGGTTGACTAGATCAACCCTTAAGCTTTTCTATATTAGATAAGACTCAAATCTTTTCAAACATCTTCAAAACTCCTATGGACACTTCCCTAGCGACTTTGGGCTGACAGGACACCTTTACACAATCAATAGTTTACTTGGTCAACTAGGCCCAAGTTTAGTCAAACCTAACCTAATTTAGTCAAATTATTGCTTTCTTTTAAATCAACCCATTTAAGCTTATTTAAATCCATTTGAGGTTAAACGACCTTGGTTTGCATTGGTCAAACCTCAATCCATGATAAAACATTATATTCTATCTATTCATGCATTTCAAATTTAATCCTATTATTTTAGGAGTCTTTGAAATGGCTTCATATAATTCCTTAGATATTTCGAAGCTCACCATAAATCAAGTTCTACTCAATTTGACCAAGTCAACCCATGAAGACTTGGTCAAATTCACTTAGGTCCACATATCTTTACTCAAATCCTATTTCCATGGCTTTAACCACATTATATTCTACCTCACTAGAAAATCAAACATCCCATGTCCACCTCACTGGTCAAGTTGACTTATTGATTGGTCAAGAAGTCAACAAGTCTCCTTATCTAGCTCAAAATGGTCGAAGTAGCTATCTCAAACCATTTCACTCTAATCTAAATGTCTCAAGTAGTTTAAAGCCTTCTAGAATGTTCTTAGTCACAATTTAAACCAAACTTAAGCTCTGATTCAATCCCAAGTTTTCCTTTAACAAAATTGAGCTCATTCATTGACCATACTATCTCTTACCTTCCAGACCTTCTCAAGCCCAGCCCTAAGTTTCTATGAGTTCCCCGGACCTTAAAAGCACTAAAAATTAAATATTAACTCAGAAAATTAATGTAATATATAAAAATTCTCAAATTTTAAATTTTATAATTTAAATTTAAAATTCATTTAAAATATTTTATAAATTTAAAATTATGTTAACATTTAAATATTTAGTTTTTAATTAATATTTAATTAAAAATTAATTAAATATTTTCAAAACTACAAAATTTATTTTAAATATTCAGAGATAAGATATTATAATATTTCATTTTAAAATTAAATTAAATTTTAAACATTTTCCTTTAGTTATTTTAAATAAATTCAACATTTAAATATTTAGTTAATATATATTTAATATTAACTTAAATAATTTTCAAAATTTCAAAGTTTTATATTAAAATATATTAGTTAATTAAAAAAGATATTTTGAGTATTTTAAAATAAAAATAAATTCAAAATATTCAGTAGAAATTAAATAATTTGAATTATATAACTATTTAAACAATGATCTAAATATTTTCAAAATAAATATTTTTTTTAAATATTTTAAATAATCATATAACTATTTTAAACTATTTTAATTTAAAATTAAAATTAATTTAAGATATATTATATATTTTAAATAATTTTAATAATACAACTTTTAAATAATTAATATTTAATTAAAAACTAATTTAAATACTTCTAAAACTTCAAAATTTTATTTTTATTTTGAATAATCATAAAAGACAATTCAAATACTTTAAAATAAAAATTAATTTGAAATATTTAACTTATTTTTAAAATAATTTGAATTAATTGAGCATTTGAATATTTAATTAATATTTCATTTATATTGACTTAAATATTTTTCAAAAATCAAAATTCTTTTATTAAAATATTTTTGAATAAACAGAGGATTTTTCAAAATTATTTTGAAATTATTTTAATGATATTTTTATTTTCTAATTTCAAACTTTTTATATATATATAAAACTTTATTTTAAAATTATAACTATTAAATGTTTTAGTGTGTTGAATGAGGCTTGAGATTTTAAAACAAGAATAATTTGCTTGAATATAACTAATGGGGATAGGTCAATGGGTGACCAGATTTCTAATTACCATTGTTTGAGTTTTTTATTTTTGTCTAAGTTATTTCTTAATCTACATGTGTAGGATGCACACACATACTTAGTTTTAAAGCTCTCCTAGTTATAAGATCTGATTGTATTGATTGTATGCCACATTTGTGTATGTCGTCAAAGGTTAGTGATAATGATTTAAGCTCAATCAACTAAGTGACATTTTTTGGACAAAAATTAAGAATTTATTTAAATAATTTAGAGTAATTTTAAAAATTGAAATATAGATCTAATAGACATAAGACTAGGATCATTTAAACTTAGTGACATCTCCAACTTGAAGAAAATTTTCCACTAATTTTAAAAATCATTAAGCCACATAATTAAATAACTTAAAATTATACCCTTTATTAAGAATTAAAACTTCTAAAATTTATAATAAAATAATTTTAATACAAAAATAAAAAAAAAACTTAAATAGACCAAAATTCAATTATTAACCTAAGAAAATTAAAAGCCCCTTGATTTGACTTTAATTTCATGATTAATTTAATATTAAATGTAAATTAATATTTAAATAATTTAAATTATTTAAAATAAATAAAATTTTCAAAAAATTATCTAGCACTTAAGAATGCCTCCTTATATCGTTTCTGACATTTGGAGGTGATTTCAAAAAGTTTAGAGTTCATTTCAATTCAAATCATTTAAACCCCTCCAATTAAACAATTTTAAAAACTCAAATAAATTCTTAAACTTTAAAATACTATAATTAACTCTAAAAATTTCCAAATAAAGTAAACTCAATGGCAGTAGATGCTATTTGGGGTTTAGTATTTATTAAAAATATCAAACAACTAGAAAATAATTTAAAATTAAAAAGTCAACTTTTTGCCCAATTATAGTTCAAAAATAAGTTAAAACTTTAAAAATTCATAGCTAAATGTATAAAAATCTAATTCCAGTTAACTTATAGTCTAATTACTCATCTTAAGATCTTACATTTAAGAAAAATATCAACTTTTTAAAAATAAATCTTAATCAAAAAGTTAAATTTTGACCCCTTTAATTAATACATTTAAGTAATTCAAATAATTCCAAAAATTCATTATTTAATCTAAAATCCACAATGCTTTAATCCAACTTTAAAAATCACAAACCAATAAATTTTATTAAAAATCATCAACCAATTAAATTTACTTAAATATACCGGTTAACACTAGGTAACCTGGACCTACGAGACTATTAGTTTAGTCACAATGAATGTGAAATAAACTTCACGGTCCTCGTGAGGAACAAAGTTGGTATCCATTTAACATTTAAAATATATCTTAAAATTAATTTTAATCTATTAATATTTAAATTTTAACTAAATTCTCCCTTAAGCCTTTCAACCAACCAGAACGTCAAATAATTTTAACAAATTATCCTACATAGTACATTTCCAAACCATACAGCCTACTCACACACTTTAGATGATTTACTAGAATAAATAATTTTAGTCTTAGGCTAGGCCAATGTTTTTACTTACATATTATTGTGTGCCGGGTTTTTTGTAGCTTTCACTGCATATTGGTTGTTAAATATAACTGTTTGTTGTGATTGTTTATTTAAATTTTAATGAAATTTATGAATTAATTTGATGGTTGTTGTATTACCCTTAGGTTAGGGATGATTTAAATATTAACATAATCTTATGCAGGTGGTTATGCTCGTATAGGGCATTTTAAAATAAAGGGGGCTGTTGACCTCATTATTTGAGGTCAATTTCTCCGGATTCAATTCTAGCACATAGGTTTTTCGTAGCCTAGTGTAGATGTCGCACCCGCAGGATTTCCCTTAGGTGGACACCCAATGACGTAGCATCGACACAAGCCTACCACTCAGCTCGAATCAAAATCAATTCAATCCAAATCTCATTCAACTCTGAACTAAACTCAAATCAACTCTTTTAAAATCAAAATTTGTTACATCAATCGAAGTGAAACCAAATCAAATTGAGTCGAGTCGAATTCAATTTCAGTAGCCTCGATTAGCCCGATTTGATTTGTCACGAAACAATGACTTTAGTTAAATTAAATAAATAAATTTAAATTAATCTAATTTAATATGTTCATTACTTTCATTTAATTTAAATATATATATATATATATATATATATATATATATATATATATATATATATATATATATATATATATATATATATATATATATATATATATATATATATATATATATATATATATATATTATCTGTGTTTTAAATTAAAATTTGTTTTATATAAATAATATCTTAATAATAACCTTTTATTTTAAAATTCAAATTAAAAAAAAAAAATAAATTGTTTTAAACAAGAACCATCCCTCCCCCATCCCACGTCTCTCTCTCTCTCCCTGCTTTTCCCTGTTTTATTTTTATTTGCATGAACTACGAGGAACGGTGCCGGTCGAGCGAACAAAAGGACAAGGAGCTAATGACGTCAGTCGCCTCTATCCAACCGGGTAGAGGTGCTACGGGCGGAACCACCGGGTCATAGCCCCCAGTGATTGTGAGTATTCTAAACTTAGAAAACCTTTAGGGATCCCTTGGTGTGATTTTGTGCGAACCGTTCCCTTTTAGGTTCCTGTAGTAACTTCAATTTTATTAGGTTTATTTTTATTTGCTCTTAAATCCCTAAATTCATTTTACATATACGCAAAGTCCTAAGGGTTAGTAATAACAAATGTTTTTATCCTATATAACAATAGTGACATTTAAGGATAATAATTAAGGACTGAGTCTTAGAAAATCTAGACTTAGGATGCAAGCACAATATAAGATAGAAACATATAACATAAAAAAATTAGTGACATCTCACTTTAAAATTAGTAAATATCTTTAAATTAGAATTCAATCAATTAGAAAACTTTAGCCAATAATTGACTTAGGACATTTCAAAACCTCACAGCCTACCGCACACACTTAGATTTGTTTGTTAAGACAACCGACTCTAGTTTTAGGTTAGGCCTGGTGTTTATTTTCTTACTGCTGTATGACGGGCTTTTTCTCGAGTTTTATTACATGCTGGTTGTAAAATGTTGGTGCGTTTGTTTATTTATTTTTACTGTACTCTGTGTTGTGATTTGATTAACGACTAGATTACCCATAGGTTAGGAGCGATCTGGATTGTTAATATGATTTTCTGTAGGTGGCCACACTCTTGCAGGGCAGATTAAAAGGGGGCTAATTGATTAATAAATTTTATAAATGCTACAGGTGCTTCAGCTGCTTAGCCCCCAAATAAAAAGAGTGTGGCCAAGTGTGGCTAAGTAATTTAATTTAAATGTATATATATAATTGCTTGGGATGATTTCTATTATAAACTGCTTAGGATAACCCTTTAGGTGGTCTAGTTTTTCTTTTTCTTTCTGTGAAATGTAATGTAAATGGAAATGTATTTGAAAATTATCATAAATGTGAAAGTGATTTTGAAAGAGGGATATTACATCTAATTTGGAATCTAAAGAAAGGAGAATATACCTTAAAGGATTATTCTCTTTTATTTGGAAAGCCAAATTAGGATGATTCAATATCCAAATAGAAAAGAAAAAACCCCTCTTAGGGATAAGTTTTTTTCATTTGGATATCCAGAACCTGGCAGACCCAAGAAGCTCGTAGAAGAAGAAAAGACATAACGAGAAGATTGAAGAAAGAAGACGAAGAAATAAAGATTCAAGGAACAGTATATCCCAGTTCAAAATTCACTTGCGTTATTTCTTAGGATTAGAATCCGGCTTTGTTGTTAGTGGTGCACGGCCACTTTACTTTTTTTGCAAATTCTGGGTGTAATATGAACATTGGACATTGGACATTATATTTGGATTATTAAAATTGATTGTTTACATTGTTTGTGCAGTAGATTTTTTTAGGACCTTGCATGCCGTGTTTTGTTTTAGCCTGGATTCGAAACGGAGAGATTTTTTTCGTAAGGGTACACTTAAATGTCTTCTACTTGTAATTTTAAATAAAAATTTTTAGGCTCACATAGTAACTCTAACGATCTAAGAAGTAAGCTCGGGACCGCCGAGAGTCAGCATAAGCATATTAATACTTTCTCTTCCTTGTTAGGCACCTCCCCGCCTGCGGGTTCTGGCAGACCACTTGACCTATGAGGGTGCAGTTCTGTCAAGGGGAAGTTGTGCAATCTCTAGGAGAAAATCTATTTTCTAAGCCTAATTTTAAAACTGCTTCATATTCATTTTATGCATTTGAGTCAATTAGCATGCATTGCATTAGATACAAATTAAAAAGAGTCTAAAATATTAATAGCATTTCTAGACATTTTTCACCCTACATAAGTGGAGGGGCCAATTAGGGTCTATCTTAGATGTCGGCCCCTAATTCATTAAAACCTAAACAATATCCCTACCCATCTTTCATAAGAGACTGGATACATGGTTTTAAAGGGCCTAGGTGGTTAGCTGGCTCCCCAATCCAGGCCGGGGTAAGTCCAGATTTGCACTTCATTAGTCAGGTTCGGGTCGCTACTTTGTAGTACCTAAATTAGATTTAGGTTCTGAGGCAGATTCTTTTTAGGTCTTAAGTCCTCGCCCTCCGGGAATATAATCCCAAATTTCTAATAAAATATCAACTTAAACATAAAATTTTCTCTTAAATTGTAAAGCCCAACATAGGATAGACTTAGGTTGTCTCTGAGCTTCTCAGAATCCGACACCTCCTACTTTTCCTCCATTGACTCACTAATAAATTTTCAACATTGAGCTTTCTCCTTGGAAAATCTTTACTTCTATTTCCTTGTCTTCTACTTTATAGTCAAAAGGGTATGAAATCACTAATTTAATCGAGAGTTTTCTTAGGAGCATTCCTCCTAGGATGTAATTAACTATAGGAGCTTGCTCTTATAGGGATTTGAGAACCCCAAACTAAAATAAACCTTGTTTTATTCATATAAAATAAGGGAAGAATCTTTGGGAATGTAGATTTTTTTTTAAAACCTCATTTCTAATTTTGAATAGACTTGTAGAATGTTATTATTATCTTTTCAGATAATATAATATTATACTTGTTATATTCAACTTTAGAAATGATGAATTTTATAAAACTTATTCTCACTTTTGGATATCTTGAATAATGTTCTGTTTGTCTTTTAAGATGATATAATATTATTCTTGCCATATCTAAACAAAAGAATGAATAAACTTTTTCAAAAACATATTTCTATCTTTAAACATATTCTATAGAACTTCATGTTCATCTTTTGAGATGATATGTTATTCTTTGAACTATGTTTGATTATAGAAATATCAATTTTCAAAATCCTATTATGATATTGAATCCATTGTAGAATATTGTGTCGGCCTCTCGAGACTGTACTTTATTCTCAATGTAGTATTCGATTACAAAATATGAGAAAATCAAAATCTGCGTGGTGAGACACAATTTTTTTTCCCACCAAGGTTTTTCTGGCGACTCCGCTGGGGATCAATCCTCTCTCCATCTTTTGCAGTATTTTATACTCTTTAATCGGTAGTATACTTGTGCTTGGCATAGGTTGTAACTACCTTTCTTCCGCTGGTTCTTTTATTCATTTCATTCTTGAATAATTTGGCCGGTATCTAAAAATTTTTGAGGTCTTATTTTGGACCCCGTCAGAAAACTGACGGGAAGCTCCTTTATATGACCTTTTTGTAAAGTAAATCCCTGTGCTTATTCGAATGTTGTAGTTACATTTTTTTTTGTAGCTTGATGTTTGAGTTAGCACCGGGTCCAAAATCAATTTGCCCAATATTTAGTAATATGTATAGTTACTTCTTTTAGTAACTTAATGTATTATTTGGATTGGGTCCAAATAACTTTAAGTCTTCAAAAATTTTAAACTTTTGTGTCCTAGTTAATATGTTGCAGTTATATATTTTTATAACTTAATATGTGGTTGGACAAATCTCAAGAAAATTTGAGCTTTTAAATCAAAGTTTTCTCCTTATCTAAACCAACATATTATAGTTATATTTTTTTTTATAGCTTAATATGTGTGGTAGGACAAGGTCCAAAAGCTCAAACCTTCAAATCAAAACTTTCTGCTTGTCCTAATAACATATTGTAGTTACATGTCCTTTGTAGCTTGATATGTTTGCTAGGACAGGGTCAAGAATCTGATATATGCAAGATTTTCAAGATTAAATTCAATTTGATTTGAGAAAAGTTTGAAGGTTCGAATACAAGTTAAGCTTATAAAAATAATTTTTCTTAGAGAAAATAGCAGGTTTATTTCTTTAAAAAAGAAATTTACCTCTATCTTCCTTAAATTGTAATTAAAACTTCATTGTAGTTGACTCCTCTAAATATTTAAAGAATAAGACCAATGATTATCAATGCTAAAATGAAAAGTGTGTTCCCTCCCTCCCTCCACGGGTGGATTAACGCTTTAGATAAAGATATATCTAATCTCATTTCCTTTTGGAACTTTAAAGCATAAAAATTTAGCTTATTTTGCTAAGTTCCTAGCAATTGCTGAATTAAATTCAAAAATATTTTCAAATCTCATATTCAACCATATTATGATTTTTCTAATTTTAGGAATGAATAATTATTGGTTGATATATTGAAGTTTGAAAATATTCTGAATTCCCTCACCTTTAAACCTTCTTGTAGGTTAAAGTTTAATATGCCTATAAATACTATTCCCTAAGAGTACTACATGGATACGACGATTTGTCCTCTACCATGTGATTTAACTCTGATAGAAAATGGATCTTAAGGCATACAATGAAGATAAATAGACAAGTTATATAAAAGCTTTTGTTCATCATATGTAGTTTTCTCTTATGGTAATATTATTAAATCAAATATTAGCTAAGTTTACTCTTGGCTTCATTACTCAATTTGAGAAAACTCATGAGCAATTCTTGTTAAGATTGATCATCTTAAATTTCTCTTTCAGTCAAAGACTTGGGATAATTCAAGGATCCTTATTAAGGCTAACCCATGATATGATAAACATTTCTTTGTCATGTGGCTTTTTCTTAAGAGTAATTGACATACCTTGAATTGATACCGAGTCAGGTGATTTTATAGCATCTTTAATAGTTTTTCCTCTTCAATAATGATAAAAAATTATCATATTTGGGTTCACCCATTATGATATTCATACATATCTTCTTTTGAATAAAGATTTATGTCAAATTAAAATTGGAGGAAAGGAAAGTTTTGTTCACCTCGTTGTTATACATTTCATAGGCATCTTGCAAATTGATGAACTTATTTCATAATTATCTCTTTCAAGTTATTTATTCATACTATAGGATTGGGTCCGATTTGTAGATCCATATTCCTTATATAAGAGGGTTAATTTTCTACTCTTATACTTGGAAGATGATTTTACAACTAAAATAATCATTTCAAGATTTAAGTAGATGAAGCCTCCTAAAAAAAAAAAATAAAAAAAAAAAATAAAAATAAAAAAGAGTGAAGAAGGAAAAGAAAAGAAAAGAAAAAAGAGACACATTCATTAAATGTGCAGCAAAAAAAAAAAATAAAAAAAGTGTCTTCCCTTTCTAAATCTTGAATATTATAGGACCTATTCATCCTTTAGTATTTTTTTAGCACTTGACTTTGAGAATTCAAAATTTTTGGTTCAATATCAAGCATTGATGTTCTATTAGATGTAAAATATATATATCATATAAAAGATTTGGAAATGATGAATTTCTACTTCCAATTTGATTCTCTTTTGATATAATTCTTAATTCAACAAGAAGAAAAATATGAAGAAGAAAACCCCAGTTTTGCTTGTAGGGAGCTTTGATCTGGGTTAACAAAATCTATATCTTGAGACCTCTCTAGTTGGAAACTTGAGTAGGTTTATTCATATCTTCAAATCATAAAGGAAAATTACATAGATGATCAATCTAGCTAGAATTATAATGGTGCTTGTTGTGCATTATTGGGTTTCACATATCTAACCTAATTGAGATGCATAAACAAACCATTATCCAAAAATCTTTAACTCTCTTTTGGACATCTTTCAATTTGAATGAGATTCTAGACAGGATCTTGATACTAGATGATCTAAAGTGATATTTATGAATATAAAAATCACTTTCTTTAGATTCAAAATTTTCAAACTAAACTAAGGGACATCCCTTAGTGGGTTTTGAGATTATTGTCTAATGTTCTCATTCACTATTGAGTAGATATCATACAAATTTAAATCTATTATTGACTGAACTAGGATGTTAGAACATGAGGGGTTCTATCCTTAGTGATGTCGATGATACCTTTGTTTGAATCTTTGTCAAACTTCAAAACAAAATCAAGCTACAATTTGACTAAGTCCATAATTGACTAATCTTGGATGTTAGAATTGGAGGGATTCTATTCCTGATAAAGTCTATGGTAATTTCGTCAAAAAGATATGAAATTCAATTCACGGTATATCTTTATCATAAACTAGGATTGGATGTTAGAGTCTAAATAACTCTATTCCCATTAAAGAATCTTTTCATAGCATTGAAATTCAAAATACTTTGAAACTACAATTTTCTTTGAAGGAAGTTGTTAAGTTTTAACTTTTTATTGAAATCGTTCTGGTCATATTCAAACTATTTAATTTAGAGGGAGTCAACCAATCCTTCGTTGAGTTTTTGAATCTTTTCCAATATCATTTTGATTGGGTTAAGATGATTAAAGCTTAAGCGAGCACAGTCAAATATTATAAAAAAATTATCAAATAAAAAAAAATAAAGCTCTCACTTTTTGATGAAAATCAAACTTTTCTCAATCATTGTGAGTATTTGATATTCCTTAGTGTTTTCACTATAAATGATGCTCAAATATACTCATTGTTCTATAACAACTCATGCAAAAGTTAAAATTTTCTAAGGAAAATTTTTTCATGTTGCATTTAGTTCTCTTAGAACATATAAACGAAGACTCTAGAAAATTCATATTATTTTCTTCGAGTTAATCGAAACAAATTTAATCATAGAATCAATCTTTAATCAAAATCTTGCATTTCTCCTTTGGTGGTCGAGATGCTTTGATAAGTCTTTACTTATCAAAGATGATCAAACTGCTCTCTTTTTGTTTTCCTTACATATGATGATCCGATATAAAAATATAATCCCTAGTGAATTATTTGTAAGTTATAAAAATCATTTATAATGAAGGATAAAACAAAATTTTAATCAAAAGATTTTCAAGTCTATCAATCTTCAAATTTTTTTTTCTTTCCCTTCTAGAAAGTGACATATATAAAAGCTTATGATCTCTAGTAGAACATTTACAAGTTGTCAATGTCATTTGTGATGAAGGGAAATGATCCAAAACTTTAAAAAAATCAATTTCTCTTCATTAAATCTTAAATCTTAAATTTGTCTTTAGGTATAAGTCCTCCTACGGTATCCTATTGACATTTTTGGAGTTAGGAGTAAGCATCCCTAGTGGCATCCTAATCTTCGTCCCGAGGAGAAGTATAAGCATCCCTAGCGGCATCTTCCCTTCATTAAATCCTAAATCTTAAATCCGTCATTAGGTATAAGTCCTCGTACGGCATCCTATTGACATCTTTGGAGTTAGGAGTAAGCATCCCTAGTGGCATCCTAATCTTCATCTGGAGGAGAAGTATAAGCATCCCCAGCGGCATCTTCTCTTCATTAAATTATAAATCTTAAATCTGTCATTAGGTATAAGTCCTCCTACGGCATCCTATTGACATCTTTGGAGTTAGGAGTAAGCATCCCTAGTGGCATCCTAATCTTCGTTCCGAGGAGAAGTATAAGTATCCCTAGCGGCATCTTCTCTTCATTAAATCTTAAATCTTAAATCCGTCTTTAAGTATAAGTCCTCCTACGGCATCCCTAGTGGCATCCTAATCTTCATTCCGAGGAGAAGTATAAGCATCCCTAGCGGCATCTTCTCTTCATTAAATGTTAAATCTTAAATCCATCTTTAGGTATAAGTCCTCCTACGATATCCTATTGGCATCTTTGGAGTTAGGAATAAGCATCCCTAGTGGCATCCTAATCTTCGTCCCGAGGAGAAGTATAAGCATCCCCAGCAGCATCTTCTCTTCATTATATTGATATTCTTGAAGTTAATCTTGATTTATAAAAAGGTTTCAATCATATCAAAATCAAATTCAAAATTCTTGTTTGTGCCAAACCTCATTCAACTTTTCAATATCTTGGCTTTATTAAATAATACTAATTTCATTAGTTATTATTTACTAAAGCCATCAATGCCAACATCAACTACAAAATCACTGAATCAACTCAAAACTCTATCATTTTTTTTAATATAGACTTTCAATCAATTCTCAAAATTCGTTCAAATCATGTATTCAGATCTTCAACTTCAACTCTGGATCTAGTTGATCGTTTCGGTCAACGCCAATACGCACGATAAACTTTGGCAAGTTTATCATGCCTATTGGGGGTCCATTTGTTGACCTCATTATTTGTGGTCAATTTCCCCGGATTCAATTCTAGCACATAGGTTTTTTGTAGCCTAGTGTAGATGTCGCACCCGCAGGATTTCCCTTAGGTGGATACCCAATAACGTAGCATCGACTCAAGCCTACCACTCAGCTCGAATCAAAATCAATTCAATCCAAATCTCATTCAACTCTGAACTAAACTCAAATCAACTCTTTTAAAATCAAAATTTGTTACATCAATCAAAGCGAAACCAAATCAAATTGAGTCGAGTCGAATTCGATTTCAGTAGCCCCAATTAGCCCGATTTGATTTGTCACGAAACAATGACTTTATTTAAATTAAATAAATAAATTTAAATTAATCTAATTTAATATGTTCATTACTTTCATTTAATTTAAATATTATATATATATATATATATATATATATATATATATATATATATATATATATATATATATAAATTATCTGTGTTTTAAATTAAAATTTGTTTTATATAAATAATATCTTAATAATAACCTTTTATTTTAAAATTCAAATTAAAAAAAAAATAAATTTTTTTAAACAAGAACCATCCCTCCCCCATCCCACGTCTCTCTCTCTCTCTCCCTGCTTTTCCCTGTTTTCTTTTTATTTGCATGAACTACGAGGAATGGTACCGGTCGAGGGAACAAAAGGACAAGGAGCTAATGACGTCAGTCGCCTCTATCCAACTGGGTAGAGGTGCTACGGGCGGAACCACTGGGTCATAGCCCCCGGTGATTGTGAGTATTCTAAACTTAGAAAACCTTTAGGGATCCCTTGGTGTGATTTTGTGCAAACCGTTCCCTTTTAGGTTTCTGTAGTAACTTCAATTTTATTAGGTTTATTTTTATTTGCTCTTAAATCCCTAAATTCCTTTTACATATACGCAAAGTCCTAAGGGTTAGTAATAACAAATGGTTTTTATCCTATATAACAATAGTGACATTTAAGGACAATAATTAAGGATTGAGTCTTAGAAAATCTAGACTTAGGATGCATGCACACTATAGAAACATATAACATAGAAAATTTAGTGACATCTCACTTTAGAATTAGTAAATATCTTTAAATTAGAATTCAATCAATTAGAAAACTTTAGCCAATAATTGACTTAAGACATTTCAAAACCTCACAGCCTACTACACACACTTAGATTTGTTTGTTAGGACAACCGACTCTAGTTTTAGGTTAGGCTGGTGTTTATTTTCTTACTGCTGTGTGACGGGCTTTTTCTCGAGTTTTATTACATGCTGGTTGTAAAATGTTGGTGCGTTTGTTTATTTATTTTTACTGTACTCTGTGTTGTGATTTGATTAACAACTAGATTACCCATAGGTTAGGAGCGATCTGGATTGTTAATATGATTTTCTGAAGGTGGCCACACTCTTGCAGGGCAGATTAAAAGGGGGCTAATTGATTAATAAATTTTATAAATGCTACAGGTGCTTCAGCTGCTTAGCCCCCAAATAAAAAGAGTGTGGCTAAGTAATTTAATTTAAATGCATATATATAATTGCTTGGGATGATTTCTATTATAAACTGCTTAGGATAACCCTTTAGGTGGTCTAGTTTTTCTTTTTCTTTCTGTGAAATGTAATGTAAATGGAAATGTATTTGAAAATTATCATAAATGTGAAAGTGATTTTGAAAGTGGGATATTACATCCAATTTGGAATCCAAAGAAAGGAGAATATACCTTAAAGGATTATTCTCTTTTATTTGGAAAGCCAAATTAGGATGATTCAATATCCAAATAGAAAAGAAAATACCCCTCTTAGGGATGAGTTTCTTTTCATTTGGATATCCAGAACCTGGCAGACCCAAGAAGCTCGTAGAAGAAGAAAAGACAGAACGAGAAGATTGAAGAAAGAAGACGAAGAAATAAAGATTCAAGGAACAGTATATCCCAGTTCAAAATTCACTTGCGTTATTTCTTAGGATTAGAATCCGGCTTTGTTGTTAGTGGTGCCTGGCCACTTTACTTTTTTTGCAAATTCTGGGTGTAATATGAACATTGGACATTGGACATTATATTTGGATTATTAAAATTGATTGTTTACATTGTTTGTGCAGTAGATTTTTTTAGGACCTTGCATGCTGTGTTTTGTTTTAGCCTGGATTCGAAACGGAGAGATTTTTTTCGTAAGGGTACGCTTAAAAGTCTTCTACTTGTAATTTTAAATAAAAATTTTTAGGCTCACATAGAAACTCTAACGATCTAAGAAGTAAGCTCGAGACCGCCGAGAGTCAGCATAAGCATATTAATACTTTCTCTTCCTTGTTAGGCACCTCCCCACCTGCGGGTTCTGGCAGACCACTTGACCTATGAGGGTGCAGTTCTGTCAAGGGGAAGTTGTGCAATCTCTAGGGAAAAATCTATTTTCTAAGCCTAATTTTAAAACTACTTCATATTCATTTTATGCATTTGAGTCAATTACCATGCATTGCATTAGATACAAATTAAAAAGAGTCTAAAATATTAATAGCATTTCTAGACATTTTTGACCCTACATAAGTGGAGGGGCCAATTAGGGTCTATCTTAGATGTCGGCCCCCAATTCATTAAAACCTAAATAACATCCCTACCCATCTTTCATAAGAGACTGGATACATGGTTTTAAAGCGCCTAGGTGGTTAGCTGGCTCCCCAATCAAGGCCGGGGTAAGTCCAGATTTGCACTTCATTAGTTAGGTTCGGGTCGCTACTTTGTAGTACCCAAATTAGATTTAGGTTCTGAGGTTGATTCTTTTTAGATCTTAAGTCCTCGCCCTCCACGAATATAATCCCAAATTTCTAATAAAATGTCAACTTAACATAAAATTTTCTCTTAAAATATAAAGCCCAACATAGGATAGACTGAGGTTGTCTATGAGCTTCTCAGAATCCGACACCTCCTACTTTTCCTCCATCGACTCACTAATAAATGTTCAACATTGAGCTTTCTCCTTGGAAAATCTTTACTTTTATTTCCTTGTTATCTACTTTATAGTCAAAAGGGTATGAAATCACTGCTTTAATCGAGAGTTTTCTTAGGAGCATTCCTCCTAGGATGTAATTAACTATAGGAGCTTGCTCTTATAGGGATTTGAGAACCCCAAACTAAAATAAACCTTGTTTTATTCATATAAAACAAGGGAAGAATCTTTGGGAACGTAGATATTTTTTTTAAAACCTTATTTCTAATTTTGAATAGACTTGTAGAATGTTATTATTATCTTTTCAGATAATATAATATTATACTTGTTATATTCAACTTTAGAAATGATGAATTTTATAAAACTTATTCTCGCTTTTGGATATCTTGAATAATGTTCTGTTTGTCTTTTAAGATGATATAATATTATTCTTGCCATATCTAAATAAAAGAATGAATAAACTTTTTCAAAAATATATTTCTATCTTTAAACATATTCTATAGAACTTCATGTTCATCTTTTGAGATGATATGTTATTCTTTGAACTATGTTTGATTATAGAAATATCAATTTTCAAAATCCTATTCTGATATTGAATCCATTGTAGAATATTGTGTCGTCCTCTCGAGACTGTACTTTATTCTCAATGTAGTATTCGATTACAAAATAGGAGAAAATCAAAATCTGCGTGGTGAGACACAATTTTTTTTCCCACTAGGGGCATGATTAAGTTTTAATTTAATTGAATTTATGTAGGTGCTAAGTCTCCCTTTAAATAAAAAAGAGAATGGCCAAGTGTGGTTTTAAATTTAAGCATTTTAATTTTTATAAATATTAAGTGCTTGAGATATTAAACTTGATTATAACTCTTAGGATAATCCTGTAGGTAGTTCGAGTCTAGATTTTTTTTTTAATATTTAATGTAATTTGATTGTATTTCAATTATAAAAGTGTTGTAATAGTGTTTTGAGATAGGATATTAAATATTCTATATGTAATCCAAAGATAAGGGTGACATCCCTTAGGGAAGAGTACGTCATCATTTGGATATCCAGATTATGATACTTTGAGAATCAAAAGGAAAAAAAAAAACAGCCCTTTCAGGGGGGGGGGGTTTCATTTAGATTTCTGGACCTGATTAATACAAGAAGCCTGTAGAAGGATGAAAAAGTGAAGACCGAGAAGAATCTCATTCTCAAAGTTACTTGAGTCTTAGGAGTAGAATTCAGGTTATTATTAGTGGTACCGAGCCACTTTACTTATTTTGCAGGCCCTAAGTTGTAATATTAAGTGACACTTATCATATAAACTTTGAATTTAATTTACTTGAATTTGATTGATTTTTTAATTTGATTATGTAGTAGAAATTGCATGTCTTTTTTAACTTTTTTTTATTACATGCCACTTCTATTTTAGTTTTGAATGAATAGAGGCTCCTGAATGTACAAACAAATTTTTTTAAATTTAAAAAAAATTAAAATTTGTAATCTCATATAGAAACTCTAAAGAATTGAAGAAGTAAGCTCAGGCTCTCTTAGGGTCACATGCATCATATTATTACTTCTATTTCTTGTTAGACACCGCCCCACTTGTATGTTCTAGAAGGCCACCAGACCTTTTAGGGTGAAGTCCTGTCAAGGGAAAGTTGTTCATTCCTTTAGATAAATTCTATTTTTAAGCCTGATTTTAAAATTTCTTTATATTTGATTAAGCATTCATCAATTCAACTGGCATGCATTATAATAAGAATAAATTTAAATGAGTCTAAAATTTAATTACATTTACTTTAAGCATCAAATTCCCAATATCTATTAAGGGGCTAATTAGGATCTGCTTTAGATGTCGGCCCCATTTCCTCAAATATAACTAAACAATGTCACTACCACTCTTGCATAAATGGCGTGACTCATGATTTTTAAGTGCTTAGGTGGTTAGCTGGCTCCCCAAACTAAGCTGGGATAAGTCCAAATTTGTATAACATTAGCTAAGTTAGGGCTACAAATTTTCAATGCTTAAATTAGATTTATGTTATGAGGTAGGTTCAGATAATAAGACCTCAACCTTTTGAGGATATAATTCTAACATTCTAATAAAATTAATAATTCAAACTAAAACTTCTCTTCAAAATGAAATTTAAGTCCAACACTTATGTTAAGTTGGGATGCTTCTGAAATATTTCAGAATCCCAAAGAACCTCCTACCTTTCTTTTGTTAACCTTAAAGAATAAGTTCTCCAAATTGATCTAATCCCAATTGAACTTCCAATCCTCACTCATTTGACGTCAATCTTAGAAAACTCAAAATGAAATTTCTACTCTTATTTTAATCAAGAGTATTATAGGAACTCTTATTTTTTATGATGTAATTAACTACAAGGTTTTGCACTCATAAGAGATTTATAACCCAAATCAAATCTTTAAAAAATTAAGTTTTTAAAATTTAATTAATTATCTTTGGGAATTTCAAATTAATGATGATCATTTTCATCATATTCGATTAATCAATAATGAATGATATTTTCTTCCTTATGGTAGATATATCATTCATTTACATGACCTAAAAAATGAAATTAATGATATCATATCCAAATCATCATAGCTAAATATTTGATTGAACACCATTTTGATCCTTCGGGGTCATATGTAGTTCTTTTCTAAATTTGGCTACGATAATCAGGATTGGATTTGAAATTCTAAATCTTAACCCATTAGGAGTTCTTATTTCGACCTCTCGAGATGGTATATTACTTTCAATGGATGTTTAATTTCAGAATTAAAGTTCAAACATTTATTTCAAATTTCTCCCAAAGAAAAATAATCTTTTCAAAACTCACAAATTTTTAAATAAAATAAATACCAACATGAAAATGATGTATGGCCCATTTTTTACAAATATGCAATCAGTAGAGAATCGAGTTTTGCCACTCATGGAAGAAATAAAATAGGAAGATTTTGTGTAGAATAGTGATTGGCCACGATTATGGGAAAAAATGGAGAATGACCATGACACCTTCCTCCGATCGAGGTGAGAGTGAACTAAATGTAGAAGGGAGCTATTGAATATGACAAATAAAGTTCTATTATTTTATCTGTAACAAGATTTACTTCTTCATTGCAGAGAATAGAATATAAATCATATAGTGTGATTAGAGTTATCTTAGAATGGATGGTTGTCTTAAAGGCATGATTGTTAGTTTCGAGGTATATATATATATATATATATATATATATATATATATATATATATATATATATATATATATATATATATATATATATATATATATATATATATATATATATATATATATATATATATATATATATATATATATATATATATATATATATATATATATATATATATATACATTTCTTCAATGTCAACCAATCTACGAATAGTTGTAATGTAATGTTATCAACCAAGAGTTTAACAGTGGAGAGATAGCTAATCATGGATTGATTCTATATAATGAGTGAATGGAGTTTAGTTTTTAATTGTATTACTATGGACCAATTTGTAAAGTATTGGTGATGCTCAAGGTAGTTTAGATGGCATAATAAGAATCCAAATTTAGGATATATAGCAATAAGGAATGAGATATGGTTATGAACAAAGCAATAAGGTATAAGTTTTAAATATGAGCATGCCATGTCAGGTAGTTGTTAGAGAGAAACTAGATATGTATAATTTTCTTAATGTTAGAGACAAAAAATTTTATGAAAGTTCGTTCGGATTGTTAAGCTCTTATGAACTAGTCCCAATGCTAACCAAAAAGGGGTGAATCAATATTTCAAAATAAATCATTCGATCTAAAAACAAAAACCAAGATTCACCACAGAGAAAACACAATGCAGAAAAATGAATGCGGAAATAATAAAGGAAAGAACACACTAGATTTATAGTGGTTCGGTCAAACCTTGACCTACGTCCACTCCTTGGAGGCACCCTCCAAGTATTGCACTAAACTAAGTTTCTCACCTTTAGCCCCCACAGCTAGGCGAAGAAGCCCTTTTAAAATCACTTCCACCTTACCCGGTGCGGCAGAGTCACCATATTTTTTGACACCAAAGAGATCTTCTTCTTTTCTGAACTTCCCTCAAGACGAGTCTTGAATTCGACGATATTAAGGTGTAAGTCTGCCGGAGAAACTGTGTGGAATCCCCCTCCACACTTCCTTGAGTCCCCCCTCACCGGATCTTCTCCCTCTCTCAGACTTCACCCGTTTCTCACTCCCTTTCAAGCTCTCTCTTGAAGTCCCTCCAAAAAAATGAAGCTATAATGGCTGCCAAAGACACATAAAAAAATGCCTTGTCAAAAGCTTAAATAGAAGATCTTAAAATGAGCTCATTAATCCAACTTACTAACTTTATCATCAAGGTCGATAGGAATATCATCCTGGCCATCAGTACAAATTAAGCTCAATCAGCCCGGGATGATTTAGGACGATCAGAAGAAAATTGGTAAAATCGTCCTGGCCGATGTAATATCATCCTGGCCGATTAGTTTAAAACTAAGCACAATCATCTTGATCGTCACTTTGAATCAAAGCTGATCGATGTCAATCATCCACGACATTATCCCGGCCGATCCTGTGATCATCTCGAACGATGTGTTTGAATCAATCAACCTTTAATGCTTTCCAAAGAGATTATATTAATTTAAGCATAATTGAGATAGATCATCCTGCACGATGTAGATATCGTCCAGGACGATTTCCTAAAATAAAGAATATTTAAATTGATCATGGCGGATGATTTCTTCTTAATTGAGCCTGTCATCCTTGCTGTTACAGATATCATCCAGGTCGATCGGCTTAATAACGGCTGCCTTAATGAGGATGCCCTAATTAGGGTTTTGACTTTTGAACCAATTATCCAGGTCGATATAAATATCATCTTGGACAATATTACCAAAAATAATAAATGTTATCAAAAATAGTAAACTCTAGGGAACAGTTAGAAAATCTTCCAAGGTGCGTGTGTGCAAAGTTACATAGCTTCAGGAGCCACACCCAATTACAAAAGACTCAAGAAAGGAGAAAGGGTACAAACTGACTCAGACCTAATTTACCCAATCTTAAACTGATTCCAAATTACAGTCTGATCTTGTGGGCCTGAAATGTCAGTATATAAGGCAGTCATAGAGAAATAAGAGTATTTGCTATCATCATAAACCATGAAAATAAATCCGCAACAGTCTCCCTCTTTTTGATGATGGCAAACACACCCAAAAAATTTCAAGCACTTACGGCAGTTTAATAAAAATAGTGTGACAAAAAAAGTAGTTCACTAAGTTCTAGAATCAAATTACAAGATACATCAGACTACTCCTTTTTTTTTATGATGGAAAACATTACTATTTGAATTTACAAAAAAAAAATTCTCCTAATCTCTCCCTCACTAAAATAAAGCTTTAAAAATAGGGGAGATAAGAAAAATTTTTGTTGTTTTAAATTTTTTTGTTTTTAATTTTTTTTAAAAGAAAAAAAAATACAAGTAAAAAGATACAAATTCAATAGTACATTCTCCCCCTTTGACATTATAAAAAAAAAAGGGGGCAAAAATAAAAAAAACAAAATGATTAAAAGACAAAAATGACCCCTGATCTAGTGAACAAACCAAATATTCTTAAAATGAGAAAGTTATCTCTTGGTTTAATAAAAAACTTAGTAGAATTGTATTGACAATACATAGCCCAGAAAATATTAAAAATTTAGAATTTGATAATCCAAACTCTAGTTCTTTTAAAGGGCTAAAAAACTTTTTAATTTAATATCAAAATTAAGGAATAAATTAGGGAAAGAAATAGTCATTTTTCAAAATTCTTTCCATAAAATATATCTAATAGAAGATTAATGCACAAATTATTGAATCAGGAATCATGATTTTCAAACTCAAGTATCAAAAGTACCAATGGTTTTCTTAAGCTTTAAGAAGTACAAGAATGGTAAGCATTAAATTTTATGGGCTCATTTTATACCTCTTGACAATTGGTTGGCACACTACGGATCCTGTGATTTTTGATACACTTTATGTATTCCCCTTTTTTTTTAATTTGGCATCTTTGTGCATCTTTTATTTTTGGCATCATTGGCCAATTTTTTTTAATATGCTGTCTTTCTGAAATCTTAAAAAAATTAAACACATTGTATTGACAAAGAAAATTTGTTGAATAAGAAAATTATGAATTAGATTCAATAACCTGAAAAAATCCTTATGCTATAAATAAAATGAAGGGAGATAAAAAAAATTTTAGTTTCAAAAACTAATTTAAAATATGAAAAAGATTTTAAATGAAAAGTAGAATAACCGCTATTAGAAAACAGAGATTGAGAATAAAAAACATGAGTTTTCTTTCTTTGACTGTTTTTAGAGAAGTCAAACACAGTTTTCATAGGAATTTTTAAAAAAACATGAGGTAGGTTTTTCATTTTTAAAAAGGTGAACGTGTGTGTTGATCAGAGAAAACACATGAAAAGAAAATTAAAGATAAACATAAAAAAAATTAATGAAATAGAAAAGAAAGAAAGAAAAAATAAATAAAATAGAAAATCACATAAACAAAAAAGAACAAATAAAACATGCAAACATAAAAAGTACACACAAAACAATTTAAGCATCATCTTGCTTTTGATCAGATGATTGATTCAGAAGCAAGATCTACCCAAGAATTTTTTTACTTTTCATTATTTCTCCAATTTATAATTTACTTTGCTTTACCCTTTTCTTTTGCAAGAAGAATTCTCAAATTAGGGCACTGATTTTTCATATGTCCAGGCTTCCTACATCCAAAGAAAATAATGTCAGAAGAAATATTAATATTCTTACCATTTTTACCTTTATTCCACTTTTGTTGATGCTTATGCTTTGGTGAGCTTTTTGATTTGCTTGTCATGTCATTACTTTTGTCACCAACTAAGCTACATTTTTCCGTATCTTCAGCTTTTAGCACTATCATTTCACCTGCATCCAAAAGTCTTTGACCCAGACTTTGCTCGTAGGCAATGAGTGAGCAATAAAATTATTAATATAATATTCATTCAAATTTTTTGATTCATAAATGGCAATAACTTTAGCATCAAACTTATTTAGTAGACAACGAAGAATTTTATTGACTTTTTCAAAATTTAAAAATTCTTTACCTAAAGCATGCAATGATGTCATAATTTGAATAAACTTAGTATACATGTCTAAGATCGTTTCATAAGGTTTCATGGAAAATATTTTATATTCATGCATTAACATATTCAACTTGGATTGCTTGATTTCACTAGTGCCTTTATATATGGTGTGTAGTTTATCCCAAATTTCCTTACCAGTAGTGCACGTGGATACTAACATAAAATCTTCAAAATTTAAAGCACAGAAAAAGAAATTTAAAGATTTTGCATTCAATTGAACATTGATTTGTTCTTCCGTATTCCATTGATTAAAAGAAATATTAGTTTTAACTCCATTTAAAACCCGTGATGATAATGAATAACCAGTTAAAATCATATGTCACATACAAAAATCAATCGATTGCAAGAAAGTAGACATGCAAATTTTCCAAAAATCAAATATAATATTTTCAAATAAATGTGGTCTGGTGATTGAATAACCTTTCACAATATTATGATTACCTAAATTAGCCATGGATCAAAATTCAAAACCTTTTAAAAACTTGTTTTTATGAATCCCGCTCTGATACCACTTGAAAATTCATTAGGAATGTTAGGCCCTTATGAACTAGTCCTAAGGCTAACCAAAAAGGGGTGAATCAATATTTTAAAATAAATCATTCGATCAAAAAACACAAACCAAGATTCACCATAGAGAAAACATAATGCAAAAAAATAAATGCGGAAATAATAAAGGAAAGAACGTACCAGATTTATAGTGGTTCGGTCAAAACTTGACCTACGTCCACTCCTTGGAGACACCTACCAAGTATTGCACTAAACTAAGTGTCCCTCCTTTAGCCCCCACAGCTAGGCGGAGAAACCCTTACAAAATCATTTTCACCTTCCCCGGTGCGGCAGAGTCATCGGGTCCTTTGACACCAAAGAGATCTTCTTCTTCTGTGAAATTCTTTCAAGATGAGACTTGAATCTGACGATATTAAGGTGCAAGTCTACCGGAGCAACCATGTGGAATCCCCCTCTACACTCCCTTTAGTCCCCCCTCACAGGATCTCATCCCTCTCTCAGACTTCACCCATTCCTCACTCCCTTTCATGCTCTTTCTTTAAGTCCCCCCCAAAAAATGAAGCTACAATGGCTGCTAAAGACACTTTTACAAAAGTGCCTTGTCAAAAGCTTAAATAGAAGATCTCAAAATGAACATATTAATGCAACTTACTGACTTTATCGTCCAGTCAAATAAGAATATCATCATGGTCGATCAGTATAAATTAAGCTAAATCAGCTCGGGACGATTTTTGATGATCAGAAGAAAATTGGTTACATTGTCCGGGCTGATGCAATATCGACCTAACCGATTAGATTAAAACCAAGTACAATCATTCTGATCATTGCCTTGAATCGAAGTTGGTCGATGTCAATCATCCATGAAATCATTCCAGTCAATCCTGTGATTATCTCGGATGATGTGATCGAATCAATCAGCCTTTAACGCTTTCCAAAGATATTAGATTAATTTAGACATAATTGAGTTAGATCATCCTGACGATGTAGATATCGTCCTAGCTAATTTTTTAAAATAAAGAATACCTAAACTGATCATGGCGGTTGATTCTTTCTTAATTGAGCATATCGTCCTAGCCGATACAAGTATCATCCATGCTATCGGCTTAATGATGGCTGCCTTAATGAGGATGCCCTAAGTAGGGTTCTGTTTTTGAACTGATCGTCTAGGCTGATATAAATATTAAGAGAGTTACTATTTGCATGTTTTATATTCTTGTAACTTGTATAGTTTTGATGATTCCAAATATTATTATTTTAAGTATTATATTCTCCTAACACTTTTTGAAAGAATTATTTTTGCTCTTATGTGAACTAACATTTCAGGAAAATTGAACTCCAAACTAAAGAAGACTTCAAGTCAAATTTAGCATGAGATAGTTTGTAAATTAAAGTTTGTATTTTCATTGTATTCATTTTGAGAGAGTATGATTGTAGTTAAGTAGCTTAGCATACACACACTTGGGGAGATCTTTAAAAAGTCATACTGATCATACGGGATGAACCAAGTTCATACGGGATGATCAAGTCAGTTATCCCCTAGGAAGAGCAAAGGAACGAACAGGAAGTGAGAAAATTTTTCTAAGTCATGATCGTCCAGATGAATTTCCATATTCATCCCTGGACGATGCTCTCTGGATTCTCATTTTGAACTATTCATCAAAACAAAATTTATCATGCGTCCCGGGACGAATCTCTCTGGACACTTGAGTTGCACTGATCATCCAAATGATTCATCCCATTCATCCTAGGATGAAGTCCTATGGACACATGGGTTAAACTAATCATCGATATGATTCATCTTGGTCATCTCTAGATGAAGTTCTCTCGACACATGACTTGAACTATTCATCCAGACGAACATTCATGCTTGTCCCAGGATGAAGTCCTCTATTCCCTAAAAATTTAGGATCATCCTGCAGTTTCATTAGAATGAACCCTTGATATATCTGTTCATCCTAGGATGAACATATTTTGTACGGGATGATGATCGGGTACGAAGTCAGTTCGTACCAATATACATTGGATTAATATGCAACTATTTTTATACTATTCGTACAGGACAATCTGACGATCGTCCGGGATGATCGACTGTATACATACTTGAAAGTCAACAATTTTTTGATGGTTTTTTGTGTCTTTCCTATATAAAGTCCACTTAAAACTATCTTGTAATCTTTTTGCCTAATGATCTTTGTGTTAACTAAAGGGAGAGTGAAGGAGAGAGTGTGAGAGAGTGTTTAAGGAAGGATTCTTACTATTGGAGCATGAAGGTTTCACTTGGAACTCAAAGGTAAGAATCTCCAATAGTAATTTATGATTACTTCATTTTTTTCTCTCATCCTTCTATATTTCTTGTGAGAAGATCGTTCAAGGAGATCTGGTTCTCTGCCGACACTTGGAGAGTGTGAACAATCGAAGGGTAATCTGCCGACACTTGAAGAGTGTGAATAGCCGAAGGGTTATCTACCTACACTTAGAGAGTGTGAACAGCCGAAGGGTTCTTTGCCTACACTTAGAGAGTGTGAACAGCCGAAGGGTCCTCTGCCTACACTTGGAGAGTGTGAACAGCCGAAGGGTTCTCTACCTACACTTGGAGAGTGTGAAAGGATGAAGGATTCTCTGCCCACACTTGGAGAGTGTGAAAGGACAGACGATTCTCTGCCAATACTGGGAGAGTGTAAAATGATGACGATTCTCTGCCAACACTGGGAGAGTGTAAAAGGATGGCGATTCTCTACCGTATCGGGAAGTGGTGGAAGAGAGTTTTGTAAAGGCTTCTCCACCTTACTGTGCGTGAAAAAGGAGAGTCACTAGTGTAATTAGTGCAATACTCGGAGGGTGCCCTCGGGGAGTGAATGTATGTCGTATTTGACCGAACCACTATAGATCTTGTGTCTTTTTATTTTCCACTACTTTTGTTTTTACTTTTTAATTTATGGTTGAAAAACCTTTTCTATAAAAATTCACTAAAACTATTATCGGTTCAATTTTAAAAAGAGGGATAAATTTTTTAATTACCAATTCACCCCCCTCTTGGTTAGCCGCTGGGATATAAGTTTAGGTGTAACAACCTAATTCATATTGAAAAAGTTTCAACAAGTGGTAGCAGAGCTTTGTTTCAAAATCAAAAGTTTAGACTACTTTTTGATTAATGTAGATGGCTATATTTGGAAACCGAAATACATCTGAGAGTTACTCTATAACTAGACCTCCATTGTTCGATAATATTCCTTTTGATTTTTGGAAAATATATATGTCTACATTTTTACAGTCACTTGATTACCATATGTGGATCTTAGTTCAGGAATGGTATACAAAACCAATTAGACTAGTTGATGGAGTTAGAGTTGAAACACCTTTTGTGGACTGGACAGTAGAAGAACGTGACTTAGCACAACTAAATGCTAAATGCTTAAATAATTTCTTTTGTGCTCTTAAATCATAAGATTACATGCGGGTTTCTACTTGCAAGAGTGGAAAGGACATATGTGATAGACTTTGTATAACTTATGAGGGGACTAATGAGGTTAAACAATCTAGACTTAATATCTTGTTGCATGACTATGAATGGTTTCGCATGAAACCAAATGAATCCATTTCTGATATGTACACAAGATTCACACAAATAGTCACCTCTTTACATGCATTGGGTAGGGAACTAACGAATGCTGAAATGGTTAATAAAATACTTCGTTATTTGCCTACTACTTATGATGCTAAAATTATTGTAATTATAGAGTATAAAGATCTGAATGTTTACTCTATTAACAATCTTCTTTGATCGTTAATTGCTTACGAGTAAGGAGTTAGCCAAAGAAAGATTGATGCAGGTGAACCACGAAGGGAGAAGAACATAGCACTCAAAGTGGAGGAGTCAGAGAGTGAACACTCACAACCTGAGGATGAAGATGACATCGCACTGATGACTAGACAATTCAGAAGCTTTTTGAAGAGGAAGCATAAGAGACGCCAACTGAATGGACTTTTAATGAAAAAGATTTAGCACAACTTAATAAAAAATATTTGAATTATTTTTTTTCTGTGCTTTAAAATCTGAAGATTATATGCGTGTTTCAAATTATGCAACTGATAAAGAAAATTGGGATAGATTATATATTACTTATGAAGGAACCAATGAGGCTAAGTAATGTAGATTGAATATGTTGTTGCATGACTACGAACTTTTTTGTATGAATCATTCTTAATTAATTTTTAACATATATATTAGGTTTACTCAAATTGTCACCTCATTGCATGCTTTAGGAAGAGAGCTAACTAATTATGAAAGAGTAAATAAAATTTTGATTTGCATGCCTTCTTCAATTGATGTTAAGATCACTGTAATTACTGAATCTAAATATTTAAATACTTATTCTATTGATAATTTACTTGAACCACTCATTGCTTACGAGCAAGGAGTGAATCAAGGAAATCTTCATGCAGGTGAGAAAAAGAAGATAAAAATTATGGCGCTGAAGGCCAATAATACAGACGCTGATTCTTTCGGGTCTGAAAGTAATGATGTTGCCTTAATCACGAGGCAATTCAAAAGCTTTCTAATGAAGAAGCACTAGAACCATCATAAGTGGAATAAAGGTAAGGATAGTAAAAATTTTAAGAATTCTAATGATATGATCTACTTTGAATGTAGGAAATTGAGACACGTTAAAGCTGATTATCCTACACTTAAAGCTCACTCAAGTAAGGAGAAGGGTGAGGAGAAACCTAAGTTCAAAAATGATAAGAAGAGATTCCAAAAGGCATTCTGGGAGAATTCCTGCATCGGACTCCTCTAAGACTGAAGCTGAAGAGGAGACTATAAACTTGTGCTTGATGGCGGGCGATCATCTTGGTCAGTTTGACCAAGAAGAGGAATGCGAACTAACCTATGAATAATTACTTGAAGTTTTTGAACAAATTCATTCATCATATAGAAAACTTAAGAAATCACATGCTAGTTAAAAATTGGAGGTTTTAAATTTGCAAAAAGAGCATGAAATTTTACTTAAAGATCATTCTAGAATCGATATAAATCACATGTCATTACTTGATGAGTTTAATGCATTAAACAAAAAACACACTGAATTATCTGATGCATATGATTCCTTGAAGTCATCTCATGCTGAGTTAGAAAAAGAGTTTCAGAAATTAGAAAATCTCAAAGTTTTTGAAAATAACAAATCAACATTGCATGTATTACATAACTTTAAAAGAAAGCATTACTACCCAAATATATTAGTAAATCCCATTTCTTGGTGTTAGATGTTTTTCATATGGCATGTTAAGACACATTTCACACACTTGCGCTATTCACCATAGTACATATTGGGTGTGGAGACCTAATTTGCTTGATTCATAGCATAACATACATGCTTTGCATTCTTCTTTCTATAACAAGGGACCCAGACATTTTTGAATTCCTAAATCTAATGTTTGATGATTTTATGGGCTTGATCTCACAAAAGGCCTCTTGAGAGCAAGTGGTACCTAAACAGTGGATGCTCACGACATATGACTGGAGATGCTAATAAATTCATTTCATTGGAGGCCATGGCTAATGACAAGGTTATTCTTGGAGATAACACCACCAAGAAAATAGTGGGCACAGGTATAATCAGAAACTCTAAGAACCTTTTGATTGAAAATGTTTTGCTTGTAGATGGACTGAAACATAACTTACTCAGCATCAATCAGCTTTGTGATAAAGGCTTCATCATAAAATTCTTGGCAAATACTTGCATTATAAGCTTAAATAACAACATTATTTTGCAAGAAAAGCTGATCAATAATGGTTACATGCTTAACTTAAATAATATTGAATGTACTATTTTATTTTACTTAAAAACTACTACTGATGATTCATGGTTATGGCACAAGAGATTATATCATGCCAGTATGAAAACCCTTAAGAGAGTGACCCATAAAGACCTAGTTAGAGGTGTCCTCAAGCTTAAATTCTCTAAAGACCACCTTTGTGATGCTTGCCAACTAGGAAAGCAAGTTCAAATCTCTTTTCACTCCATTAAGAACATTAACACCTCTAGACCTTTAGAAGTCCTTCACATGAATTTATTTGGACCAATTTTTATTTTGAACAAAATGCTGAATGCATTAAAACTAAAAGATCCGAAAAGTTACAAATCAAGTATTCCCTAAAGCATCACATTCCTCCTTCAAGAAATACAAGAAAGAAGGAGGAATTCAATCATCTTTAAGATCTTCCCACAAAAAGGACTTATCTAAAGCCAAATTAGCACATATATCAGCTAATTTGTTATTACATCTATTCGAAAAGGAGAAAACAACTTGATTAAAATTCAGAAAAAAGGCCAAATTGATATCAATCGTTCTACTAACCTTCCATGATTTGATCGAATTTTGATGCCTCTTAATGGTATTCAAATTATCCCCTTCGATGATGACACCTTGAGCATCAAACATCCACTCCTTCACCACATTCCTCAGATATAGAACTGCTAAAAGTTCCAACTGAGAAATATCCCAATGAAAACATTGAGATCCAAAAGCAACCAGGAACCTGCCATATCCGTCTCTAGCAATGCCACCAATCCCGGCCAAATTGTTCCCTTTTAGAGCTGCTTCAACATTAATTTTAATCCACCCGGGTGGAGGAGGATGCCAAGGAAATAACAGCGATTGCTGATTAGCATCCCAGTTAACCGGCTGAATATTTAAAAAGTTCTTCCTAACAACAAATAAAATTGCATTAGCAGCAATAACATCATCTGAATCATCCTTCTCACCATGAACCACCTTATATTTACTCTTCCAAACAAGGAAAGTTGCTGAACAAAACATGTTTGCACTTAGAGCATCCTTACTCACAAGCCTTTGAAGGCCTTCCATGCATTCCAGAAAGCCATTAAAAATCGGGATTGAAAAGCATCATCTATTTAGTAATAGAATCACTTTCCGGATCTTGAAACACTTTCACAACCAAATGGCTTTTATCCTCATCTACATCACATCCTCTCGAACAACCAGAAAAATTGCTTAATTTTCTATTAACCAGAAAAGTATTTGAGGGAATAGCATTCATACAAAGTCTCCACCAAAAGAGTTCAATTTTCGATTTTAACTTCAGCTTCTTCATCTAATTCCAATGAGCAACCTCCTCCTTATGAACCAAAGCCGCATCAAATGCCAATGATGTAACAGATCTCCCAGAGAACTTATGCTTTAATTCCAACAAGTCTGAATTTCTATTGACATTGATAGGAATATTAGAAATAGTTTCCATAAGCTACTCCCTAAAAATGACTTTGAGCTTTTCCATATTCCAATTGCCATTAGAGATGAAAGTACTAAGTTTAAAATCTGAAATATTTTGAATATTGACAAATGTAGGCCATGTAGCAATACATTTATCTAATATCCAGGAGTTATTCATCCAATTGATAGAGTCCCCATTTGCAATGCTCCATCTAATAACATTTTTGAGAAATTTAGCTCCCACAGTAATTATTTGGACCCATTAGTACTACCAGCTTAGGGGAAAAGTCTATGAATATGTGATTATTGATGTTTACTCGAGGTTTACTTGGATTAGATTTCTGTCACATAAAAATGAGTCTTTTAATGAGTTTAGATCCTTCTTCACTTCGATTCAGAAAAAGTTAGGTTGTGAGATTTTGACTATCTATAGTGACCATGGGGGAGAGTTTGAAAATGAGATATTTGGAGACTTCTATGAGGATAAGGGGATTAATCATAACTTCTCAGGTCCTAGGATCCCTCAACAAAATGGGGCAGCTGAATGAAAGAACCGGGCCTTAGTTCAAGCTTCTAGAGCCATGTTTGTTGAGTATTCACTTCCAAAATACTTTTGGGATGAAGCAGTAAACTTAGATTGTTATGTGTTGAATAGGGTGAATGTTAGAGTCAAACTTGATAAGACACCCTATGTGATCCTTATTGGAAGAACACCCAACCTTTCCCACCTCCACATCTTTGGCTGTAAGGTTTTCATTCTTAATAATGGGAAGTCTCACTTAGGAAACTTTGATCCAAAATTTGATGGAGTGTTCTTAAGATATTCAAGTATTGGAAAATCCTTTAGAGTGTTTAATAAGAGGATTTTTGTGGTGGAGGAGACTACTCATGTAGTATTTGATGAATCTGATCCTAAGAAGTCTAGAGTTGAGGATGCAGATTAAGTCAGAGAGATTACCATAGGAGTTAAAAATTTGGAGAAGAGGGTAGGACCCAAAAACATTGAAGGAGTAGGTGAGATTACCCAAGGAGTAGAAAATGCAAAATTGGAGGAAAGGGTTGAACCTACACACACCTTGCCTAGAGATTGAATATATTCTTTGAGTTATCCTAGCTGATCATGGGAGACCCTTCTAATGGTGTTAGGACTAGGCATGGACTTAGGAATGAAGTGAACCACTCTGCCTTTATCTCAATGAATGACCACCAACATCAATCAAGCCCTTTCTGATGAGTTTTGGATCTTAGCCATGCAAGAGAAATTAAACTAATTTGTTAGAAATGATGTTTGGGAGCTTATAGAAAGACCAAAGGGACAAAGTGTAGTTAGAACCAAATGGGTCCTTAAGAATAAAATAAATGATTCTGGTGTGGTGGTTAGGAATAAGGCAAGATTGGTGGCTAAAAGGGTACAACCAAATATAAGGGGTTAATTTTAAGGAGATCTTTGCCCCTATAGCTAGATTGGAAGCCATTAAAGTGCTACTAGCCTTTGCTTATTATAAAAGATTTAAGCATTCTAAATGGAATTTAAGAGTTCCTTTTAACTGGGGTAACAAAAGAGGATGTGTTTATAGAGCAACCCTTAGGTTTTGAGAGTTCCCAATTTCCAAATCATCTTTTCAAATTAAAAAATGTCTTATATGGATTAAAGCAGGCACCCAGAGCTTGGTATGAGAGGCTTAGCACATTCTTACTAGAGAAGGAGTTTGTTAAGGGGAGCATTGACACCACCCTTTTTCTGAGAAAAATAGGAGATTAATTACTCATTGTTCAAATCTATGTCAATGATATACTTTTTGAATCTTCTAATAAAAGGTTATGTGATGATTTTTCTAAAATAATGAGTAGGGAATTTAAGATGAGTATGATGGGAGAGTTTTTCTACTTTTTGGGTTTTAGCATAAGACAACTAGAAGATGAAACCTTTCTAAATCAATCAAAGTATATAAAGAACATCTTGAAAAAAATATAAAATGGATAAAATTAAGCTAATTAATACATTCTTGACCTCTAGTATTCAACTGGACAAGTACCCAAATGCAAAATCAGTTGATCAAAAGAAGTACAGAGGGAAGATTGGATCTTTATTTTACCTGACTGCTAGCCGACCTGATATAATATTTAGTGTTTGTCTCTATACTAGATTTTAAGTTGATCTTAAAGAATCCCACCTGACTTCAATTAAGAGAATTCTTATATACCTCTTAGGAACCCAAAACTTAAGAATTTGGTATCCTAGGCACAACACTTCTTTTGAGATTATTGAATATTATGATTATGATTTTACAGGATGTAAGGTGGATAGAAAGAGCACTTCTAAGACTTGTCAATTCATAGGACATTCTTTAGTCTCTTTTGTCTAGTAGGAAGAAAAATTTTGCTGCACTTTCCACTGCTGAAGCTGAGTACGTTGCTTTAGGAAGTTATGTGGCCGAAGTTCTTTAGTTGAAGCAGCAAGTTTTGTATTTAGGATTATCTGTTGGAACAATTTTAATCCTTTGTGACAACACTAGTTCCATCTATATTTATAAGAATCCTATCCAACATTCAAAGACCAAACACATAGACATAAGGCATCACTTTATTAGAGACCATGTGACCAAAGGAGACATTGAGTTACACCATGTGGCAACTGAGAATAAAATGACTGACATCTTACTAAACCACTGGTCTTCGACACTTTCAACACTTAAATAATCAGATTGGGTGTGATTGACATAAATACATGAACTTGATTTCTGATCATTTTTGTGTTGTTTGTTGTTATCTTTTTGTAAATTCTTCCTTACTTATTTTTTAATACTTTTAATGACTATTTCATTTTTGTTCAACTAATTTTCTTCTTTATTTTATTTTTTTCTTTTAATCACTGCTAAATAAATATCTTATGCCATGTTTTTGTTTTTTGAAAATTTGTAGTCAATAATTGACATCTCTAAATTAGTTAAAGGGGGAAAACATATTTATTTATTTCCTTCTCTCTAACTTCATTTAGTGGTGTAATTTTTTTTTCTAAATAAAAGTCTACCTCACATTAACAACTGAACATTGAAATTGAGATCTTTTCAATCTTACTACAGTAATCTATCTTATATATATAATGTTCAAAGTCTTTATTTTACCTTCAGATTTTTGTAATCTTATTGTTGAATTTATCATATGATTTTTTATTATGTTTTGTGATTTATTTTTCCTTATATTAGAGAGTAAGTTTTTCTTCTCTAATATCTGGAATATATAATCATAATTGAGAATTTTTAAGAATTTAAAAAAGGGATCTAGCTTGCAAAAAAATAAATAAAAAAAGTGGTCAATGATGCCAAAATCAAAAGATGTGCAAAGATGCCAAATTGAATATACACACACACACACAAAGTGTATCAAAAATTAAAAGATACACAAAGAGTGCCAATCAAATTGATAAGAGGCATAAAATGAGCCCACCAAAAGCAAGCTTCTTCTCTGTCAAACTTTTAAAATCTTAGAAGAATTCATGTGTCACTTGATATTTTTCAAAGGCTTGATTTCGGAATTCATGATTATAACTAATTACTTTGATATATTATTCTATAAAATATTTTTCTGAATCTAGGTCTTTAACGAATCTCTTTTTCTTATCCAATTGATTTTTTCGAATTTAGATCCTTGTTTTCAAAAGACGGTTTCCCTTGGGAGAAGTCTTAGTTAGGGCTAAGATCAGTTATTCTATTTTTTTTTGGATTTTGACGACGTTAACTTATTGATTCTTATAAATTTTTTAATTCAATCACATGGAGAATTTATAATATTCAAGCTTTGATTAAAAAAAACCTTTGTTTTGCTTTTATTTTTATCTTTTTCATATTTTATTTATTTTTAAAGTTGATTTTTAAGTGTTTGGGCCTTTTCTAATCATCTCCATCCATTCTCTATTTTGTAACTTTTTGTCACATTGTCCCGGAAGATATTCATATCAACCTGGATGATCTTTTCAATTCACTCTTAAAATTTCATCTAATGGCTATTTTGACTCCTCTGCTTCTAATCTTCCTGGACGATTCATTATCATCTTAGATGATTAGATCATCTTCTATTTCAATTATTTATTATCATCCTAGATGATCCTCCTCATCTTGGACAATCTTCATAATCTCTGCTCAATTATTGTTGATCGTCGTAGACGATACACCTGGTTATCCTGGACGATCCATGTGGCAAAGCTTTAAACATTTTTTAATTTGGTCGGTATGATCTATTAATATACATCATCCTGGACGATCCACCTAATCGGCCAGATGATATTCTTTTTCAATGGTCGTCCGTCTTGACTCCTTAGGATGATCGCTTATGTCTTATCGTCCTGGACGATATTTGATCATCTTGGATGACTTTGCAACCTTTTGAACAATCATCATGGATGCAATTATTGAACCCGATCGACCTGGATGATTTTGCAATTATCCTACATGATCGAATTGTTTCTTTATAAACCGAGCCATTCAATAAGTTTTTCTCACATAATTCCTCTTCAACTCTCTTTTTCTCTTACTTCCCTTATATTTTCCTAAGTATGGTCGGTGGAAAGAGGTCTTGCCATCCTTCTGTGTGTTCTTCAAGGGTGAATCTGGACTCTCGCTTCACTAAGGTGGATGATCAAGCTGCTTATCAAAGGAATAAAATATATGGGATTACTATATCCCGAACTATCAAACTACACATTCTTTCCTATCCTATCCTAGATTTATTTGCACACACTTTCTTGACGTCCCGTTGAAATCACATATCAGGACTGTCAAGAGCTTTTATAACTTTTTACCACAGGGGACAAACTCCACACCATGTGTTCTGATCCTGACTATGACTAGACTCCGGCCAACTAATTTCTCAAAAACACTAATGTTCACTTTCATGTTGGAGAGTCTAGCACCTTACTCAAAGATGGTAGGACAATCCAGCATATCCTTCGCACCTCAATTGTTTCCAAAAGCTATTGACCGCGTTCATATCACTCCTCTTCTTTTAATCACCACTTTTTTACATTTTAGCTCATCATGAATTTAATGCCACTGATCTAATTTTTTAATACATTGAGCATTTGACTACTATTCGAGATCTAGGACATAGGAGAAAGCTCAATCTTATCCTAGGACATATCATTGCCTATGTCTTAGAATCAGAATATAACCTCTAATATCCCACCACACCAAATTTTTAGCATGTCTTCTACTCAAACAACTCCTTCCATATTCTTCACAGTACTCATCTCCACCCGGGGCACTAGGAAGCCGAGGGAGCTGAGGAGGAGGCAGCTCCTGCACATGTTCCTGCACCTACTATGCTCCGCTAGCACTCTTAGCTATTTCAGCTGGTGGAGCGATTCGACCAGTGGGAGACTCGCTTCGAGACCTACATCACTGCATAAGAGCAGGAACATGTGTAGGATGTTTCCACCCCTGGAAGAAATAAAATAGGAAGATTTTGTGTACAATTATGTTGCGGATCTATAGCTTATGATTTTGATGATAGCAAACATTCTTTTTCTCTACGACTGCCTTATTTACTGACATTTCAGGTTCACACGATTGGACTGCAATTTGGAACCAGCTCAAGATTGGGTAGACTAGGTCTGAGTCAGTTTGTATCCTTTTTTCCTTTCTTGAGTCTATTGTATTTGGTGTGGCTCCTGATGCTTTGTAACTTGGAAGATTTCTGACTATTCCCTAGAGTTTACTGTTTTTAGTAACATCGTCCGGGACAATTTTATATCATCCTGGACAATCTGTTCAAAAGTAAAAACCCTAATTAGGTATCCTCATTAAAGCAGCCATCATTATGCAAAACACATCATCCTGGACGATTTTCTATCGACCAAGACGATAGGCTCAATTCAGAAAGAATCTGCCGCCAGATCAATTTAGAAATAACCTATTTTTAGACATCGTCCAGGTGGATCGTCCAGGACTATAAAATATCATCCAGGACGATCCAGCTCAAATTTTCCAAAATTTCTCTGAAATTTAAGAAAAGCAATTAGGACTTGATTACACGATCAAATCGGCCTGGATGATCGCCAGGTCGTCCTGGCCGATATGCTGGACGATTGGTCATCGGATAGCTGTTTTTTAGGGCGATGTCGAGGACGATATTCCATAATTTGTACTGATCGTCTAGGATAATATATTATCATCCTGGATGATATGAATAAATTTCTTATGATAGTCTCAAATCGTCCCGGCTGATTAGGCTTAAATTGTACTGATCGTACAGGACGATATGCCTATCATCCTGGACGATATGCCTATCGTCCTGGATGATAATGTCGGCAGCTTGCATTAATGAGCTCATTTTGAGAGATTCTATTTAAGCTTTGTCAAGGCACTTTTGTAAGTGTCTTTGGCAGCCATTGTAGCTTTGTTCTTATGGGAGAAACTTGAAGAGAGAGCTTGAAAGGGAGTGATGAAAGGGTGGCGTTTGCGAGAAGGAGAAGATCCTGTAAGGGAGGAATCAAGGGAGTGTAGAGGGGGTTCCACACGGTTGCTCCGGCAAGCTCGCACCTAAATACCGTCGGATTCAAGGCTTGTCTAGAGGGAAATTCACCAAAGAAGAAGTTCTCTTTGGTGTCAAAGGACCCGGCAACTCCGCCGCACCAGGGAAGGTGGAAGTGATTTTGTACGGGCTTCTCCGCCTAGCTGTGGGGGCTAAAGGAGAGACACTTAGTTTAGTGCAATACTTGGAGGGTGCCTCCAAGGAGTGGACGTAGGTCAAGGTTTGACCAAATCACTATAAATCTGGTGTGTTCTTTCTTATTATTGCTTCCGCATTATTTTCTTCCGCCCCTTTTGTTTATGTGGTGATTTTGGTTTGAGTTTTATCTTTGATTTTAAAGTTATCCAATTCACCTCTCTCTTTGTAAGCCTTGGGCCAATTCATATGAGCTTAACATCCCTAATGAACTTTCTAGTGTCATATGAGCACTTTCAAGTGGTATCAGAGCCGTTTTCAAAAATTAAGTTTTTAAAAGCTTTTGAACTTCGATCTATGGCTAATTTCTCAAATCATAATATTACAGAAGGTTATTCATTCACCAGACCACCTTTGTTTGAAAATATCTTATTTAATTTTTGAAAAATTTGCATGACTATTTTCTTACAATCGATTGATTTTCGCATATGGCATATGATTTTAACTGGTTATTCATCACCGTCACGTACATAGATGGAGTTAAAATTAATATTCCTTTTAATCAATGGAATAATGAAGAACAAATCAATGCTCAATTGAATGCAAAATCTTTAAATTATTTTTTCTATGCTTTAAATTCTGAAGATTTTATGTTAATATCCACGTGCACTACTGGTAAGGAAGATTGGGATAAACTAGACACCATATACGAAGGCACTAGTGAAATCAAGCAATCCAAGTTGAATATATTAATGCATGATTTTGAACTATTTTTCATGAAATCTTATGAGACGATCTTAGACATGTATACTAGGTTCATTCAAATTGTAACATCATTGCATGCCTTAGGAAAAGATTTTTTAAATTTTAAAAAAGTTAACAAAATTCTTCATTGTCTATTAGATAAATTTGATACTAAAGTTATTGCTATTTGTGAATCTAAAGATTTGAATGTATATTCTATTGATAATTTGATTGGCTCACTCATTGCCTACGAGCAAGGGTTGGGTCAAAGACTTTTGAATGCAGGTGAAAGGATTGTTTTAAAAATGGAAGATAGAGAAGAAGATAGCTTAGTTGGTGATGAATTTTCAAGCAAATCACAGAGCTCACCAAAGCATAAGCAAAAGTGGAAAAAAGGTAAACATGGTAAGGAAATTCATATTTCTACTGATGTTATTTGCTTTCATTGTAGGAAGCCTGGACATATGAAAAATTAATGCCCTAATTTAAGAATTCTTCCTACAAAAAAAAAGGGTAAGACAAAGCTAAATTTAAATTGGGGAAATAATGAAAGGCAAAAAATCTCATGGGCAGATCTGATTTCTAAAGCATCAGAGTAGGAGAGATAATGGTTAAAAGCCTTTCGTGTTTTTATGTTGTGTTTTTGTTTTTATGTTTTTATTTTTATTTTGTGTTTTTGTTTTGTTTATTCTTTGAAATTTTTATTTTCGTGAAATTTTTTCTCTGATCAACACACACATTCACTTTTCTAAAAATGAAAAATCTACTTCCTGTTTTTTCTTGAAATCTTTGGTAAGTTGCGATTGACTTCTCTAAAAAAAATCAAAGGAAGGAAACTCATATTTTTGACTCTCAATCTCTTTTTCCTAAAAGAGGTTATTCTACTTTTGATTTAAAATCTTTTTCATCTTTTAATTTGATTTTTGAAACAAATTTTTTTATCTCCCTACATTTTATTTATCGCATAGGAATCTTCAGCGTGGTGTTGAATTTATATCATAATTTTCTTAATCAAGAATTTTGTTTTTATCAATAGTATGGGTTTACTTTTGATTTTAAGATTTCAGAAAGGTAGCATATTAAAAAAAATTGGCCAATGATGCCAGAAATAAAAGATGCGCAAGATGCCAAATTGAAAAAATAGAATACACAAAGTGTATCAAAAGATGCGCAGTGCGTCAACCAATTGTCAAGAGGCATAAAATGAGCCCACAAAAAGTTTAATGCTTACTATTCTTGTACTTCTTAAAAGCTTTAAAAAATCGTTGATACTTTCGATACTTGAATTTGAAAATCATGATTCATGATTCAACAATTCGTGCATTGATCTTCTATTAGATATATTTTATGGAAGGAGTTTTTGAAAAATGACTGTTTCTTTCTCTAATTTATTTCATGATTTAGATATTAAATTAAAAAGTTTTTGAGCCTTTTTAAATAACTTGAGTTTGGATTATCAAATTCTGAATTTCTAACTTTTATGGGCTATGCATTGTCAATCCAATTATACTAAGTTTTTTGATTAAAATCAAGAGGTAACTTTTTCATTTTAAGAATATTTGTTTTTTCACTAGATCAGGGAACATTTATGTCTTTTATTCATTTTGTTTTTTGTTTGTGCCTTCTTTCTTTTTGATAATGTCAAAGGGGGAGAACATACTGTAAAATTTGTATCCTTTTTTTTCTTTTCAAAAATTTAAAACAACAAAAATATTTTTATCTCCCCTATTTTTAAAGTGTTATTCTAGTAAGGGAGAGATTAGGAGAAAATATTCCTTTTTGTAAATTCAAATTGAAATGTTTGCCATCATCAAAAAGGGGGAGATTGTTGCGGATCTATGGCTTATGATTTTGATGATAGCAAACATTCTTTTTCTCTATGACTGCCTTATCTACTGACATTTCAGGTTCACACGATCGAACTGCAATTTGGAACCAGCTCAAGATTGGGTAGACTAGGTCTGAGTCAGTTTGTATCCTTTTTTCCTTTCTTGAGTCTATTGTATTTGGTGTGGCTTTTGATGCTTTGTAACTTGGAAGATTTCTAACTATTCCCTAGAGTTTACTATTTATGGTAACATCGTCTGGGATGATTTTATATCATTCTGAACGATCTGTTCAAAAGCAGAAACCCTAATTAGGGCATCCTCATTAAAGTAACCGTCATTATGCAAAACACATCGTCCTAGATGATTTTGTATCGGCTAGGATGATAGGCTCAATTCAGAAAGAATCTGCCGCCAGATCTATTTAGAAATAACCTCTTTTTAGACATCGTCAAGGTGGATCATCCAGGAATATGAAATATCATCCAGGATGATCCATGTCAATTTTTCCAAAATTTCTCTAAAATTTAAGGAAAGCAATTATGACTTGATTTCACGATCAAATCGGCCTGGACGATCTCCATATCATCCTGGTCGATATTCTGGATGATTGGTCATCGGATAGCTGTTTTTCTGGGCGATGTCGAGACGATATTCCACAATTTGTACTGATCGTCCAGGATGATATATTATCATCCTGGATGATATGAATAAATTTCTTATGATTGTCTCAAATCGTCCCTGCTGTTTGGGCTTAAATTGTACTGATCGTACAGGACGATATGCCTATCATCCTGGATAATAATGTCGGCAACTTGCATTAATGAGCTCATTTTGAGAGCTTCTATTTAAGCTTTGTCAAGGTACGTTTGTAAGTGTCTTTGGCAGCCATTGTAGCTTCGTTCTTGTGGGGAAAACTTGAAGAGAGAGCTTGAAAGGGAGTGAAGAAAGGGTGGAGTTTGAGAGAGGGAGAAGATCATGTGAGGGTGGACTCAAGGGAGTGTGGAGGGTGTTCCACACGGTTGCTCCGGAAAGCTCGCACCTGAATACCATTGGATTCAAGGCTCTTCTCAAGGGAAGTTCACGAAAGAAGAAGTTCTCTTTGGTGTCAAAGGACCCGACGACTCCGCCGCACCTAGGAAGGTGGAAGTGATTTTGTAAGGGCTTCTCTGCCTAGCTGTGGGGGCTAAAGGAGAGACACTTAATTTAGTGCAATACTTGGAGGGTACCTCCAAGGAGTGGACGTAGGTCAAGGTTTGACCAAACCACTATAAATCTGGTGTGTTCTTTCTTATTATTTCTTCAGCATTATTTTCTTCTGCACTTGTTTTTCTGTGGTGATTTTGGTTTGAGTTTTATCTTTGATTTTAAAGTTATTTAATTCAACTCTCTCTTTGTTAGCCTTACGCCAGTTCATAAGGGCTTAACATCCCTAATGAACTTTCTAGTGTCATCTAAGCACTTTCAAATTGTGATTAGCCTTGACTATGGGAAAAAAATGGAGAATGACCATGACCCCTTCCTCTGATTTAGGTGAGAGTGAACTAAATGTCGAAGGGAGCTATTGAATCTAACAAATAAAGTTCTTTTATTATATGTGTAACAAGATTTACTTTTTCATTGTAGAGAATATAATATAAATCATCTAGTGTGATTAGAATTAGCTTAGTATAGATGGTTGTCTTAAAGGCATAATAGTTAATTTCAAGATATATATATATATATATATATATATATATATATATATATATATATATATATATATATATATATATATATATATATATATATATATATATATATATATATATATATAGTGTCAACTAATTTACAAATGGTTGTAATGTTATCAACCAAGCATTTAATAGTGGAGAGACAGTTAATCATGGATTAATTCTATATAATGAGCGAATGGAGTTCAATTTTTAATTGTATTACTCTGGACCAATTTGTAAAGTATTGGTGGTGCTCAAGGTAGTCTAGATGGCATGATAAGAATCCAAATTTAGGATATATGGCAATAAGAAAGGAGATATGGTTGTGAATGGAGAAATAAGGCATAATTTTTGAATATGAGCATGCCATGTCAGGTAGTTGTGAGAGAAAAGCTAGATATGCATAATTTTCTTGATGATAAAGACAAAAAAATTTAGAGAAGCAAAGATTGGGGTATTAATTAAGGTATTTTGATGAGAGTGAGGGACATTGGTAGATGAGTTCTATGAGGCTATTAACCCATGTAAAAAAAATGGAAAAAAAAAATTGCTCGTACCTGTTGTTACGAATATATTTTTTAAGAAATATAATTTTGATGAAAGCAAACATTTTTATTTCTCTATGACTACCTTGCCTACTAAGATTATAGGTCCACAATATCAAAATGCAATTTGAACTAGCTCAAGATTGGGTAGACTAGGTATGAGTTAGTTTGTAAACTTTTTCCTTTCTTGAGTCTATTTTAAACAATGTGTTTCCTGATGCTAAGTAACCTTGCACACACGCATGGGGGAAAATTTCTAACTATTTTTAGAGTTCTCTATTTTTGGTCACATCATCCGGGACGATCCATAAATTGGCCTGGACGATTAGATAAAAATAGAAATCCTAATTAAGGCATCCTGGTTAAGGCAGCTGTCGTTAAGCGCCTTGTCCTGGATGATATTTATATCGGCCAAGACGATAGGTTTAGATTAGAAAGAATAAGTGCTTTGTCCAGATCTATTTAGGTATTGTTTATTTTTGACATCGTCCATAACATCTTCGTAGACGATGCAACATAATTATGCCTAAATTAATATGGTAATTAAGGAAAGTAATTAAGGTTTGATTGCTCGATCATATCGTTCTAGATGATCTCAGGATTGGCCGGGATGATCATTTCACAAACCTTAGTTGTCTCTAATGACCAAACATCAGCTAGCTACTAATCAGGGCGATGCTCTAAATGATTTTTGTGGATTTAAACTAATCATCCGGGATGATCGTGGGATTGGCCTATACGATCAAGCTATTTTTCCATCGTCTAGATATCCATTTAGTGCGATTGTTTGGATGATATTTAATGACTTGTACTAATTGTACAGGATGATATGAACAAAACCTTCTAATCATCCCAAATCCTCCTAACTGATTGAGCTTAATTTACACTGATCGTACAAGATGATATTTATATCATCCTGGATGATAATGTCAATTTGTTGTAATTAAGAGCTATTCCAAAGCTCTTCTATATAAGACCACTTGTTCTACCCAAAAGATCATCGTTTGCTGTTATCTTGACCTGAGAGAGCCTAGAGGAGAGGGAAAGAAAGGAAGAGAGAGAAAGAGAAGATCTTGTGAGGGGGAGTTTATGAGGGGTTTCACAAAGGTTGCTCCAAGCAAGGATCCAAGTTGTCTTCTCTGATCATCATCCCTTATTCTTGGATGTTTGAGAGAGGTCCACTTTAGTAATTGATCAAGGTTCTCTATCTGCTTCAGGAGAAAGCAAAAGGAGTTGGGTTCTGTGCCTCACCGGTGTCGATGGAAATGAGGTTTTTTACTAGTTTCTCTGCCTTGCTGTGGAAGCAAAAGGAGAGTTTTTCATTTTAGTGCAATACTTGGAGGGTGCCTCCGGGGAGTGGATGTAGGTCGAGTTGACCAAACCATTATAAATTTTTATGTTCCTTACTACTTCTTTTTCTGTATTTAATTTTGCATGTTAAATTTCTTTGTGGTGAATTTTGGTTTGGTTGAGTTTTTATTTTTAATTGAAAGATTTTTTAAAATACCAATTCACCCCCCCCCCCCCTCTTGGTTAGCTTGGGCTAGTATATAAGGGCTTAACATCCCTAATGAACTTTCACCTATCCTACACCATACCTTCGCACGTCATCAACACTCCTTGCACATCGCTCGCAAGCCGACGTCACTTCTCCCCACGTTTTCCACCATGAGTCATTAAAAGCCCAAAGAAATGAGGCCTTCAGCCTCTTTCTTTTTTTTCCCTCTCTCATCACTGTTCGACTTTGCTTGTTCGATAACTTTCCCTCCCTTTAGGATCAAAAGTTATGACCTTTTGATTGAAACCAATGATCGGAGCTGCTTAATTTTGAGGCAACTTTCTTCCTTTGGCATGCTTCTTCACCCCTCAGACAATGTTTGCTCTTGTTGGAATGAAGGTTACAACATTTTGATCGAAGGTTGCAATGGGAGCTCACTTGAAACCTTCCCCCTCAAGCATGCTTTTTTCACCCCTTCGATGGCTCCCCATTCCGATCGAATCGAAGGTTAAGACATTTTGATCAGAAGCAACAACATGAGCTCGCATACTATGAAGGTCCCTTCTCCCTTACAGGCACTTCTTTGACTCTTTCGTGGTCATTCGACTTGGAACCTTCGACTACTTCCTCTTCCTGTTTGACTGAAAGTCATAGCTTTTTTATCGAAGCAAATAATGGGAGCTCGCTAACCGAGAGGGTAACTTTCCTCTTTCATGCACTTCTTCGGCCTATTCCCATAAATCTATCGAATCAATAATTTTTTTTAAATTACTATTATATAACTTTAATTATAATTATTTTAATTAATTAAAATAATAATTATTAATTTATTATAATTTATAAATTGAATTATTATTAATTAATTACAATATATTAAAATTAATTAAAATTAATTAGTTATAATTAATTATAAGTTATTTATAGATTATTATTTTAATTAGTTTTATTAAATTTAAATTAATTATAATTAAATATAAGTAATTAATTAAAAATAATTAATTAATGTTAATTATAATTAATTAATTAAAAAATGAAGAAGCATGCTTCTCTCATGCCTCAATCTACGTACCCTCCACCTCACGGGTTACCAAGATATAACTTCCTGAATCCAAATCCCTCTCATACGTCAATGTGCGTATAGAGTCAGTAAACTGTCCATACATGCTTTTCTCTAGTGTGGTGGGAAGGGAACCTAGTGCGACACCTATAATGAGATAGGTGAGTGACAAACAGCCCATACACACTTTTTTCTAGCGTTGGTGGGAAGGGAACTCGGTGCGACACCTACAGTGAGGTAGGTAGGCCTGATGCATGCTTTTTTGAGCATGGTTGGGATAATCTTAAGTACCCATATGTGGCTCTGTACCTATAGGAAAACAACTACTTTTCTTGTAATAGGTATCAAAGATCCATACACACCTTTCTTTAGTATGGTGGGATTGAAGATTTCACGATTGCTGTGTCCGAGGACACCTACCGTACATGCTTTTCTCTAGCGTGATAGGAGGCCCAATTTTCTATAGTTTTCCCCTAAATGGGGTGATGCTGGGAGGCTGTTGAAATTTTGGATGAACATATGGATGTACTTGGACCTAATTTGGACTCAAATGAATAGAGTACTTATGAGCTCAAACTTTAACTAAAGGGACTTAAATGAACTCATGCTTGAATGAATTTAAATCAAAGCAAGTGACAAAAAATAGTAGTAAGTACTGGACTTGAACTTTATTTTTGAGCAGATATAAAGAACCTTCACTCAAATTGAACATCAAAAGTTATGCTTGAATGACCATGAACTGACAGACTTGTGAACTTGAAGTTGAACCTAACTCAAATGATTAATCAAGACTTGAACCAAATAAAATAAGTTTGAACTTGAACTAGATTTGAATATCTGTGAACATAATTTGAACTCAAGCGAAGACTTGAGTTGGACCATAGGAGACTTGACAAGAACCTAAACTTTCATGAATATTAGGGAATTCAAGGGACTTGAGTTTGAATGGAATACAAAGAGCTGAACTCATAACAACATACAAGACTTAAGTGGAATTGAACTGGAACATAGTGAATCAATACAAAGAACTCAAATGAATATGGTTAAGATGCAAAAATTTAAATACCTGCGAGCTCTTATAGGAAGGATATTGTAGCATCCTCACAACCAACATTGAGGTACAAGCAAGCACATTATAAGACATCAGTGCATACAAACAAAGAGCAATACTTAATTTATAGCATCGGAATAACCACCAATCATCAATACTCGATTACATAAGCATGTAATGAATGATGTTGGTTTATACAATGATGGATGTAGTGGACTCTTATAACAGTCTCTATGAGATCAGATGCACCATACTTTCAGAGATAATAAGATAGTTGCGGAATGCATTGGTGTCTCTTATATGCAGTATTGAAAACCTCAATACAAATAATAATTCACCTGTCAATTGAAGAAGGTGATACTGGAGATCGATAATGAAGGATCCATCACCACAAATTAGTTATGAAAAAAAAGTTGGAAGACCCGCCCTTCCAAATAAGTATTTACATCAAATCACATGAGATTGATGAAAGGTAGATATTATATAGAAATAATGGCTCTTCTATAAACATTTCCAGGAGGTCGTAGTGAATACAATGGGTCCCTATAAATAAATACGAGTCACTAGTGGATAATAATAGTGGATATGTAGTAAGTGAAATAAATCTCCTATGGACATAAGTACATATGATCTCCACAAGCAAAGATATATGGCTGCGATAAATCCAAAGTCCTATGAGCCTTCATAATAAGTATTTCATGTATGCAAAGTGCCATCTACAAGCAAGTATAAAAGATATATAATTACTTTCAGCAACCATGGGCAAAAGTAGGAGATTTTTTAGTGCACTATGACCCACCTGTAGAAAGTAACAAGTAGTGTACGACAGTCTATCTGCATAAAGCAGCAAAATACTCAATCCAAAAGATGCTACAACACACCAATCGATTTGTAATATTTATGCAGGCAGAAAGAAGGCATTTATAAATATTTTAAAGTACTCTTGCATATGCACCATAATTTATATATACATAGGTACTTAAAAGAGGGTATATAATCAAACACCCATATGGGCCCCGACGAGCGTGTTGTAGGAACACACATGATGTCTAGGGATGCTGTACGAGTCAATAAGTGAATTCAAATTTAAACTCGATCCTCCTAAGTAGGTAAATAGGAGTTGAAAGGGTTTGAATCATCGGACAAGTATACGGTTATGGGGACCAATATATTTGTTTTAATATATTTATATTAGGCCTTCAAGACCTATAATAATGAGTATTCATTCATAAAAGCATAAATCTTATGAAACTCGATCCTCCTAAGCAAGTAAGAGTCGATAACATTTAATAAATAATTATAAAATGCCCCTAAACACATGCATGGGCCCTGTCGAGCATGTTGTAGGAACACAGGTGACATTTAGGTATGTTGTGTGGGTCATTAAATTTGAATATGATCCTCATAAGTAGATAAATAGTAGTCAACAAGGTTCATCAAATAATTATAAAATACCCCCAAACACCCGTATGGGCCTTGGTGAGCATGTTGTAGGAATACACGTGATGACTAGGGATGCTGCGCAGGTCAAGGCTAAGGCTAATTAAGAGAGAGGTGAATTGGTATTTTAAAAAATCTTTCCTAAAATCAAAGTACGAACCAAAATCCACCACAAAGAAAACATAATGTGGAAATTAAATACGGAAATAATAAAGGAAAGAACACACCAAATTTATAGTGGTTCGGTCAAAACTTGACCTACGTCCACTCCTCGGAAACACCCTCTGAGTATTACACTAAACTAAGTGACTCTCTTTTAGCCACCACAGCTAGGCAGAGAAGCCCTTACAAAAGCACTTTCACCTTCCCTGGTGTGGCGGAGTCGTCGAGTTCTTTGACACCAAAGAGATCTTCTTCTTCTATAAACTTCCCTCAAGACAAGCCTTGAATTTGATGGTACTAAGGTGCAAGCTTGCCGGAGCAACTGTTTGGAATCCCCCTCCACATTCCTTTGAGTCACCCCTCACAGGATCTTCTCCCTCTCTCAAACTTCATCCTTTCTTCACTCCCTTTCAAGCTCTATCTTCAAGTTTCTCCTAAAAGAATGAAGCTACAATGGATGTCAAACTCTTACAAAAGTACCTTGTAAAAAGCTTAAATAGAAGATCTCAAAATGAGCTCATTAATGCAACTTGCCAACTTTATCGTCTAGGGTGATATGAATATCATCCTGGCTGATTAGTATAAAATAAGATCAATTAGCTGGGATGATTTGGAACGATCAGAAGAAAATTGGTTACATCATCCAGGTCGATACAGTATTATCCTAGTTGATTAGTTGAAATCTAAGGACAATCGTCTTGATCATCTCCCTGAATAAAGTCTGGCCAATGTCAATCATCTAGGACATCATCTTGGCCGATCCTGCGATCGGCCCAACTGATGTGATCGTATCAATCAGCCTTAATTGCTTTCCATAATTACCATATTAATTTAGGCATAATTGTGCTGCATCGTCCAATATGATATTTAGATTGTCCTGGCTGATATCCTAAAATAAAGAATACCTAAATTGATCATGGCGGCTGATTCTCTCTTAATTGAGCATATCATCCTGGCTGATACAAGAATCGTCCAGGCCAATCGGCTTAATGACGGCTGCCTTAATATGGATGATGCCCTAATTAGGGTTTTTATTTTTGAAACGATCGTCCAGGTCAATATAAATATCATCATGGACGATGTAACCAAAAACAGTAAACTCTAGGAAACAGAAAAAAAATCTTCCAAGGTGTGTGTGTACAAAGTTATATAGTGTCAGGAGCCACACCAATTATAATAGACTCAAGAAAGGAAAAAGGATACCAACTGGCTCAGACCTAGTCCACCCAATCTTGAATTGGTTCCAAATTGCAGTCTGAGCTTGTGGACCTGAAATGTTAGTAGGTAAGGCAGTCGTAGAGATACAAGAGTGTTTGCTATCATAGAAATCATAATCCATGAAAATAGATTCATAATAATCTCTCCCTTTTTGATGATGGCAAACATTACTAGTTAAATTTACAAAATAGAAATCATGTTCTCCTAATCTCCCCCTTACTTATATAAAACTTTAAAAAAAATAGGGGAAATAAATTTTTTTTTGTTTTTTAATTTTTGAAAGAAAAAAAAGATATAAATATAACAATATAATCTCTCCCTTTGATATTATCAAAAAGAGAAGGGGCACAATCAATTAGGATAATAAAAAAAAAGTGATTATAGGATAAAAAATGATCCTTGATCAAGTGAAGACATCAAATATTCTTAAAATGAGAAAGTTACCTCTTGATTTTATTCAAAAACTTAGTAAGGAATGGATTGACAATACATAATCTAAAAAAAGTAAGAAATTCATATATTGTTAATCTAAGCTCAAGTTCTTTTAAAGGCTCAAAAACCTTTTAATCCAATATCTAAATCACGGAATAAATTAGAAAAAGAAACACTAATTTTTCAAAACTCCTTTCATAAAATATATCTAATAGAAGATTAATGCAAAAATTAGTGAATCAAGAATCATGATTTTCAAGATCAAGTATCAAAAATATCAAATGTTTTCTTAAGCTTTAAGTAATACAAAGGAAGTAAGCATACTCTTTGTGGGCTCATTTTATGTCTCTTGTCAGTTTTTGATGCACTTTGTGCATCTCTTACTTTTTGATACACATTGTGTATCTTTCTCAATTTGGCGTCATTGCACATCTTTTGATTTTGCATCATTGGCCACTTTTTTGATTTGGCATCATTGGCCATTTTTTTTAATTAAATATGCTACCTTTCTAAATTTTTTAAAATAAAAGTAAACCCATTCTATTAACCAAATGAATTACTTGATTAAGAAAATTATGAGGTAGATTCAACAACTTACAATAGATTTCTATGCGATAAATAAAATGTAGGGAGATGAAAAAAGATCCATTTCAAGACATAATTTATAATATGATGAAAATTTTGAATCAAAAGTTAAATAACCTTTTTAAGAAAAGAGATAAAGAGACAAAATCATGAATTTTCTTCCTTTGACTATTTTTAGAGAAGTCAACTATGACTTACATAAGAATTAAAAAAAAATCAGAAGGTAGGTTTTTCATTTTTAGAAAGATGAACGTGTGTGTTGATCAGAGAGAATTTCACAAAACTAAGTATAAAATCTAATTTAAAATTTCAAAGCAAAAATAAAAATGAATAAAAATGAAGGAATAAAAACACAGAAAATAACAAAAAAAAAAAATAAAACACAACACAAACAAATAAACACATAAACAAATTTAAACAGTATCTTGGTCTAAGTCTGATGATTCAGAAGTTAGGTCTGCCCAGAAGATTTTTTTCTTTACATTACTTGCCCTTTCTATAATTTGCTTAGCTTTACCATTTTCTTTTGTAGGAAGAGTTCTCAAATTTGGGCATTGATTTTTCATACGTCCAGGCTTCCTACATCCAAAGAAAATAACGTCAGAAGTAATCTTACCATTCATACCATTTTTACCTTTATTCCACTTTTGTTGAGGCTTATGCTTTGGCGAGCTTTTTAATTTGCTTGACAAGCTATCACATTCGTCACCAACTAAGCCACTTTTCTTCATGTCTTCAGCATTTAGTACTATCATTTCACCTGCATCCAAAAATCTTTGACCCAAACTTTGCTCGTTGGCAATGAGTGAACCAATCAAATTATTAATAGAACACTCATTCAAATTCTTTGATTCACAAATAGTAGCAACTTTAGAATCAAACTTATCAAGTAGACCACGTAGAATTTTATTAACTTTTTCAAGGTTTAAAAACTCTTTACCTAAAGCATGCAATGATGTAATAATTTGAATAAATCTAGTATACATGTCTAAGATCATCTCATAAGATTTCATGCAAAAATATTCATAATCATGCATTAAAAAATTTAACTTAGATTGCTTAATTTCACTAGTGCCTTCGTATATGGTGTGTAATTTATCCCAAATTTTCTTACCAGTAGTGCACGTGGAAACTAACATAAAGTCTTTAGAATTTAAAGCACAAAATAAACAGTTTAATGATTTTGCATTCAATTGAACATTGATTTGTTCTTTCCTATTTCATTGATTAAAAGGAATATCAGTTTTAATTCTATCTATAACACATGACGGTAAAGAATAACCAGTTAAAATCATATGCCACATACAAAAATCAATTGATTGCAAAATGTAGACATGCAAATTTTCCAAAAAATCAAATGTAATATTTTCAAACAAAGGTGGTCTTGTGATTGAACAACCTTCCACAATATTTCGATTATAAAAATTAGCCATGGATCAAAATTCAAAAGTTTTCAAAAACTCAATTTTATGAATCCCGCTCTGATACCACTTGAAAGTTCGTTAGGGATGTTAGGCCCTTATGAACTAGCCCAAGGCTAATTAAGAGACAGGTGAATTGGTATTTAAAAAAAAAGTCTTAAAATAAAAGCACAAACCAAAATCCACCACAAAGAAAACACAATGTGGAAATTAAATATAGAAATAATAAAAGAAAAAATACACCAGATTTATAGTGGTTCGGTCAAACCTTGACCTATGTCAACTCCTCGGAGGCACCCTCCGAGTATTGCACTAAACTAAGTGTCTCTCCTTTAGCCCCCACAGCTAGGCTGAGAAGCCCTTACAAAATTACTTCCACCTTCCCTGGTGTGGTGGAGTCGCCGGGTCCTTTGACACCAAAGAGATCTTCTTCTTCTGTGAACTTCCATCAAGACAAGCCTCAAATCTGATGGTAGTAAGGTGCAAGCTTGCCAGAGCAACCATGTGGAATCCCCCTCCACACTCCCTGGAGTCCCCCCTCACAGTATCTTCTCCCTCTCTTAAACTTCACCCTTTCCTCACTCCCTTTTAATCTCTCTCTTCAAGTTTCCCCCAAAAGAATGAAGCTACAATGACTGCCAAAGACTCTCATCAAAGTGCCTTGTCAAAAGCTTAAATAGAAGATCTTAGAATGAGCTCATTAATGCAGCTTGCCGACTTTATCGTCCAGGCCGATATGAATATCATCCTGGTTGATCAGTACAAAATAAGCTCAATCAGACGGGATGATTTAGGATGATTAGAAGAAAATTGGTTACATCGTCCAGGCCGATACAGTATCGTCATGGCCGATTAGTTCAAATACGAGGATAATTGTCCTGATCATCACCCTGAATAGAGTTTGGCCGATGTCAATCATCCAGGATATCATCCTAGCCCATCCTGCGATCGGCCCGGCCGATGTGATCGTATTAATCATCATTAATTTCTTTCCATAATTACTAGATTAATTTAGGCATAATTATGCTACATCATCCAGTATGATGTTTAGATTATCCTGGCCGATATCCTAAAAGAAAAGAATACCTAAATTGATCATGGAAGTTGATTCTGTCTTAATTGATCCTATCGTCCTGGCCGATACAAGGATCATCCAGTCCAATCAGCTTAATGACGGCTGCCTTAATAAGGATGATGCCCTAATTAGGGTTTCTATTTTTGAAGCAATCATGTAGGCCGATATAAATATTATCCTGGACGATGTTGCCAAAAATAATAAATTCTAGGGAACAAACAAAAAATCTTCCAAGGTGTGTGTGTGTAAAGTTACTTAGCATCAGGAGCTACACCAATTATAATAGACTCAAGTAAGGAAAAAGGTAAAAACTAACTTAGACATAGTTTACCCAATCTTGAGCTGGTTCTAAACTGCAGTTTGATCTTGTGGACCTGAAATATCAATAGGAAAGGTAGTCGTAGATAAACAAGAGTGTTTGCTATCATCAAAATTATAATCCAAGGCCAAACTTTCAGAGCCCATAGAGGCATCCATTTTGAAATTATACAAATGGCTATAATACCATAAAGAAATAACCAGAGAGCTTAAATATGGAAGATGAACTAAAGAGCATGAGAAGGGTAGTATAGATAAATGCATATGTGAATAGTTAATTTCATTAATGCTCAAGGTGTGCAGTGATAGCTCTATATAAGGGGTAAAGGTAAGTTGTTAAATACAAAAAGGTCACTGGTAGAAACAGTTATGATTTGATCATAACTTCAAAAGAATACAAACATTCACCATAGTTGAGTTTGTAAAGTCCAATTTCAACATAAGGTTGACTTCCTAAGTATATAAACATAATGATAAAGTGAGATATATTCAAAACTTACTTTCATTTAATTTAAAAAAAAAAAAAGCAAAGCAATTTTTTGTATCAATAAATAAATCTTAACATGTTAAAGGTTGCTTATTTATATGCATTTTAAGTTTATGGTAAAAAGAATGTTAGGATTTTAAAAAATCAAGTATTTGGTTGAAGTTAAAAAGTGTAGATCATTTCTCGTAAAATTTATAAATATCTCTTTTACTTTATTTTTGAGGAATTTAATGTCAAGTCCCAAGATTTAAAAAAGAATTGATCCTAACTTAACCTAGCTAGCTCAATCTTAATATTTAATCTACTAGAGCCAACTAATCATCTTATATATAATAATAAAATAAAGCATACATAAAAAAATATGATTCATTTCTTTCCAAAATATTTATATACAATAGTTTAAAAGAAATTAATGATATCAAAATATGTTGAATAAACTGGACTTTAAAAGTATACCATTTCACTGTTATGCTCTGATGGAATGCAACCCAATCAACTCTCAATCTTCTCAATTGGACCATTCCATTTCCTAAAAAACATGAACATCAATTGGTATGAACAAATAAGTTTCTTAGTAGACCTCTTGTTCTCTATTTCAATTATCCAATATTTTAAATAATTGTATACATAAAGAACTAAAATAAAATAAAAAAATATATTTATAAGTTAAACTACAAATTCATGAAATTTCAATACTTTTATATTATTTTTGATGAAAATACGAATTAAATTAATCATGTTAAGAATTTGACTTGTAGTAGTTATAAGTAAATTTGAACATAACATTTACTTAGTAATATTCATACTTAAACTTAAAGATGTTAATGATATAACTTGTTTCACTTGCACTTGTAAGTATTAGTAACATAACTTCTTCAAAGCTACATGGTGTATGTTGTACCTCCACTTGATCAAATCTCACATTTATACAGGATAGATGGAGGCATACCGAATTACCTTATAATGTACTTTACTTCTAATTATAACTCTACTTGATCACCTCACTCATATAAAGGATAAAAGGAGGAATATATAAATAAGAACATGCAAGGGCTCTTGAAACATAACTGTAGCAAGAAAACACGAATAGAAGTCATTGGGAAGTACTTCTATGATTTAAAATGCGCTTATAGCAAAGCTAAATAAACCTAAATATCATGACCTAGGTCTAAGGGTTTAAGGAGTTTTCACCGTTAGATCTTCTAGGTTTTCATATGGTTGCACTTGTAGATTGTCCTCGAAAGTTTTTCCTATTAAAAGTGCAGTCCAAAATGCCTTGGGTTGATTGGACGAAGCCTTAGATGGACTTGGGGTTAATGTGGATGAAGGATCACTATCGGCAGCTCTCAGTTGCTGGGGTTGGACTTGGAAGGTGTTAAGGGATAGGTTAGACGCTCCAATGAAAATAGATCTTAACTAAAGAAGCTTGAAGAAGTGAGAGTATGGTTAGATGCTGAATGAGATATCTAAATGATGTTTGGCCCTATTCAGCCTTCTCTAGGACAAAGGGATGAGATTCACTGGAGAAGCTATGAGATTATTGCCTCTTGTCCTGGGGGTGGTTGTATGTAGGGGGAAAGCCTAAACTAGGCTCCCTTTTTATTGGAGACTTTGGGCTTGATGGGGGGACAATTTCCCTTTTAGTTTAAACCATCCCTTGGGCTCAATTTAGGAGCTTCTAAGGGTGCTTTAGAACTTAAATGGAGTGACCCTAGTAGTCATGATCAGAGGAAAAGTGAATTAGAAGAAGCAAAATCATTTTTAATAATTGTATAAAGGAAAAATAGTACATAAGAAAATATATCACTGGATGGAACAATGATCTCCTCTACACTCCTTGAAATTATTGAACTACTTTTACAAACACATGCCAAACTTTAAAAGAATGTATCAAGTACTTCTCTATATTCTCTTATTTGTCACTCCTAAGAAAAAATAGAGAAGTACTATAAAGACTAAAAATTAAACAATTGACAGAACTCCTCTACTAACATTACAAATGGACTGTTTATAAAAAAATAAAGAAAATTGATTATGGCACTATGACGCTCAAGAAAATTGCATTGCAATGCCCATAAAATGAACTAAGATCACAGCATTGAAGGGTTTCCTTCGCTATGGCACCTACTGACATGGTCCTGCTATTTAATGAATTGACTCATCACTTCACTAGTTGTTTGTGGCCTGAGCAACTACAAATGTAGTTTTATAGTTCTGCTAACGGTTGAGTGCCATAATGGTATTGTGCTTGACACTTTGGTGATGTATCATACTTAAAAATTTTTCCCATTTTCTATATTTTCCTATACATATACAACTAAAATACTACATTTTCATTGCCAAATTAACACAAAATATAACATTATTTAAACTTATTAACAACCTATTGCACTAAATACTATGCCTATGTCATCTGTATATAAATCAAATCTCTTTTCATATAAAAAATTTGTCTTATAAGTAGAATTGAACTACCATTTGACTCCAATCAGCATATTAGATGAACATATCACTTTTAATTCCATATTTTCCATTTTTTAATTAATGTCTACTTAGAAGTAGTAAAATATGTTGCTATTTACACCGACTTTCTACTCAGAGGATCAATTACCACATTCAATTTGTTGGGATGATAAATGATATCAAAATTATAATCTTTAATCAACTCCAACCCCCTTCTTAGCCATAAATTTAGCTTTTTTTGAGTGAAAACATACTTCAAAATTCTAGTGATTGGTATAAATTTCATACCTTACACTGTATAATAACGTCTCTAAATATTTATGATAAACCTGATGGTCAGCAACTCTAGGTCATGAGATTGATTAATCATTTCGTATGACTTTAACTTTCTAGAAGCATATGCAATCACTTTTGCATTTTGTTGTAGTACACACCCAAAGCCTTTTAATGAAGCATCATTGTACATCTAAAATCCTTTAACTCCAGATGGAATACTTAATACAACAGTTGATTCTATTTACTCCTTCAGCTTATAGAAACTCTTCACGCTAAAATTCTTATAGAATGACATGAATTTTTTACTCAACCTTATTAGAAGGATTGCAATTTGTAGGCATACTTTAATAAACTTCATATAATAAGTAGCCAAACCCAAAAAATTATAAGCCTCCATCACATACATCAACCTCGATTAAAAAACCATTGTTTGCACCTTATGGGGATCCACTATTATTCCTTTTCTTCTCACTACATGACCCAAACAAGCTATAGGTATCAACAAAAACACACACATATAAAACTTATCATATAATTGATGTTGCCTCAAAATTTCCAAGGTTAATATTAGATATTTAACATGATCTTCTTTACACTTCAAGTACACCCGTATATCATATATAAGTACAATAACAAACTAGTCCAAATCATTCCTAAACATTAAATGCATCAAGTCTATAAATACTGATAGTGTATTCATTACTATGAATGGAAACACCATAAACTCATACAATCCATACTTGGTTATGAAGGCTATCCTTGCCACATCTTTAGCCTTCAATCTCAACTAATGCTAACCAAATCATAGATCAATCTTAGAAATTATAGTTGTACCCTCTATATAACTAAAAATAATAATATATTATGGGAAATAGATACTTATTCTTCACAGTCACCTTATTTAACTCTTGCTAGTCAACACATAATTTTAAAGATACATCTTTCTTTTTTACAAATAAAGTTGGAGTTCCCCTAGGTGACACACTTGGTCTGAAAATACCTTTGCCTAACAACTCATGTAATTGAATCTTTAATTATTGTTATTCTCTTAGTGTCATTCTATAAGGATCCTTTGCTATCAATTATGTACTCGGCACTATCTCAATACAAAATTCTACTTCTCCCAGTTAGTTGGATTTAAAAAAGTTGGAGTTTAAAAAGGTGATTTGCCTTACAAGGTCCAAAATAAATATAAATTAAATTTCTTTGAGAAAATTAAGAATTAAATTTAAATTTCAATTTTGAAGTCTACCAAACCATTTGGAATTATATACCACCTTGGAAGGAAAAGATAAAATCTCCTAATAGGTTCAGATCCATAATTATAAACTTTCTCTCAAATGTCATAGACTGATTTAAGAAAGAATCACATATGATCCCAGAGGGTCTAAATGAAGTTCAATTAAATATCAGGCTATGATAATCAAGAGTAGTGATCGTTAATTTCATATTGAAATTTATGTTAACACATGATATATCTCCTCGAAGAAAGAAGATATCATCTATTAGCAATCATTTGATTATGATGATAGCGATCTTTATAAATTTGATTTCCCAAAAGAAATATTAATTGAGTTTTAGAAAATTGATCTAGGTTCTAAATCTCCTACGAGAGTAAGCCCTCATAGTTAATTATGTCATAGGAAACCAGAGTCTCTTACGAATACTCTCGGTTAAAATAATAATAAAAATTTTACCTAGAGATTTTCTTGCTGTGATATCAAGGGAGGAGAATTTTAGAATTTCAACCTAGATTAGATCAAAATTTGAACACTTTTTCTTATAGTCAAAGAAAAAAGGGTAGGAGATACTTTATAATGCTGAAATAATTCAGAAGTGTCCCAACCTAATCTAAATGTTGGGCTTTAAGTTTTAGGTTAAGAAGAATTTTGATTTGAGTTGATTATTTTATTATAATTTTGAGATTATATTCTTAGAGGTTGGGGTCTTATGATTAAGAATCTGCCCCAGTTCCTAAATCTAAATTTGGTACAGGGCAACGGTGGCCCGAACCAAGATAATGCATTGAAAAATATGGACTTACCTCAGCCTGGATTGGGGAGTTAGCTAATTGCCTAGGTGATTTTAAATCCATGAGTTTGATCATATTATGAAAGATTGATAAAGATGTTTTAATAAAGGTTTTTGAGAGATGGGACCAACATCTAAAGCTTTTTTTAATTGATCCCTTAACTTATATTGGGTAAAACAAAACTTAAAGTGAATGCAATTAGAATTTTATTTAACTCTTTAATTGATTTCTAATGCAATGCATGGTAGTTGACTCGATAAATACTTAAAATTAAAATGAAGAAGTTTTAAAAAGGCTTAAAAATATGTTTTATCCTAAAAATTGCATAGACTCCCCTTGATAGATCTTCAATCTCAAAGGCCAGGTGGTCTTCCAAAACTCGTAGGCAGGGAGGTGCCTAACAAAGGAAGGAAGATGCAATAATATGCTATTCAATCTCCCGACAGTCTCAGGCTTACTTCTTAAAATCATTAGAGTTTTTATGTTGGCTAAAAATTTTAATTTGTTTAAGTTGAAGAGTTTTTTGCATTCCCTCACGAGTCTCCGAATAGGTTCCAGTCTAAATCAAAATTGATATGAAAGATTGTCAAAAAACTATTAAAAACATGCAATATTATATCATAATCAACATCAAATAATAAATTGAATAATTAAATAAATTAAATTAATAAAAGGTCCATAGGAAAATTCCTTTAAACATTACAACCCAGGGTTTATAAAAAATTAAAGTGGCATGGTACCACTGACAATAAGCCCAAATTTTTAATCTTAAGACTTAAGTTACCTTAAGGATGGGTCTTCTTATTATCCACTTCTTCGACTTCTATGGGCTCCTTAGATCGTTAGGTTCGGATATCCAAATGAAAAAAAAAACACTCCCTCAAAAGGGGTGTTATGTTTTTTCTTTGGATAATTTAAAATCATCCTAATTCGGATCCCCAATTGGAGATGGACTCTCCATTAAGGGATGTTCCTTTCTCTTTGGATTTCAAATTGAATGTCATCCCATCTCAAATTGTCACTTTTAAATTACAACTCAAATTACATTAAATTACATTTAAATATAAAAGAAAAATCTAGACTCAATAACCTGCAGGGTTATCCTAATAAATTAATAGTTAATTTAACATCCCCAAGTAGATATATTTGAAATTAAAATGCTCAAATCACAACCATGCTTGGTCATGCTCTTTTGATTTTTATGCCTTATATGATCATGACCATCTACATAAGATTGAATTAGTATAAATCAACCCAAACTTATGGGTAAATCTAACACACAATCAATCATATCATATAGTATAGATATTAAATAAATAATCATATCAATATATTTTTAACCAGTATGTAATGAAATCTTAAAAATCAGAAACATAGTAGAAAAGTAAACACCGGCCTAGCCTAGATCTATAGTTGGCTATCCTAGAAAATAATTTAGAGTGTGTGAGGTAGGCTGTGTGGCTTGGATATGTCCCATATAGGATATTTGATAGAAATTATTTGATGTTCTGATTAGTTGAAAGGTTTAAGGAAAGTTTAATTAAAGTTTAAATAATAATAAAAATTTAAATTATTTTAAGATGTATTTTTTAGGTTAAATGGATACCACCTTTGTTGCTCATCGAGGCCTATTTCACCTCCCTTGTGGCTAAGTTAATAGCCTTATTGGCCTATGTCACCTAGTGGTAACCAGTAAATTTAAGTGAATTAGATTAATTAGGATTTGAAGATTAATGATCATTGATTAAGAATGATTGATAATTATTTTTAAAGTTAGATTAAGATTTTGTGGATTTTCAAATTAGTTATTGAATGTTTTAGAATTATTTGAATTATTTAAAGGGGTTAAATTTTAACTTTTAGTTTTAATTAGATTTCTATAGTTTCGATATTTTTGTTAAATATTAGACATTTTAATGAGTAATTAGACTTTGAGTTTGATGGATTAAGAGTTTTTAATGAGTAGTTATGAATTTTTGAAGTTTGGATATTTATTGAATTTTCAAAAATGGTTTAATTAAGGGTGTTTTAATTATTTGAATCCAAATGAATTCCCAACTCTTTGAAAATAACTCCAAAGGTCATGAATGCCTTATGGAGAGATTCCCAAGTGTTTGGGAATTTTTTGAAATTTTTTAATTTTTTTAATTAATTAAATTAATTAAATATTTATTTTTAATTAAAATTAAATTAATCTTAAATTTGATGTAAAACCAAAAGGGTTTTATTTTTTTTAAATTAAGGTTTGAATTCTGGTTAATTTGAAGTATTATATATGATATTTTTGTTTATATTTTATTTATTAGAATTTTTGAAAAATTTTAATGCTTAATTAAAGAATTAATTAATTAGATATCTTAATGATTTTTTTTAAAAACCTTAGAAAAGTTTTCTTTCAGCTGTATGTGTTGCTAAGTTTAAATCATTAAATCATTTAAGTTTCATGCTTATTGCATTTGTATTTAAATTTCTAAAAAAAATTTTAAGTCCTCTAAATGAGTCCTTAATTTTTATCATTATGGTTTCACTAGGTCGAATGGGCTTGAATCAATGTTCCACGAACCCCTGACATACATGTATGCATCACACATAAGCACAATCAAATCCTAGATCTAGGAGAGCCTAAGAGAAGTAAAAGTGTGTCCACCCTAAGCATTCAAATCAAGATATAGCTTTATTAATTAAAGGATTAATCAGTAAATAATTAATAAAATAATAACTCATTAATTAATCATCACTCTCCATAAATCCTATTCAATCATCCTCAAACTATGTTTGAAATTTTCAAGGGATCTCTCAATATTTAAATATTTAAAATTTGTATAATTTTAAAATAGAAAAAAAAATAAAAAATACATATATACTTAGATATAAAGATATAAGATATGAAATTTAAAATATAAAATATCATAAAAAAATTTTAGAATATTTTTGAGAGATCCTTGATTTGTAAAAATAATTTAAAATTGGAAAGTAAATTTTTAATATTTTTAAAATATTTAAATAATATTTAATTAAATTTTAATTAAGTATTAAAATAAAACAATAAATAGAATAATAAAAAATAAATTATGTTTTAATGATTTAAATTAATTTTAAATTAAATTATTAAAAAATTTTGAAAATGTTTTATGTATTATATGTATTTTTCCAATTTAAAATGAATTTATTATAAATTTTTGAAGAAAATATTTTAATTAATTTAAAACTAATTAAAATGTAAAATAATTCTTAAGTTAAATAAAATTAAATTTAATTATTATTTAAAATTTAAAAATAGTTAAAGTAGTTTTATTTAAATTTTAAAAATAATTCAAATTTCATTTAAATTGAATATTAACTAAATATATAATTAATTGAAAATTAAAAAAATATATAAAAATTATTTTAAATTATTTTTATTTTCTAATTAAAACAATTTAAAATAATTCTTTAATCATATAATAGTTTTTAATATAACTTTATAAAAATTTTAAACTATTAAATATTTAAATAATTAAATATTATTTAATTAGTTAAATATTTAAATAATATAAATTTCTAAAATTACATTAAGTAATTTGAAATAAATTTTAATTTTAAAATATTAAAAAAAGTTTTTTAATTTAATTGAAAACATTAATGATTGATATTTGAAATTTTAAAATATTTAAATTTATATTAATTTTAACATTTATTCAATATTTTAATTTTATAAATCATTTAATTTATTTAAAGATAATATTTTACATTAATATGTAAAAATTAATCATCTTAAATATTTATGTGATAATAAATAAATAATTAAAATAAAATAAAAAACACATTCTAATATAAAATTTTAAATTTTGTAGAATATCTCTACTCATTTTTTTTATTAAATATTATTTTAAAATATCAAATATTTTATAACTAAAATAATTTTAAAAAATTATTTAAATTAATATTAATTTTAAATTTAATAATTTAATTCCCAAAAATGATAATATAATTATTATTTTTTTTTACTAAATTTTGATTTTTTGAATTTTTTAGTGAAAAAAATAATTTTAATAAATTTTTAGTTAATAAAAATGAAAAAGGTGGCAGCTGGAATGTCAGATGGCATCCTCGGGTATGACCAACACAAACAACGGTTGAGGCGATGCGCCACACCTGGCCACATGGCAATGGCTAGATGAACCACGCGTCAGCGCGTGGTCATTTTCTTAACCACATCAGTGATAGGTGTCGATCATCAGATCCGTTTGAATTCCATTATGCAAAGATTAAGTCCCATGGTTTGATCTCAGCTAAGAGATATCAAACAGTGGAAAAAGGATCCTGCGGTTTGGAATGAAAGTTCCAGATTGAGCCAGATGACAAATTCCATAATGACAAGATCTGAAATGTTTAATGAGACTGCATAATGACAAGATCATGACCATTAATCATAAGATCAACGGTCCAGATCTCATGTAGAAATAAAATTTTGTAACTGGAACCCTAGAACATAAAAAGAGTTCGTTCTCATGATATACTCAACTAATTTAAGTAAAAATTTAAACATGGATTCAATTAATGAACAAACATTTTGGGGGCCTAGTTTCCTTGCTTAAGAACTGCGTTTCAAAAAGATAAAAAACCATAAGTGCTTCTACCAAGGGTTTAAATTTTACCTCGAGTTAACAATTAATTTGGACTGTTTAATATTTTTTTTTTTTGCATTTTTAGACTGTCCATGTTCCATTTTATAGAATAAAATGTGGTCCAAAAACCTATGAACTGACCCCCACAAGTTTAGTATGGTCTTCGCTCTTGGTTCACTGAAAAACTCAACGTTAGCGAGCTTTGATTGGTGGGGTTTTGGTCAAGAAGGGTTAGAATAAAATGTTGGGAGCTCTAATGAGCTAAGATATGGGCTTGAGAAGGCTGGAGTAGAAAAAAAGAAATAGGGTTAGAATGTAGCTCCTTTTGAGACTTTTGGGTAATACAAAACCCTAGGCTTTGATCTGGATGGCTCTGATCGATAAGGGAGAAGTGTCCTAGATCATTACAATAGTAGGGGGAAGGATGTACCAAGCCATTCTCCTATTGGATGCTTTGGGCTTGTGAAGGGGACCATTGCAATTCTAAGCTAAAACAAGGGCTTAACTGGGCTTAGAGAGCTGCTAAGGAGCTTTTGGACTGAAATGGAGTGACCCCGTGATCCATAATTAGGGGAAAAGTGAACTAGCATGTGAGTTTAACTATGAGAGGAAGTTTTGAATGTTTGTTGACTTCTTGAATGACTTGGAGTGGACTAGAGATAGCTTAAGGAAATTATTTGACCCCTTTTGACTCATTCAAAACCTTTTGTTAACTATTTGACTGGTCAAACAGTCAAACACAAGTGAGGTAGTAGGCCAAGTGTCAAACTCCAGCAGGTAGGATTTATTTGAAAGGGATTTGAAACTCAAGGAAGGGAGTTTGAATGGAAAAAAGAATGTTTAATGTGATTTGACTAAGTGATTTAAGGTTAACTTGGTCAAAGTCACGTGAATTTGTTTCCCCAAGCCTTGGAATATGTTTAAGTCATCCATAAGAAAATGTTTGAAGGTTTAAAAGGTTTGATTTGATCAAATTGGTTAGAATAATCCATTTAGATGCTTAAGGAACTATTGGGTCTACCTAGGTTAAACTAGGGGCTCAGTCTTCAATAAGTTTCAATTGATATTAGGAGTTTACTGGAGATGATTTCAAGGTCTGGATTGGTCATTTGGTTCAACTTGACCATGTTGGCCCTTAAGGAGCTTTTGGGTCAACCTAGGTTAACTTTGTCAACCATGTTGACCAGAGGCCTAGTTTTGGGTCCAATGTGTTCCTAAAGGCATTTAAGATCCATTGGGATAGGTTTTGAGGATTGATAAGGAAGTCCATATTAGATTTTAGGGAAAAGACCAAAAACCCCTTAAAGGGCATTTTAGTCATTTTGACCCCTAATGAACCCATGGTCAAATTGGGTCGATCAAACTGTAGTTCACTGATAAAAAAAATTCATAGCAAAGATCTTGAATGTGGTTGGAAGGTTTGAAATGGGTCATGAGATCAAATTCCAGTAAATGGCATGTCTAGTGGCACATGCTATAAATATTTAAATGTTTTGCAGCCTTTAGAAATTAACCTTGTTTCTAAGGTTAGACTCCTAAAAATAAGCTCAAATTTGGAGAGTTGTCACTGGAGACATGTCATATCAACATGTAATTGATAAACTCTAAATCAAATGCCAACTAACTAGTTTTCAAGATGTCAAAAAAATCACGTAGAAGGGGTTTCAAGATCTGGGCCCTTAACCCAAAGATTTGATTTGGAATATAGGATTTGGATTGGATTTAAGAGTTGAATGGCTAATGTTGAATTGTTCATATAAATCATAACCATAAAGATGTTTAAAATTGATTGAGCATGATTGAGGACTAGATAGGTTGTTGATTGAAGATTGGGTTGACTGTTGATTAAGGGATGGATTGAGAGTTAATGGGATCTCTATGGATGACAAGTGTACAACTGTCTTCAACTGGATCAACAATTAGGGGATTGGTAAAAGTCCTGATGATCTTATACAAAAATGAGGTCAACACTACCTCTTGAGGTAATCTTACTAATTCCCCAATAAAGATATTGAGAAATTATTTTACTACTGAATCACCTTCAATGCATTTAACATATTTGTTTAATTCTCTTAAATAAGTGAAGAAAATAAAATTTCCCTTCATCCAAGCATTATCAATTTATAGCAAAGAGATCAAAGATGTATATTTACTTAGCCAATATATGCTTTCACACAAAAACTTACTCAGTTCATACTACAATTAATATGGGCCATATATTTAATCAGCCAATTTATGCACACAATCAGATTACACTCTTTTAAACATATTACAATCAATTCCAATTCTAACTTCTTATTTACAATTTAAATTTCACATATAAATATTTGATTGATAACTAGTAAATAACTAGTAGGAAATAAGGCAGACATACTAAAAGCTTATTAATCATGAAATAATCCCAACTCATTGAGCAAATACTTAGATAAAAAAAAGGGATGGTTTGAAATCAAATAAAATATGTCAAGAAAGTGTATATATAAGGGACATACTTTTTTTTTCATATATATAAGGGACATACTTGTCACTACATCTGGTGTCTCCTTCATGATGGTGGTGGGTAGCCTTTTAGAGAGATTAATAGCTAAAAAAGGCTATGGATCTTTAATTTTAGATTTAAAGAAGAATTATAGACTTTATGGGGAATTATTAGTTTATGCTTTAGAGGGGTATATTAATATAAATTTTAAGATTAGTTTAGTTTAAGCTAATTTTTAAGATCACTTTCAAGAGTGATCTTTATGTGAGATAAATAGCAATAAATGATGGTGGAAGGTTAGATTTTAGATTGTAAACTTGTAATATAGAGTTGATGGAAAATTTTGGTGGAGTTTTAGAGGATGTTGAAGTATAGGGAATAAGACTAAGTCCAAGTGTTCCTTATTTGGTTTAATGGCTATATGGAAGTGTTTATATGGTTTTTATGATTTTGAATGCTAGATTATTGGTCTTCGGATATGCTTATGAAGCAGAGGATGAGTTGTGAATAGCATAGAGTTAATTTTTAAGAAAATAAAGAAAACTACCTAATCTCACAAAAGAAAATAGACACATTTGAAGCCACCAAGAACAAACTAAATGAAGAGAACTTCTCCAAAAAATTATTTTATTCCAAAATAAAATTATAATGCATATTAGCTCATATTTGTATGCATTATAAGCTAATTATTAAAAAATAGAGTAAAAAATGGAAGGCGTTGGTTTACTTTAAAGATGAGTTCCACCTACCCATTCTGCCTACTCATTTTTTTATTACTTGTTCCCTATCTAACCATTTCTTGGTTGGATATACATCAAATTCCCTAGGCACTATTGAACTTTATTGTGTAGTGTTAAAATCCAAGTTGTCTGCTACTAGTTATGAGGCCAAAGTCTTTAAGTCAGTATGAGTCAGCCAAATGTCATCACTAAGTTGTTATTTTTCAAACAAACTAAAATATGATGTTAAGTAGCAATATTAATTGGTCCTTCCTTAGTGATTATATACACAATCTCCAAAAAGTAAGAGATTCTATTTATGGGGAACTACATCTCTTGTTAAGGAGATAGACTGGATAAGTGGAGGTTTGGTAACTTCTTCATATGATAAAATACATTTAATATTAATAATAGGATGGGTTAAATTATATAAAAAAAAAAGATGATAAGAATTTGACCTAATTTTCTTAAGTATTTTAAATTTCAATTTAGTGTAAAAAAACTCTCACAATGCCTTCCAAAATTATGATACAAATCTAACATCTTGATCAGATATAATATTTGATGGAAAACCATGCAGATGCACTATTTCCTTAAAGAATAACCTAGTAATGTGAAAGGCAACAATAGTTTTAGCACAAGGTAAAAAATGGGCATTTATTTAGAATCTATCAAATACTACAAAAATACTAACCTCAATAACTTCATTGTAATCCTAAATTAAAATCCATTGGCAAGTTCTCACAATGCCTAAAAAGGAATAGGTAAGGTAATGTATTGTCTAGATTTCTACTTGGTAGCATTAGCTCACTTACAAGTTAAGCATTAGGTAACCAATTTTTGAACATCATATTTTAGGGCGGGCTAGTGAAATATACTCTCCAGAAAACATACAGTCTTATTCTTCCCAAAATGACTAGCTTTTCCTCCATAATGTAATTCAGAGATAATAATTCCCCAAGTGATGTTCTAGGAGTACAAAGTTGTTTTCTCTTATATAGGTACCCACATATTATGAAAGGGTCAAAGGATTATCTAACTAGTAAAAAAATTAGATGAAATTTACAGAAAATTGGGAACTCATCCTTAAGTCATTCAAATAAAGAGATTTTTAGTTCAAGAGAAGAAATTGTCAAAGGTACCCTAAATAAGGAATCTGTAGGTTTATTTTTATTTCATAGTTTATGCTTCAGGACTAAAGAATAATCTTGAAGATATTCAACCTAATTAGCATGCCTATGACTTAATTTTGTTTGGGTGTTGATGAACTTCAGGGCATGATGATCTAAGTTAAGAATAAATTCTATTTATTCAAGGTAATGACACTGATGCCTCAAAGATTGGATGACTGTATAAAATTCATTATTCTATATTGAATATCATTATTTTTTCCCATTTAGTTTCTTGCTAAAGAAACCTACTAGATAATTTCCTTAACTTAATATTCCACCTTTTTCAATTTTAGAAGCATCACAAGTCACTTTAAAGGCTTTAAAAAATTAGGAGCCTAAGGAATGGCATAGAAATAACAAGAAACTTAATTTGATCTATGACTTTTTATGCAACAAGGGCTTAAGAAAATTTATCCAATTTTAATAAATCAATTATTGGGGCTACAATAGTACTTAAGTCTTTAATGATTCTTTTTATTAAAAGTAGCTAAACCATGGAAGCTCATAACCTTAGTAAAATTCATAGGTGATTGCCAATCTAGGATTGCTCTAACTTTAGAAGATTAGATTTGAGTCTAATAGTGGACATAATAAATCCTAAAAAAATCATCTCTTTTTAAAATCCAAATACTTGCTTAAATTAATATATAATTTTTCCTATCATTAACTCCTTTCTTATCTAAAACATTTCAGAGCACTTGTCTTGGAAGTTTATTATATGCTTTATATAAATTAATAAGTATCATATGTAGACCATAAAACCTCTAAGATGAAAGTAGCACTACTATGGAAAATTGGTGACTTTCAATCACATGAGAAGTTCACAATCAAGAGCACTATAGGAAAGTCTTCTTTCCCATGCAACATAGAATTATATACAACACTCATACTAAAATGAAGGAAAAAAATTATTATTTGACATTCATCATATGTTTTTATTGATCATGAATTCAAGAAAAATGAAAATATGTTTTTAAGAACAGTGTGGTGAAGTTAATAGACTTTTGTAATATGATTAGAATTATAATTTCATCATTATAAATAACTTTTTCCTAAAAGCTAACTAGAATATTTTGTTAATAATCATAAAAATTTACTTTCTATCACAAGAAATTATAACATTCCTCAAAAGTGCATGTAGGAAAATTAAACATAAAAGGAATACAAAATTAAGTTATAAATAAAATTAAACATAAGAATTTTTATGTTGTTCATTGATAAAATTAGACTATAACTACTTCTAGTCCCTTCAATGAATTATGATTCCCTCAGTATTTAAGTTCCACAAGGAGTCCACTCCTTCAATTTTCAAGTAAGTGAAGAAAACTTTAAAACCTATTCATCTTCCTTTTAGGCATGTGCAACACAAACACTTATAAAATATGAAAAATATCATAGCCAAAATTCATTTTAAGTTTGGAAGGTGACGTAATAGATGTCATAAAAAGTTACATTATAGTTTAATCTTTAAATTTAATGATAACAATATATAAAATAAAATCAAACTTAAATAGAACTTATAGCTGAAATATAGTTAGATATTACCTAGAAAAATAATGACTTTAACAACATTCATCAAGCTTCGAACTCTATTATTATTTGTGTCCACCTTTCCTATAATTATAAAGATAACTTATGATACCTTTCAAGTCAATCTATTATCTTTGTTTTCACTTAATAAACTTTCAAATGAAGAAAGACTCCCACCTAAATGCACATGGAAAAACTTAAACATACATACCTATAAAAATTTATAAACCTTTGGGGGAGCACAAAAAATTTATTTGGAAATAGTCATCAAATCATATTAGTAAATAAGTGTTATTTACTTGTACCTCAAGGTGTCCACATAGCCTTGAAATAATAAGTAAAATCTTCAATATAAGTAATAATGAAGAAGTTGTGTCTAATTCTTCCTTATGAACATGCATTGCAAATATGAGCTTAACATACTAAAAAAAGTATAAAAGGTGGGATTTTAGATAAAAAGGTCTAATTAAGATAAGAATAACCATTTTGTTGATAAAAGTTTCCTTTGTTTAAAAGGTTACTTTTAAGTCCAAACATCTACTTTCCCTCTATAAAGAATAGAAATAGAAACTTCCTCCAAAAACTCTTTTGTTATGACTCTATTCCAAGGCTACAGAGATTTTAATATGATACTCTAGTTCAATTTTCTAAATTAGGCCATAATATCATATTAAAATCCAAAATTTTTTAGGATTAGGATATAATAAACTAAGAAAACAAATTAATGCTTCAAAATTAGTCAAATTATTAGGCTAAGAGTACATCAATGTATCTAATTAGGCAACATTCATCCCATGAAAAGTATACATAAAGTGATGCATAAAATTAAGTTAAAAGTAAAGTGAGATAATTTTAGTCTAAATATCATAAAAAAGGCTCTATTTCTTTGTTAGAGATCAAATCAAATATACTCATATTTTATTGCATTTGATCCTGATATTACTCTGATGAAATAAACGTCAAACATAATGGATGATTGCATTTCTTTATTTATGAGTTATCAAATTTTCTATAATTTTATATCCAAGAGATTAGAACAAAAAGTCAAAAAAAATCTTAATCACATGTTTAATTTTGCACACATAGTCAATAAAAAATTAAAAATAGTCCTTACTATGAGGAGTAAGAATTACTCCATTGGAATGATATACTTATCTTCTCAATGATCTCCTAGAAGGGAAAATTGTATTAAAATAAAAGGTTTCATCAAGATTGTAGATGAAATTAACTTCTTAAAGATATACAAATGATTAGCAAAATTGAGTCATATCAAGTGAGAGCTACTTGTTGAAAGAGTAGATAAAATTAGCTTCGCAATAAATTTTATGAGGGTAAAGTTGTTAAACACCTTTTGGGTAGGTTAACGATGGATTAATTGATTATATATATACCTCTATAAGATCTCATATAAATGAAAAATATTTAGAAGATTTATGGTGTATAACTTGATTGACCAGGTCTACCCATAACCCTAATTGAGAAAAAGCTATCAATATGAGAAATAATGAGTTTAAAATGTAAAAGTTCTATGAGAGATTAAATTTATTTTAAGAGTGGTTTTATCATGAGAGTGTATGGAATTAACTTCTCAAAATCTATAAAGAAAGTGATGATTTGGAATAGCTTCAAGCCACATTTAGATAAAAGGAATCTAATATAGTCAAATTTATGTAATGTTATCTTCACTAAGGATAATTGAATTTAGCCTTCTAATGATCTACCAAGGAGAAAATTTATGTCAAAAAAGAGCAAATAAGAATTTGTTGAGTTAATCAATAGACTGAAATCTCAAAAATCTGTTAAAAAAAAATTATTTGTAAAACTTCTAGGCTATAAGTGAAAAATAAATAATTTTTTTATGTAGTTATATTTAAGATAAGGCTATATCATTTGGAGAATCATAGGATTGCCTTTGGAGGATCTAAAAAGATATGGATCAATATTAAGGAGGAATCCGTTGAGAGGGTAGATAAAATTAGCTTCTAAAAAATCAGTTAAATAAAAATCGTTTAAAAAAGCCTCAAACTGTTGATTCAACTATCAAAGGAGATTGAAACTATTTGGTCATAAATTGACCTTATTTAGAACCTAAACACTATGTTATATCATAAATTAACATGTTATTGTATCATCTTATAAAATTTTACTCAAAATGTATTGATGGTGGCATGGGTTTGCATTCAATGTGTGAACTATGTTTATGCTAAAATATGCTTAGGGTTCTTTTTTTGGATGTTTTATATGAAATACCCACTAAATATGCAAGTGCATGTGTAAATGAAGTAATAAAGTATATTGAGAGAGTATCAATCCCATTAGAAAGTTTTTTGCTAACATGCATGTAAAATAATATTGCCAACTATAGAAACAATATGCATCCTACTAAACAAAAATAAGGGTTGATTTTTATCACTCTAAAGGATTACAAAGAAAAGATGAGATATCAAATAAAAAAAATATTTTGGACTAACAAATGCAAATTATCAAAGTTTTCCTAAAGCGACTCACTTTTTTTGATGTGGATCAGAGTATATGTATATCTAGATGTCTGTTGAGCTTGATGGCATGTAAAACGAGGTTGATTACCTTCATACAATTATTGTACCTCTATAGAACCTATAAGACTAAGAATCATTTGTCTAGGAATTCAAACATTCCATTACAATACTTCTATTTGTTCTAATACTTCTCCATCAAGATATTATATCACACTAAATTTTAACTACACACATGGACTCTATATGCATTAATTAAAATCAAGCGATATTGAAAACATCCATTTCACATTCAAAGCATAAGTCTATATTAGTACTAACATTCAATTAATATTATTAAAACAAAACTATGGAATTAGCTACGCAAAAAATATGAGGAAAAAAATTAGATTTCATTGTTTGCATAAAAGAGAAAATATGTGATTAAAAAATATTTCAGATGTCACCCAAATAGTACAAATGCACTCTCTACACTCCTTTCTCCTCCAAATATCCGATTGCTTACAAAGAGATGGACTAATAATTCCCAAATATAGTATCATTTAATCCCCTAGCCTCCCTTAAACTTTACTCAAAGGGGCACTATAGTTTGGATTGAACTAGATAGAATTATATTTAAGAAATTCCCTCATGCTTAAACTTTTGTTGTACTCAAGCAATGGTGTAATCACCCCTTAATTAGCCTATTAGCCAAAATAAAAATTGATAACTAGAGATTATGAAAATGTAAAAAAAAAAAAAAAACTTCATCATTTAGATATAATTTAGAATGATCTAAGTTATTGAATTTTAATTTTAATAATAATTATCCTAATCAATTATCCTTATTTTTCTTAATTTGAACTTATCCACTACTTAAGTGTAAGTGCAATGTTGAGTACTGATTTTTAGATATGAATGACATGTCATTTAAAAATTGATTGTGCTTTTAGTTAAATTCCTAGTTCTTTAGTAAACAATCGTATGTATTAGTTTATTACATTCTCTTATTTGATTTAAGCTTTATTAGATACCAATTTTTTAAGTACCCATCCTTCTATTTCTTTTTCATTTTTTTTATTGTTATATTTGTTATATTTTTTATTTTTGAGTACATAATAATAATTTTGAATATCTGATTGCTTTCTTCCTTAACATTACCCTGAATTATTATATAATGATGTTAGTAGGCTCATTAATTTATATTCAATTTTACAATAGTCTTCATAGTTTAATCTATACACTACCTTTTTCTAAACTCAGTTATTCAATTTTTAAATCTTTAGTCTATGCTTAAGTGTATAATATTTATGTTCAAAATAATATAATAATTTAAATGATTTCTTTAGTTAATTACAATGTTTTTCAAATAAAAATTTTTTGTTCTTTATTCATCCAAATTACTACCTAGAATTTAGTTTTATTCTTAATTTTAAATATTTTTTAATTACTATTTTTATTTTGGCTAAATAAGCAAAAATGCATGCACTATATAAAGGACATTTTCATTAGTTAAGCAATAGTGAGAATCTTACTTCAATGTTAATTGAACTACAACATTAAAAAATGTAAATTGAACTACAACATTAATAACATAAACAAATCATTATAATAAGAAGAATAAACCACTAATACATAGAATAGAAATAAATACTAAAAAAAATCTAAAATGCTCTCAACAACACATAACATATTTGGGTAGCCTCCCTTCAGTGCTAAGTTTATCAGACTTAGATTTTTTATTTTGGCTAGGATGCATCACTATCACTCCGAAACTAGTAAATACTATGATCCTTCCCTTTCTCCTTTGAATTAATTTTAATATTAGTGGGCAATGTTCCATGGAGTCTGCTACTAAAAGAAAGTATAAGCTATAATGGTTAATTTTCCAACTTTTTAATCGAAGTTGCTTAAATTTACAATTGAGACCAATTAAATCACTATCTCTTCCAAAGGTGTATTCCTATCTCTGTATTGATTATTTTTATTAAAACCTAGGGTATAAAAAGGTTTAGGGTTTTTACAGGTTGTTTAAGATTATTCCAAATTTATACTTAATTTTGTTGACCTTCATTTTTCTAATTATTACGACAAGCATTATTATTAAGCCAACTCATTCCAAGTGGTTATAGGGCCTAAGGGAAAAGATATCAACCACATCCTATCTTCATCCCTTAGCAAAAATGAAAAAAATCAAAGACTAGTAACATCACTGCTACACCAATATACTTGAATGTTGTCTAGATTTCAAAGAGACTTGCTAAGTGTAGGTTGGGTTCCTTAATAGGAGTTCTCCCAAATTGGGAATATTGAACTATCTGAGTTATGGCAGCTTTGAGCTCAAAGTTATTTGCTAGATTATGGTCTATTGATACTCTAATGAATTCCATCTACTACAAGATTTGCATACTCCCTAAGAGGTCTATGATGTTCTTGATCTTGAACAAGTTCAAAAATTTCTAAAGCTGAAGACTTTTATATTTTCTAATTTTTATAAGGGTCCTCTCAATCTCTAAGTCAAATAATGACTCCTTACTATATCTACAACACATCTAATAATAAATAGATATTAAATAACAAAAATAGAACTCAATAACAGACAAAAGTTTTTCTCTCTTTTTTCAAAATTTTATAAAATAAAAATAATAACATGATACAAGATACAAGTAAGACTAAATATATAACTAGTTGAACAATAGAGCTTAACTTGTAATACAAATGTTACTTCCCAGATAATGACTCTAAAAACTTGATACGGGCCTAGGTTTGCATTCAATGCATGAGTTAAGTTTAAGCTATGAGTTAAAATATACTTAGATTTTCTTTGATATGTAATACCCACTATATACACAAGTACACATGTCAATCAAGTAATAAAGTGAATTCATAGAGTGTCTATCATACGCTAAAGTGTTTTGCTAACATGTAAGTAAATGAGTACTACCTCCTACAACTACAATGTTTATCCAACTTAATGAAAATAAGGGTTGAGTTTTGTCACTATAGAGGATTTCAAAAGAAAAGATAAGATATCAGATAACAAATTATTTTGGGCCAATGAATATAAATTGCCAAAGTTTTCCTAATGAGGCTCTCTTTTGTTGATATGATTAGAGCATATGCATCCATAAATCTTTATTTAGCTTGTAAGGATATAAAAGGAGATATATTGCCTTCTTATTATGATTATATCTCCATTGAATCTAGAAGGTTAAATATCCTATGTCTAGGCATGAAAAAATTCCATTCTAATACTCCTATTTGTTTTAATATTCTACTATTGAGGTGATATATCACACTAGTTTTTTAATTACACACATGGCCACTATATGCATTAAATTAAGATAAAGAGATATTAAAAACATCTATTTATCATTCAAAGTATAAGAGACTATATTAGTAATAATATTGGATTTACATTATTAGCCAAAAATTATGGAATTAGCCAAACATGGAATGAGTAGAAAATAAATCATATTTTATGACATATATTAAAAAGTAAAATTAGGAGTAAAAGTTATTTCAGATGCCACCTGGATAGTACTAATGTACTCTTCACACTCCATTCTCCTCCAAATATCTAATTTCTTACAAAGAGACAGACTAATAAGTCCTAAATATAGCATCCCTCTCTCCTCTGGCCTCCGTTAGACTTTAACATATGGGGGTTCTTTAGTTTGGGCTTCACTTAGATAGATTTATGACAACCACTTACTAAAAAAAATTAAAAAAACTATTTATACTTTTACATAAATAGACTTAGGCACCAGGGCACTCAACATGAGATGGTGCCAAAGTGTTATAGAATAGACTAGCACCTTGGCAATGCTAGGCTTGCTCTGCCATAATGTTGGACTAATTCAAGACATATAATGGTTAAACTAATACATCATTTTTTTGATTTATTTTGGCTTCATCTTTTGTTAACTACTCCATTATAGTGCCCTAGAAGTAGAGCAATGTAACACTTGAATATGAAATTTGATGCTATGATGTTATGAAGTTTGGTGCTTCAACACTCAAATTTTTGAGACTCAGGTGTTTTAGTGCTGACTTCTATTGATGTGTCATTATGAAGCACTAAACCACTGTCCTTGGCTCCATCGGGCTGTTAAATTAATTAACATTTTTCTTGAGGCTTTAGCACTTCCATTTCCTGATCAACCATCAGGGAATTTTGGATACTACGATGTTGGTTGTTGGAGTGTTGGAGTGTTGCAGTGTGGATTTAACACTTGTAAACTATTCTCTTTTTTCCTGAGACATTCCAACACAAAAATTACAAAATTTATATTTTATTGATATTTAAGATAATAAAACATTACAAAATTTACACTTAACACATATACACATAAAAGAAAATTTAATTATCAATAAAAGCTAGAAAGGTTATCGATATATTATACATAAGCTGATATTGCATCATATAACTTTATAAATAAAGTACTAATTTTTTTATTAAACATGCAATGTTACTAATACATAGTCATGGAACATTATGAAGCATTGTACCAAGGTGCATATTAACTCAAATATTAGGATACTATTAACATATAATTTTAGTATATGAAAGACATTTTTTCAAGGTACGTGGCATTTCAAAAATTGGAAACATGAAGCTCATGTATAATAAAAATTTTAGAAATGACATCAAGTATACAAATTCTTGGGATAACCATTGATAGGGTGTATAGGTTTAATTCAATCCTTATTTATTCGTAGGTAAGATCCACCTTCATAGATAATCTCTACTATGAAGGGCCTTACGAAGTAGACTTTAATTTTTTGTCTCATTTGTATTGAGTAATATATTACCATCATAATTCAAAAACTTGGTGTCTTTTGGAAAATACTCTTAGTTTAGAAAGTTTATCATGCACTTGTGTCAGACATGCATAATACAACTCAAAAATTTATTGAGATTATAATTTAAGCAAATTAAGGTTGTAAATTTCATCAAATTGAAGATGGACACTCTAGTTGACATTAAATCTAGTACTCATATCTATAAATGGATATGTTAGTTCCATAAGAAGCACATCTTCAAGTCTAAACGTTAAAGTATACAAAATTGAATGTGTAAGAGTAGGTAGTTCTATATGTACATATGGTTTTTGATATTTTATTATTCCATTATTTTCTCATTAATAAATATAATTTTCCTTAAAAAAGTAGTAAATAGTTTATTAAAAGTTTGTCTAGCATGTTGGGTATAGGCCAATAAATTGTCAAAAATCATCATCTAATGTTATGGTTTTAAGAAAATCTATTATTCATAGTGCTTTTAAAAGAAATATTAGAATTAGAAATGATATGAAAATGTGCTCAAAATCCTTATACAATGTGATGTTGGCTTAGTTACTTAATGAATAAATGTTGTCAATCAAAATTTCTCTAACTATAGTGTTTATGATTCTTTTTTTATGTATTTGAAGACTTAGGATAATTTATATATGCTATAGACATAATTTACCTATTTTGGATCAAGTTCAAGATAAGGTGATCAACAAAATCTCAAAATTTTAGACCTAGTTTAAATGATATGCCAACCTTACTATTTCAAATCTTAATGCTCTGATAAAAAAAAAATTTAGAATGCCCTAAATTTATAACCTAACACACCTATTAAGTGTAGAGGTTAGTCTTTAAAAATTAAACACTCTAGCTACTTAATTAATAGTCAATCGAGAATCACCACTGAACTAAACTTATGTTTTGGATTTTGGATGAAGCACTGATCCATGCAAACTTAGATAAATTCTAAAGATTGTTTAATATTTCTTACATCATTGAAGTAGGTATAAAACTCAAATCCTAGCTACTAAAGGCGGTGAGTCATTTTTGGAATAAATTAGGTCATGAAAAACTTAGCCTTTAGCTCTTAAATAGATACTAGGGAACCCTCTTTCTCTCGAAGTTAAAACATATGAGGAGATTTTCATAGTGAGAAAATGGCTTAGGTAAGGTCTGAGTTAGTTAAACCAAGCCCAACCCATTTTTTTCCTTTAGTACATGAGGAATAAGATAAAATCAAAACCATTTAGTCTAGTTTAAATAGGTTGAATGCCTCTAATCAAACTTGATTGATGATGGAATGAAATTATTAGCTTAAATGGAATATCTAATTAACTAATTTTGAATTTTACTATGGGAAGATTATATATCAAAATCATATGAAATATTTTCCTATAAAACTAGGAAAAAACTATTTTCATAATAAAATCATTTATTTTATAATTTACAAAAAAAATATAATCAAGTAATTTAATTAAATAATTAGGCATTATAATACAAAAAATTCTAAAACTTTTTTAGGAGTTTAAATAAACTTTAATATACCTCTCATAAAAGTTTGAAGGCTAGATGAATTGTGAAAGTAAATTATAATTTTTCTCAACACAGTCAATGTTACTATAAAAAATCCTAGTAGTTGGCAATTTAATTAAAGTTTTTTTTTTTTGTGAAAATTATTGAGTTTCTCTTATATTTTAAAATATGTAAATATTTTTTTTTTCTTTTTAAAAAATCTTTTATGTGCTTAATAGTTTAAACATAGCAATTTTCACTATTGTTTTTATTTTTTAGACCTCTTAAAAATTTAGAAATATTCCTAGAATTGAAAAAACAATTCAATAAATTCTTTGTTGGGTTGATAAGGTGATTTGCATTATATTTGCTATTTTTGAAAGAAAATAGTGATATCTTCAAAACTACCATTTTTACCTTGGTTGCTCCATTGCCATAACATTTACTCCAGAGGAACTTCTTACTGTCATCAATATGACCTACTTATTTAATTTTTTTTGAAAAATTTAGTTATTTTTAATAATTAAAAATCATAATACATTTTAGTTATTTGGTTTAAATATTATATTTAATGTCCTTAGATGAATTTGAGTTAGTAGAATATGTCTTAACATTGCATCATATGCATTTATTTTCTTGATCGGAGATAAAATACCATGGTTACAAATATTTTCATAAAAATTATAATTCTAACTAAAATAGGAATATTTAATAAAAAATGTAAATAATTCCAAAATAATTCAATAAATATGGTTCACAAAAAAGATCATATTTGAAAAGTAAACCTACATAAACATATGATCCTATTTATATCTCTTACATCACAAAAAAGTCATTGGTTCTTTCCTTGCATATAGGATAATGTGGGTATTACAACAACACCTTACTTCCTTACATTGATCTATTTAATTTAAATCTAAAAATTGCTACCTTAAGATTAACATGAGATGAGTTAAACTCTACACATATATTGGCTACATAGTTTTTTTATGATTGTTAACACTAGAACCTTAATGGGTCCCAATTTTATTAATGTCATAATATTTATGTTGACCAAATTCTAAAGACCAATATATCAACCTAATTTTGAATTATTAGCTTATGCACAATCAATTAATTGGCATATTGATCAAATGGTCTAGGTATTTCTAAATTTTGTTTTTTTTTTCAGAACTTACATGTACTATATTGGTTATGTTTCTTTCAACATGATTATATCAATTTATTTATTTTTCCACCCTACTTAGTCAAATTCTATTGACTGGTTATAATTCCATACCAGGAAAGGAATATTCTTAGCATTTTTACACCTATATGAATGTATTACTTACCCTCTTGGTCACACCTATTTGATTAAGTGAAATTCTAAATTGCCCATGATTTTATTGGCTAAGCTCATCTTTTAGGTATCATATTGACCATACTATTTTGAGTTGACCAAAGTTTTTGGTCAAATCCACTTCATTCTCATCATACTTTTTAACTATAACATCACTTGATTAATAATGTGCTTTTAGATAAACTATCTCTAAACTCATCGAAGCCATATTTGGCAAAGTTAATTTTAAGAGAAACATCTTCTTTTAATTTAGCATCTCCATTAGTGCATTCTCATAGGTCCTTTTTATATTGGCCAAATAAAATTTAGTTATGTATCATCCTGACTCATTCATTCTCTTTTGATTATTTCATTTCATTATTAAATCATTCCCCATGATTGAACACAGCCTAAATGTATGTATACACCTACCATTATTTGCCTTCCAAGTATATGATTTTTATTTAGATGGTCTTATACTATCAAAACTTGGCTCTTATTTTGAATGTTTGGAACATTTCAATCTTTTGAGAGTTTAATAAACTCTTAAATATTTGAATATTGAACTTTGTAGTTTATTATTTTAAATATCTTCTTTTATATTGATTGCACTTGTATGTGCATAAAATAAGTTATCACTTAACCAAAAAATGCAAACCCTGCTAATTTTTTTTCTTAGCTTGAGGTCATGATAGTTTGAATATCATTATTAGATGATGGTTCATTTAATAATAAAATTCATTTATTTTAAATAAAATTCATGTGATTGTTCAAGAAATATGATTTAACTAGAGCATATCATCTTAATATATTAAAATAAATCTTTTAAAATCAAATAAATTAATATAAGTAGATTTTAACCTCATTTGGGATATGTTTCTTACTGCTTCTTAAAGCTGTTTATAGTGCAAAATTTAAAACTTTTGTACTAGAAAGGTGCTTTAAAAAATAGTAAGCTATCTCTAAAGAGACTTTATTTTATTTAGATCCCTACAGATGAATAATGAATTAAGAATTTTATCATGTTTATATAAGTAGAACTTTACAACATCAACTTTCTCACACACTTAAATGTTGAAATAATTTGTAATCCTATAATCTCATAACATTGGCAGGTTATTGTTAGGATGATAGTTTGTTTTAAAATCCAATGCATTGCATCATGTATGGGTTTAGTGTTAGTTTTTTTTTTTAGTTGAGATGCATCTAACTTGTGCTTGATTATTTATATGCTTTATTGTATTATGAGTATGAAAAAAATATTATGTAATATAGATGCTAAATCAATAATAACCTCTCTCTTATTTTTATAAATATCATGCATAAAATATTTAAAATGAGAGACTAATAAATATTTGCAGTGTTATATTTATTTTTATGGTACTTTGTGTTGTACCATGATAGCTCCATTTAGTACAACTTTTGGGCCAAGATTCATTGGTCGTCTTGGGGTAAATGTCATGGGACTTTGCTAGAAGGGTCTTTAGGGTTCAAAACTATGTTTTATTTAGCTTCCGCTTTTTCTTTCAAATTTTGGTACAACTTTAGGGCTAATGCGAGTCTTTGGGAAAATTTAATGATGGCCAAGTATTGTGGTGGGAGGCATCCCACCATGTGTAGTTTTAGTATTGGACACTTTAAAGTTTGGCTTTGGCTCTACTCTGTTAAATGGAAGGTTGAGCATGCTCTTGTGGGGGGGTAATGGCAATATTTTCTTCTGGCAAGATCGTTTGCTGAATGGCAAGTCAATTGACACTTTATTGAATTCCTTTTACATTGCTAATGTGAAGGTTAATTATTTCTTTTCAAATAATGGTTGGGACTTGGAAAAAATTTTTGTTGTTCTCTCTGACTTTATTATTCAGCTCATTTTAAAGATTCCTCTAAACATTAGCTCCATGGATGTGTTTCTTTATACTTTCACTAAAGATGGGTTATTTAGTGTTAAAGATGCTTGGCATTCATTTAGAGCTAAAAATGGGTCTTCTAAGCTTTTTAAAATGATTTGGCATAAAAGCTTCCCCACTATAATTTCTATTTTTATTTGGAGAATTTTGCATAAACTTATTCCTATGGATGAGAATTTGAGGAGGAGAGGTTTTATCTTTCCCTCTAAGTGCCAATGTTGTTACCATGTTTACAATATGCATCATGTTTTCATCTCTGTTCCCACTGTTGTTAAAGTTTGGACTTATTTTGAGGACATTTTTCATCTAAACTTTTTTACTACGAAGATATCTATTTACAATTTGCTTGATTGTTGGTTTATCAAGTTTAAAGGCTATGTCATAAATGTTATTAATTCCCTTATTCTTTGGTTTGTTTTATTGGAGGGAAATGATTCTTATTTTAATGGGGTTATTATGAATTATCACAGAATTATCCAAAAAATCAAGGATAAAGTGGCTGCCATTTTCTCTGCTAATTTACTCTCTATTAAGAATTTTAAGAATTTTTTATTTACTTCTTCTACATTTGGTATTAACTTGGAGGTGAATTATTGTCATAAGGTATCTAGGTGCATTACTTGGGTGAAGCCTAACACTAATTCATTTAAGTTAAATGTAGCTTGTGCTAGTTTGGGCATTATTATTAGTTGTGGTGGTGTCATTAGAGATCATAACGGCACCTACTTGTTGGGTTTTGCTGATCCTATTGCTAATGGTGATGTTAATTTTGCTATATCCTATGCCATGCTTCTCGGGTAAAATCTCTGTGCTAACCTTCATATTATTAATGGGGTGTTGGAGGTGGGCTCTTATTTTGACTACAATTTTATTCATGATATGGAGGATAGGATTTGATCTTCTACTTTATTTTACATTCGGAGGGACATAGGGATATCTTGAACACCCTAAACTGCTACTTTTTTGTTATTTTGGATGATGGGAATGCGTGTGCTCAGTCTATTGCCATTTGGTTGTGATTTAAATTATATGACTGAGCTTGCTATTTCTCAATTGCCTGTTCATGTTAAAGGCCTCCTAAGACTGGACCAAATTGGTTTATCTTATTTTAAGAATTAGTTGCTTCGTGTTCTAGATGTGGTGTATTTGATGGCCCTTTTCTGGTTTGTTCTTTTATTGTTGTTTGTTATGCTGCTTCTGTTTGCTTTCCAGTTTGTCTGGAAGGTGGCCGTGGGCTTGTTGGCTTTGAGGTGTTCCATTTACCTCTAAGCTCTTGCTTGGTTTTATCTACTTATTAGGATTTCTGTTGTTGTACTTATTCTCCTCCTCTTTTTTAGGTTGGTTTTTATTCTCTGTATTATTTTGCTGCTTAGTTTTCTGGATGTGCCTTATTCGGTGGCCTTTTCTGGTTTGTTTCTTACATGCTATATGTTCTACTGCTTTCTGTTGAGTATCCTGGTGGCTTGGTTTTTTCTGCCAAGCCATGGAAGGGGTGCTCCATTTCCTTGTGGTTTTCTGCCTGGGCGTTTATTAGTGTGTAGGTGTTTCTGTCCACTCCTCTTTTCTTGAACAGCTCAGTTTGGTTACTCCTGTGTTGCCTTGATCTCCTGCTTTCTGCCAAGGCTGTTGTTCCTTTATTGGTTTTACCTCCAAGGTTTTATTTATATGTTGGGTGCATTGGGGCTTTATATTGGTGGTATCCTTTCTACTAGGATATGGAGGTGGGTTCTGCTAGCTTTATTATCCTGAACGTTGATAGCTTCTCCTTGTTCTGTCATTTACCTTTTGAGTATATGCTCTATCTTAATGTTACTAAGGAGAACTATCAAGTGGTTTGCTTAGTTACTTATAGTAGTTTTTTCTATCACTTTAATGGTTGTGATATTAATCTTTTAAACTATTCTTACATTTTGTTTAGGCCATATTACTGTTATATTTTCCTTGCTTGTTAGCCTTTTTTGCAGGTTATTTTTTGGGTGGAGAGGTGGAAGGATGGTACGAGGATTGGTTGCATGGAGGATTTTTTCATTTTTTGGTTAGCTCATGCTTTTTGGGTGCTTTCTTTTAAGCACCGTAGAATGTACTTAAGATTTATTGTATTATTCTTTTGTGGGGAACTCGAGCCCTTAGGTTTTATTTTCTTTTATTTTTTTAGCTCTTTGAGCAATAGTGGGCTTGAGTTCCCCTTAAGGACTTTGTACAATTTTTCCTTAATCAACGCATAGGCCCCTTTGTGGGTTTCCCCTAAAAGAATGATAGCTTCATTTAGTATTGGGTACATATTACTATATTTTTGGAAAGGTTAGTATATACAATAACATATATGAAAAGGTTCACAGCCTAGTGTAGGCTTTTAATTTAATTCTATAATATTTTTTTGCTCCTAGTGAATAGAAATATTTAAACTAAGTGAATAGGACTAGAAGTATGGGGATTACATTATGTCACACACATTTTTGTATGAATTTAGGTGCATAAGAATGTAATTACAAGATTAAGTTCTTATATGTGTAAATCAACATGCCCAGTTATAATGATTTTTCCTATATTCTTTTATAACACTAAAAAAATGCCATTTTATTTTCTCTTATATCATGACATTGCTTTATATATTTTCTTCACTTTATTATTATTGTGTAATTTTTTGGTGTATATATAAGTGATATTGTGTCAGACTTGTAGGATATAGTCTTTTCTCCCAACTTTAATAAATTGATAAATTATTTAAAATTAATTTAAGAAATGATCTTATTCAAAATTTAAAGCTCTAGATAACCACTTTTTAAAATAACATCTTCTCTCTTTACATCTCTTTAAAAATATATAATATCATACCAAACATCAAACAAAACTCTAAAGTGCTTGCATATATTCAAAAATGGCAAATCAAGCAAGCATAATAAAAAAAAATCCTCAACATATAAGAACAGATAACTTTACATTGCAAACCATAGTCTTCAAGATAAAGCTCTTTTATAAGACTTGTATTTTAACATGCCTAAGGGTCATCCTAGTATACTTGGTCGTGATGGTCAAAATATAATAAATATTGTATGTTTTTTTAATATCTTTGGTGGCATACAATCAGGCTGTTTTATTCACTTCTTTCCATTGACAAGTATTCATACTCGTATAAGGCTTACTTTATTCATATAGCTTCATATGTTGAACCTCTTTTCTTATCTCTTATTATGAAATTTCAAACATGCTACGAACATGATTGTGTCATCATCCTCATTTCCAATAATAATAAAATTGCATACCCATTATGATTCTCTCTCTCTCTCTCTCTCTCTCTCTCTCTCTCTCTCTCTCTCTCTCTCTCTCTCTCTCTCTCTCTCTCTCTCTCTCTCCATATTCAAGACACATAAGTTTTGGTTTGTGTTATCAAACATAATCTTTCAGCCTTGTGTTCAATTTTTCTTCTATAAAGTAGATCAAATCTCACTTCACATGGTACTTGAATATTACTCCATAATGCCCTTTACAAAGATATTCTATTATTCACAATCAAATGTGGAATAGTTAGGTATCTCTTATTTTTTGGTAAATTACGTATGCTTTCTTATTTAAAAACAAAGTCCTTTTTATATTCTTGAAAATTAAATAATAGTTTTAAGTTTTTTCTTACACATAAATGACAAGAAAAATTGCCATAATTAAATATTCTACTAGAAAAAAAATATTACTTTGACATAGAAAGATTTTAGAAATAACCACTTATAGTTTAAACAATAACCATCAACACATGATTCATTGTTGGTTACCCTATTCTAGTAGAAGCTGATCTATAACCTCCTCAATTAAAAGGAAGTAGATTATATATATTTGCCAATCATGCTACCAAACATGATCTGTTGATCTAATTTGTGGATGATGTTAATCATCACTCTTAAGAAATTCTTAGCATATAGGTTTCCTACCTTATTGTTGAATTTTTCTTTGAGACACTTCTTAAGAGGAAACCCAAAAAATTAGCATTGGTTGGCCTTAAAAATCCTATAATCCGTTTAGGACCCTTTCTAGTGATCTTAGGATGTTAATAAACTCATCAATTCAAAGTTTATGCTAATCCCATGCCAAAGTAAAAATTTTTTAAAATTACAAAAATGTTCTCAAACTCTACATTTTACCTTAAGTAACCCATGATGCTAGGATTGAAACTAGAAATCCTAGACTCATTTAAGAACCTATACCATAGGAAAAGGAGTGTTGGTAGACCCTTATATCCCTTTCCCAAAGATGGTTTGACTAAGGTCAATTTTAAAATCACAAATTCCTAGAAAAACTCAAGCACTCATTTGATTTGGGAAATGATTTCAAACACTCTAAATCTATTTTAGGCCTAAGGTTAGCCCATCGTCAAACCTAATTGATCATGGTTATCCATGTTTGAAAAAAAAAAACTAAAATAAACTTAATATCCAAAAGCAGGTGATTTTCTCATGAGATTGTCTTTAAATGATTTCTAATTCATTTTTAAATCATTTGGTTCCATTCCCATCATTGGCCAACCAATTTTTTATCAAATGTGGAAAAATGACCAAATTTTTTTATGGGTGCCCTATATGGTTTCCTTTGGTAAAAAATTTAACCCAAAAAATTGAATTGGTTTTAGGTGATACTAAAATCCTTTTAAAAATATTTAGAACAATTCCATACCATTGGTCAACCACTTTGACTAAATAAGGGTAAAATGACTTAAATACTTATATATGACCTACCTTTGTACCCATAGGGATAAACATTAAATTTTGGGTTGAACTTAATTTTAAATGACTTTATATCCCTTTTAAAGTAATTCAAAACCATGTTTGACCCTTGTGCAACCTATTTAACCATGAAACTAAAATTACCAAATTATCTATAAGCTTGAACTAGTGACCCAAAACTAATTAGAAATCCTTGTCTTTGGCTCTAACTAAACCAAATCCAACTCTTGGCTATATAGAATTATAGTTGACTTCTAGTCATTTCATTTGACTAAAGTCAACCTTGGATGATCAAAATTACCAAATTAACCTTAAGCCCATATCCATGGGATTTTTAGGTCAAATTAATGTATTTAACCTAAGAATTGAGTCAAGGTGAACTAATTCCATCCTATGATCACTAAGCTGGTTCCTAACCTATATTCAACCCATGTTGACTATGGCTGGGCTAAAAAGACCAAAATTACTTCAAGATATACAACTCTAGGCTTCTTAGTCAAGTGTCCTCCATTTTGCTTTAAACTTGTATTTAAATCATTAAAGCCATTCTAGGGTCACACTATATTACCACTAATGCATGGTCAACACTATTTCACCATGGTTAGGTTAAAAATGAAAAAAAAAGCCATTTAATATATCAACCTTAATTCTCTTAAGGCTATGTTACTTAAGTCATGTCAAAACTTTCCAAACTCTCCCCATGGATTCCTAACACTCAAACGTAGTCACCCTAGTCAACCTTACCAAATTGGGTTAAATCAAACCAAATTCATTGACTAATATTCACCCAAAATAAAAAAATTATTTCTAACCTCAGTTATCTATAATCAATCAATAACAAAGCCTTCTCATAATAGTTAACTCTATCCAATACAACTAGCCAGTTGGGCTAGCCTAGATGTCCATTTGTATCTATGGTCAAACCACTCATGTGTACTCAAAGCGTATAATTACTTTTATATTTATCCTTTGATGCCTAAAATGATTTAGGGTACTTTTCATCATTTGATTTGACCTTTCCAAATCACATTAGCTAATTGGAACCATCGATGATAGCTAAATTTTTAACTATATTATGTTTAAAATATTTATAAATAGGGGTCCTTAAGGCTAAAATTCATGCATGTTAGTTGGTTCACCATCTTCCCTTATAGGATAAATACCTCCCCTAGTACTTCCTAGCCTCACTGATCACTCCTTATATGGTTTTAAGTGAGCTCCAATAACATATTCATCATTAAATGGTTGTTTATAATATAGGCATCATTAGCCTCAGAGTCTTTAGGGAGTTTTTTAAGAAAGGTTAGAAGAATCTGTTGGGAGCATCAAAAGCATTAGATATCCATTGAAAGTAAATAGGTTTTGTTTAGATATGATTATGTTGTGGTCAATGGGAAAATAAATTGACATAAAGATTTTAGGAAAATTCCTATTTTATGGCCAATTACTGTATAGAAATTATCATACCATCTCAAGAGTAAGACATAATATTCTATAATAGACTAAAAAAAATAGGGCTTTAAAAGTTTATTATTTTCTTGATCATACTTGTAAGTGTAAGTTTTGTAATATTTTATTATCTAAAAAATTAGTGAAAATATGATGGTTTATTGGTGATGTATAAAAAATGCTTAAGAAAAGAAGAAAAATTCACAATTATTAAAATGACATTTCAACACTCCAACCACTAGGACTGTAACATCTATAATGCATAAGGCTAGATTAGGAAATTATAGCATCGAAGCCTCAAGAAAATGGTAAATAATTTATTTCCTAGGTGGATCAAAGTTTAGTACCACAACGTAGAAAATTAGCATCATAGAATCTATGTCTCAAGAATTTGAGCATCAAAGCATTAAACATTATAACACCGTAGCACTATATTATACATTCAAGCACATGGTGCTCAATTTTTATAACACCTGGAGTAGTTAATGAAAGATGGATCCAAACTGGATCAGCCAAGCAAGGAACTAGTTCAACAAATAGATGCTTTGAGTCATCACAGTGCATAACAGACCAAGCATAGAAGTGTTGAGGTGTTAGTTCATTCTATAACACAATGATTACACCATGTTAAGTGCCATAGTGCATGAGGCCATTTCTATGCTTAGAATAAATAGTTTTAGTTTGAATTTTTTAGAGAGCTCTGCCTTAAATAGTGTGAAGTTGTACTTTTCTATAGTACCCCCTTAGAGTCAAGTCTAAGGCAGGATAGGGAAGAGAAGGATACTTTCTTTGAAGATCTTAGCCACTATTATTATAAGAAATCATATATTTTGAGGATAAAGGAGTTAAGAGTGTACATTTGTACTATTTGGGTGACATTTTACCTTAATTTTTCTATTGTATCTTCTCTTTTATGCAAAAAAAGAAGATGTATTTGTTGAGAGACTTGCTACTTAGCTTTGTATGTTTTACATTATTGCAACTTATATGTTTTGATGATTCCAAATATTCTTGTTTTAATTATTATTTTCTCCTACACATTTTGGAAGATTTATTTTTGCTTTTGTGTGTACTAACATTTTAGGGAAATCATACTCAAGATTATTGAAGACTTCAAATCAAGATCTACTTGAAATGTTTTGTAACTTGGAGTATGTATTTTTCTTTTATTTGAGTCTGAGAGAGTGTGATTATATTTGAGTAACTTAGCACACACACTAGGGGAGAGCTTTAAAATTCATAATTTTATAATATTGATCGTACATTATGAAACATGTTAGTACGGGATGATCTGGTCAGTTATACTCCCAAAGAGCAATGAAACGAACAGAGCGGGTGAATTTTTTTTTTAAGTCCTGATCATCCAAACAATTCTAACTCATTCATCTTTGGACGAAGTTCTCTGGACTTGTGCTTTTAATTGTTCTTCTAGATGAACTAAACCATTCATCATAGGATGCTATCCTCTGGACTTGTGCTTTGAACTGTTCGTCCAGATGAACTAACCCATTCATCCCAGGATGATGTCCTTTGAACTTGTGCTTTGAACTATTCATCCATATGATTTAACCCATTCGTCCCAACACGATGTCCTCTAGACTTGTGCTTTGAATTGTTCATCCCCATGATTTAACCCATTCATCCCAGGATGAGGTCCTTTGGATATGTGCTTTGAACTGTTCGTCCAGACGAACTAACCCATTTATCCCAGGATGATGTCCTCTAAACTTGTGCTTTGAACTGTTCATCCTGACAATTTTAACCCATTCATCCTCATCCCAGGATGATGTCCTCTAGACTTGTGCTTTGAACTATTCATCCACAAAATTTAACCCATTCATCCTAGGATGATGTCCTCTATTCTTTGAACTTGTGTTTCGTCCTATAGTTTTGTTCCAATGAATCTTGGGAATAATTGTTCATACTGGATGAACCATGTTCATATGGGATGATGATCGGGTACAAAGTCAGTTCGTACCAATGTACATTGAGTTTATATGCAACAGTTTTTACACTATTTGTACGTACAAAATGAGATCATACGGGATGATCATAAACATAAAGATTAAAAAAATTGTAGTTTTTGGACAGTTTTTCATATCTTTCTTATAAAAGGTCCACTTAAAACTGTCATGAAATCTTTTTATCATTTGGTCTTCGTGCATGCTAAAGGGAAATTGAAGGAGAGAGTGAGAGAGAGTGTTTGAAGGAGAGTTCTTACTACTAGAGCATGAAGAGTTCACTTGGTTACTCAAAGGTAAGGATCTCTGTTTATTATTTATGATTACTTCACTCTTTTTTCTTGTTCTTCTAGATTTCTCATGAGAAGAACTTTCAAGAAGATCCAATTCTCTACTGACACTCAAGGAGTGTGAACCGTCGAAGGTTCTCTGCCTACACTTGGAGAGTGTGAACAGAAAAAGGTTCTCTACCTACACTTGGAGAGTTTGAAAAGTAGAAGTTTCTCTGCCTATACTTGGAGAGTGTAAAAGGACGAAGATACTCCATCTACACTTGGAGGGTATAAAAAGATGACGGTTCTCTACCGCTCTGGGTAGTGGTGGAAGAGAGTTTTTGTGAAGGATTCTCCACCTTGGTATGGGGGCAAAAGGAGAGATACTAGTGGCAATATTACAATACCTAAAGTGGGAGACTTAGGGAGTGGATGTAGGTTGTGTTTGACCTAACCACTATAAATCTTGTGTCTTTTATTTTCTTTCTATTTTGGTTTTTATATATGGTTGAAAAATCATTTTTAAAAATCACTAAATTTAAATCAATTTAAGAGGAAATTTTTTAAATTACTAATTCATCCCCTCTCTTGGTTATCCATTGGGATATTAGCTTAGGTCTAACAACTAAATTCATAATTATCAAGTTTCAAAAAGTGGTATCAGAGCTTTATTTCAAAATCATAAGTTTAGACTACTTTTTGATTAACGACCATGGCTTTATTTCGAAATCAAAACACACATGAAGGTTACTCTATAACTAGACCTCCCTTATTTGAAAAAATTTATTTTTATTTTTGGAAAACATGCATGTCAACATTTTTACAGTCACTAGATTACCGTATGTGGATCTTAGTTTAGGAAGGGTATACAAAATCAACTAGACTAGTTGATGGCATTAGAATAAAAACACCCTTTACGGATTGGACTGTAGAAGAATTTGACTTAGCACAACTAAATACCAAATCTTTAAATAGTTTATTTTATGCACTTAAGTCAAAAGAATACATGCGGGTTTCCACTTACAAGAGTGGAAATAACATATGGGATAGACTTTGTATAACATATGAAGGGAGAAATGAAGTTAAAAAATCCAAACTTAATATATTGTTTCATGACTATGAATTATTTTGCATGAAACCTAATGAATCCATTTCTGACATGTACATAAGATTCACATAAATAGTCACCTCTTTACATGTATTGGGTAGGGAACTAACAGAAGCTGAAATGGTTAATAAGATACTTTATTATTTTCCTACTACATGTGATCCTAAAATAACTATGATTATAGAGTCTAACAATTTAAATGTTTACTCTATTGATAATCTTCTCGGATCACTAATTGCTTACAAGTAAGGAGTGAGAAAGAAAGATTGATGCAGGTGAATCAGGAAGGGAGAAGAACATAGCACTAAAAGTGGAGGAGTGAGAGAGTGATCTATCACAACCTGAGGATGAAGACCATATTGCACTAATAACTAGACAGTTCAGAAGCTTAATGAAGAGGAAGCAAAAGAGACGCCAGCAATGAAATTGAGGTAAGTTCAATAGGAATGTTAAGGTTTCAAATGATGTTATTTACTATGAGTGCAGGAAACCTTGACACATTAAGTCAGAATGCCCAAAACGCAAATCCACTCCTAGCAAGGAGAAGATAGAGGAGAAGCCAATAGAAAATAAGGGCAAGAAGAAATTCCAAAGAGCTTTCTGGGCGGACTCAGCTTCAGACTCATTAGAGACTAAAAAGGAAATGGAAGTCAACAATCTATACTTGATGGCCGATAATCTTGATCAATCAAATCAAGAAGATGTATATAATTTAACTTACAATGAACTTTTAGAAGTCTATGAAAGCATACATGTTGCATATAAAAAGTTAAAGAAAATGCATAGTAGTTTGAACTTAGAGTTATAAGAACTACAAAGAGAATAAGAGACCCTTAGGAAAGATCTTACTTTAATTGATAACAATCACATGAAATTACTTAATGAGTATGAAAATTTGAATAAGAACCATGAAAATTTAAAATCATCCTATACAGAACTTAAAAAAGAATTTATAGATTTTAAGGATGAATCTGAGAGCAAAAATTATTGGATAAATTATACAAACTGTATATTGGAAGATATGAATTCCTTTTGCAAACTAAAGATAAAAGCTCTAGAGAATAATATGATACCCCCAAGACTTGAAGATTTCATAAATCCTATTTTGTATCCAAAAGTTATACAATCCAGGAATAGACAAAATAATTATATAAGATTAAGAAACCCATTTTCTAATGTCAAATGCTTTAATTGTGGATTATTTGGACATATAGCACACACCTGTACATTGAATAGAAAAACTTATTTGATGTGGAAGCCAAAGATGCATAAACCTAGACATAACATACATGCATCTATTTATAATTTACAAAAAAGGTGAACCCAAACTTATTTGGGTTCCCAGGTCTAAGGTTTGATGATTTTGCAGGATCGCTCTCACACAAGGCCTCATGAGAGCATATGGTACTTGGGCAGTAGTTGTTTAAAGCATATGACTAGAGATACTATTCAATTCATATCACTGGAAGTCAGGAGTGGAGGTAGGTAACCACTTGGAGATAACATAATAAGGAAGGTTGTAGGATCAGGTATAATTGGCAACTTTAAAACTTTTTTATAGAAAATGTTTTGTTAGTAGAAGGCTTAAAGCATAATCTTCTGAGTATTTGTCAGCTATGTGATAAAGGTTATTTCTTAAAAAATTTTCCTATTAGCTGAAAATCAAGCCTAAATGGTAATGATGTTTTACATGGTATACGAGTAAATAATGTGTATATGCTAGACTTGAATTGAATCAAAACTCCTATTGCTTTTTATTTAAAAACTATTTTTGATGAGTCACGTCTTTGGCATAAGAGACTTTGTCACTGTAGCATGAAAAACCTTAGGAGAATTACCCAAAAGAACTTAGTCAGAGGTATACCAAAACTAGACTTTACTAAAGATCACCATTAAGATAAATGTAAATTAGGAAAATAGGTCAAGTCCTCTTTTAAGTCCAATAAGGATCTTAGAACTAGTAAACTATTGGAGATTTTATATATAGATCTTTTTGGACAAGTTGAAACTGTAAGTCTAGAAGGGAAAATATACAAATTTGTAATTGTGGATGATTTCTCTAAATTCATATGGGTTAAATTTCTATATCATAAGAGTGAATCATTTGAGGAATTTAGAATTTTTTTGACTTGGATTCAAAGGAAACTAGGATGTGAGATTTTGACAATTCAAAGTAATCATGGAAAAGAATTTGAAAATGAAAATATTGAAGATTTTTATAAGGAGAAAGGAATTGATCATAATTTTTCTGCACCTAGAACCCCTTAGTAGAATGGGGTAGTCAAAAGGAAAAATAGAACATTAATAGAAGCTGCTCGAGCCTTGTTGGCAGAATATTCACTTCCTAAATATTGTTGGGCTGAGGTGGTTAGCACAACATGTTATGTTTTGAATAAGGTGGATGTTAGATCAAACTTGAATAAAACACCCTATGAGTTACTAAAGGGGAGAACACCTAATTTTTCACATTTGCATGTTTTTGGATGTAAGGTGTTCATACATAATAATGAAAAATCTGCCTTAGGAAAATTTGATCCAAAATTAGATGAAGGAATGTTTATAGAATACTCGTGTGTTGGAAAATCTTATAGAATATTCAATAAAAGAACTTTGATATTTGAGGAGACCACACATGTTGTATTTGAAGAATCTAGAATTTTAGAAGAGCCGATTGTTGAAGAGGATGAGATAGAGATTGACTCTTACAAGATTGAGAAAATAAATTTGTATAAAAATTTAGAGATAGAAAACTCGATGCCTAGAGATTTGAGATTTTCTAAAACTACTCAAAGGAATTGATTATAGGTGAACCTAGTGAGGGTGTTAGGACTAGGCATGGAGTGAACAAAGAAGTCAATCATTCAGCCTTTATTTCATTTATAGAACCCATAAATATTGATCAAGCACTTTCAAATGAATTTTGGATATTGGCTATGCAAGAAGAATTAAATCAATTTGTAAGAAATAAAGTTTGGGAATTAACTACAAGGCCAAAGGATCAAAGTGTAGTTGGAACTAAGTGGATATTCAAGAGTAAAATGAATGACTCAGAAGTAGTCATTAGAAATAAGGCTAGATTTGTGGCTAAGGGGTATAATCAGATTGAAAGGATTGATTTTGAGGAGACTTTTGCTTCTATAGCTAGACATGAAGAAATTAGGGTTTTATTAGCCTTTGCATATTTTAGTGGATTTAAATTATATCAAATGGATGTTAAAAGTACTTTTTTTAAATGGGGTGATTCAAGAGGATGTTAATGTGAAACAACCTTCAGGCTTTGAAAATTATAAACATCCAAATCATGTTTTCAAATTAAAAAATGTATTATACAAATTGAAATAGGCACCTAGGGCTTGGTATGAGAGGTTAAGCACCATCCTATTTGAGAGATCTTTTGAAAAAGGAAGTATGGACATAACTCTCTTTTTGAAGAAATCTGGAGAGGATATACTCATTGTACAAATTTATGTTAATGATTTTATCTTTGGATCTACAAATAAAAATTTTTGTGATTATTTTTCAAAAATAATGAGTAGTGAATTTGAGATGCGTCTAATGAAATATTTGAGTTACTTTCTAGGCTTTAGCATTAAGCAAATTGAGGAGGGTACATTTTCTAGTCAGTCAAAATATGTTAAGGACATCCTAAAAAAGTATAAAAAGGACAATGCTAAACTTGTTAGTACACCAATGAGTTCCTTAGTTTAGTTGAATAAGGACCCAAATGGGAAAATCAGTTGATAAAAAAAATTAGGGGAATAATAAGAACTTTGCTTTACTTGACAGCTAGTCGAACTGATATCATGTTTAGTGTTTGCTTATGTGCTAGATTTAAATCATATCTAAAAGAATCACATTTGACAGCAGTGAAAAGGATTTTAAGATATCTCTTGGGAACTCAAAACTTAGGAATCTGGTATCCTAAGTTTAGCACTTTATTTGAAATAATTGGATATTCAGATTTGGACTTTGCTAGTTATAGGGTTGATAGAAAATGCACTTCTAGAATATGTCAATTTATTGAAAATTCTTTAGTCTCTTGGTCCAGCAGAAAACAAAATTTTGTAGCTCTATCTACTACTGAAGCTAAATACATTGCCTTAGAAAGTTATATGGCACAAATACTTTGGTTGAAATAATAGGTGATTGATTTAAGATTAAATATAGGCATTATTCCTATTTATTGTGATAATACTAGTGTCATTTGTATTTTTAAAAATTCTATTCAACATTCAAGAACCAAACATATAGACATCATGCATTATCTCATAAGGGATCATGTATTCAAAGGAGAAATTTAACTCAATCATGTTTCAATTGAAAATCAACTTACAGACATTTTTACAAAACAACTAGCCTTTGATACTTTCAGTACATTAAGAATAAGGCTTGGTGTGATTGATTTAATGCTTAAATAAATATTTATGCAACATTGATATGTGTTTTGTTATTGTGTTTTTTAATTTTGTGATTTTTTGTATGTGCTTTTTAGTTTTTGTTAGTGTTTGCTTTTGCAATTTCTTATCTGTTTGTTGTATGTATTTTCACATCATAATTCATGTTTTTTAGCAATCGTATGGAAATTTCTAAGTGTGACATTCGTCTGTATGAAAATATCTTCATACATGATGAATCCTATAGCGTATTAATTATTGAGTTGAACAGTTTGCATGCAGTTTTTCAGTTTTTATTAACATTCGTCTGTTTGATCCATAGATCATCCAGACGATGTGTATGCATTCGTATGTACACATGTAGATGGTTATATGGATAAGATCAGTTTTTATTTCTAATCATACATACGCACATTCAGTTCCTATATATGAACACATGGCATTTTTGTGTGAGGGACGTTTCAAAATGTCATAAAAATGATCTTAAATAACTGTTCGTACATGATGAATACCTATTCGTCTATACAATTATTTGGTCAAAAGTCTGTATGAAAGGAAACCTCGTAACTTACATGTTTATGAAAAGCTATTTTATTTTTGAACACATTCATTCGTACATAAAAAATTTTATTTCATACGTACGAACCCTATATCGTATAGGACGAAATTATTTTCGTATGTATGAAAGTTCATTTTTTCTTTAAATTGAAAGAGTTTAGAACTCAAACTTCATTCACTTCAAAAGCATTTTCAATCCTCTATACCCTTTGATCTTTTCTATGGCGAGTTCAAGCAAGAGGGTTAGGCACGCTAAAGAATTGACTAGGGGACATTCCTCTAGAAATCCAGGAGAAAACTTTCTGTCCAATGAAAATGAAGAGTCTTGTACTAGGTTTGTATCCGCAAAAATCGCCCCCTCTATAGTCCTTCTCCAGGAACAACTTACTTTTAAAATGATGGACCTATTTTTCTTTTACCCAGTTTGCTCTTATTCTGACTCTAATCCACCTCTACAACAAGGAAACATTTCACTACTTCCTTGCAAACATGTCTTTTAATTATGACTAGAGTGTGATTAGATTTTATGTTTTTAAGAAGAGGGTAGAAATAAAAAAGGATGATTTGGGGATATTTTTAAATTTAAGGATTCAAGGGATTAGAGCCCATACTTTGGCCTCTTTCAACAACTATGACTGGACTACGATAAATCAAGTTATTAGAGGGATTAGAGGAGTAGGTCATATGCCTAATGTGGCCACTCTTAACTGAAATGCCCGTATCATCTAGCATATTCTTCATACTTCCATTATTCCTAAAGCTGGTGATCGAGTAAATATTACACCTCTTCTTTCCACAGGGATATATTATGACTAGCCAACCAATAGATGAAGCCCAACTGATCATTGACTACATGTATGGACTTTTTGAGATTGGCCATGTCTTCCATAAGAGAAAGAAGAATATAGCCATAGGACATATTGTGACCTACATTTTAAAAAAGAAGTATAAACTAGTTTATCCAGTTCAAAATCTAGAGAAGCTTGTCTACTACAATAATGGATCATTTCGAGTAATCTTTAATAAAGATGTACATTTATAAAGTAGTGAATCTGAGGAGGAAAGGAAAAGACCTCTACCTGCACCTACTTGTAGACAAAACTTTTAGGATATGATCTAGGGATTTGATCATCTTGAGTGCAACTTTGATCAACATTTTGATCAGGTTGAAACTCATCTTCAACATCAAGACTATCAATTTCAGCAGGATTTGGGCAGGGTTAGAGGTCAAATTGAATCAGTCAACACAAATATAGCTATGATGAATAGCTATTTTAATATATTCAACCAACCACCTCATCCAGATCAGGGTCCCTATGAGTGATGACTGTACTTATTTTATGATTATCTCTACCATATGTGATGTGATGTGATTATTAGTTTTTATGTTTTATGTGATTTGATATTCGGTGATTGTTAGTTTTTGATGTTTTATGTGTTATGAATGTCTGTGTATGGATATCATTTATGCTCAATGTATTATCATTCACCATGATATCAATAAAAATTATCATGTCTTACTTTTACTGTTTTTTATCTCTTTCAGAAATGTTTGTTAGTCTATATGATTATCCTTAAAATATTGATCTAACAAGTGCTATATTTTGAAATGCAATATAAAATTGAATTCATTAGAAAATCTAATTTTTCAAAAATTTAAGTTGTGGTATAACTCAATCTAATAAGGATATCAATCTCATGTCACTTGTTAGACAAACATAATTTTAATATTATTATTGCAATTTTAATATTTTCTTATTTTTCATTTCTCTTTTCAATATAAATATCATTGTACTTTGAAAAATTTGAGATTTTAGATTATCAATTTTGGAAAGATCAAGTAAACACTTGAAAATGTACAAATGTACAAAAATAAAAAAAATACGCAATAGTTCACAAATTGAAAAAGAGGCATAAAATTAGCCCACAAATAAAAAGATGCATAAAGTGTGCCACAAATATTGAAAAGATGCGCAAAATGCCACAAGTTTATGTTCTTTCCTCAATCGTTTAATCTTTAAATTCAAATTAATCTTATGTTCAATTCTATTTTTTATTGAAATTTGAAATATACAAATTTTTCATTCATTTACTTTGCAATAATTTTGCTTATCTCATTGTCTAAACTGATTCATATTTTGATATTTTTTTCTTGTCTATGTTATATCTATGCTTAAATCATATGAAACTTTCTATTTCTCTAAGGACATTTATCTTTTTTATTGCAAATTAAGGATCAATTATCAAATGCTTTTCATATGACTTCCTACATTTTTGTGTTTGTTCATTTCTTCTTTCTTTTTGCTGTTGTCAAAAAGGGGGAGAAATATTGTTCGTGGGTATTTTACATTTATTTGTTGTGTTATTCATGTCTCTTTCATGTCGCTATATTTTTTTCTTGTTTTTTTGTTAAGTGTGATTGTTTTTGTGTAAGAAAAACATTAAAATTAAAATTTTTGATTTGTTCATAATAAATGCCCCTTATTCTTAAATGTTTAGTCATTCAGGGGGAGTTTAGGAGAAACTTAGGACTTTCAAATATACACAAACAATAATTATTTTGCCATCATAAAAAAGAGAGAGTTTGTTGAGAGAGTTGCTACTTAACTTTGCATGATTTACATTCTTATAACTTGTATATTTTGATGATTTTAAATATTATTATTTTCCTCTAACACATTTTAGAAGATTTATTTTTTCTCTTGTGTGTACTAATATTTCAGGGAAATCATACTCAAGATTATTGAAGACTTCAAATCAAGATCTGCTTAGAATATTTTGTAACTTGAAGTCTGTAATTTTCTTCTATTTGAGTCTGAGAGAGTGTGATTATATTTGAGTAACTTAGCACACACACCAGGAGAGAGCTTTAAAAATTCATAATTTTATAATACTGATCATACAGTACGAACCATATTCGTACGGGATGATCTGGTTAGTTATACTCCCTAAAGAGCAATGGAACGAACAGAGTTGGCAAAATTTTTCTTAAGACCTGATCGTCCAGACGATTCTAACTCATTCATCCTAGGATGATGTTCTCTGGACTTGTGCTTTTAATTGTTTGTCCAGACGAACTAAACCATTCATCCCAGGATGATGTCCTCTAGACTTGTGCTTTGAATTATTCATCCAGATGAACTAATCCATTCATCCCAGGATAATGTCCTCTAGACTTATGCTTTGAACTATTCATCCAGACAATTTAACCCATTCATCTTAGAATGATCTCCTTTGGACTTATGCTTTGAACTGTTCGTCTAGATAATTTAACCCATTTGTCCCAGGATGATGACCTCTGGACTTGTGCTTGTGCTTTGAACTATTCATCCAGAAGAACTAACCCATTCATCCCAGGTTGAAGTCCTCTGAACTTGTGCTTTGAACTGTTCATCCAGATGATTTAACCCATTCATCCCAGGACGATGTCCTTTGGACTTGTGCTTTAAACTATTCATCTAGATGATTTAACCCATTCATCCCAGGACGATGTCCTATGTTCTTTGAACTTGTATTATATCCTGTATTTTTGTTCCAATGAACCTTGGGAATAACTATTCGTATCGGACAGACCATGTTCATACGAGATGATGATTGGGTATGAAGGTAGTTCTTACCAATGCACATTGGGTTCATACGCAACAATTTTTACACTATTCGTACGTACAAAATAAGATCGTACGGGACAATCATAAATGTACAGATTTGAAAAATTATAATTTTTGGATAGTTTTTCATGTCTTTTCTATAAAAGGTCCACTTAAAACTATCATAAAATCTTTTTATCATTTGGTCTTCGTGCATACTGAAGGTAAATTGAAGGAGAGAGTGAGAGAAAGTGTTTGAAGGAGAGTTCTTACTACTGAAGCATGAAAAGTTCACTTGGTTACTCAAAGGTAACGATCTCTGTTTGTTATTATTGATTACTTTACTTTTTTCTCTTATCCTTCTAGATTTCTCATGAGAAGAACTTTCAAGAAGATCCAGTTCTCTGCCAACACTCGAGTAGTGTGAACAGTCGAAGGTTCTCTTCCTACACTTGGAGATTATAAACAGCGGAAGGTTCTCTGCCTATACTTTGAGGGTGTAAAAGGATGAAGGTACTCTTCCTACACTTGGAGGGTGTAAAAGGACAATGGTTCTCTGTCACACCGGGCAGTGGTGGAAGAGAGTTTTTATGAAGGCTTCTCCACCTTGCTGTGGGGGAAAAATGAAAGACACTAGTGGTAATAGTGCAATACCTGAAGTGGGAGACTTCAGGGAGTGGATGTAAGTCGTGTTTGACCGAACCATTATAAATCTTATGTCTTTTATTTTTCGCTACTTTTTATTTTCTTTCTATTTTTTTATCTGTGGTTAAAAAATCATTTTTAAAAAATCACTAAATTTAAATCGGTTTAGGAAGAAATTGTTTAAATTACCAATTCACCCACCCCCCCCTCTTGGTTAGCCGTTGGGACAAAAGCTTAGGTCTAACAACCTAATTCATAATTAACAAGTTTCTACATTATTTAATTTATATTTTTAACATTTATAGCTAATTTTTAGATTTTTAGCTAATGTTGTGAACATATTGAAAGTACTAATGTAGAATCTCATATTATGCATGTTTTCAATATTTCATATTCTTAATTTATTATCCTGATCAAGGAATATTAAATTAAATATGAGTATTTGAATGGAATACTGGCATGACCATACATAGGATGTTAAATCTTCTAGGTTCTATAAAGAAATTAGAATTATAAGAAGGTTATAAACCTCCTTTTTTTACCCCTACAAGCCTTTTTATAGATCTAAGGATGCATATACTATGATCCACATCAATATTTATGAGTTTTAATTGGAAAATTTATTATTTTACATATATTAGTCCAAATATTTTTAATATCTAGTTTTTCATTTATCTTTTTGGTTTTTCTCTATATGAGGCAGAATCCAAAATCATTGATTATTATTCATTAGGATAAATCTTATATCTATAGTAGATAGTAGCAGTTTAATTATAATCTAGCATACCACTTCCTCGTTTGATCTATAGTCTCTCAATCACATTAGTGCTTGATCAACTTATATACTTATGTATCTAGTGGGTAATATAAAAAAAAAAAAACTAAGCATTAATTAACACCAAAGCATATTCTATTTCATTCTCGCATTCAGCTAGCTACACCCTATATCACATATATGTCATTGTTGGGAAAGTAGCGTAAATCTTAGTTGTATATTTAAACATGCGGGTATCCTATATCTTTATTTGGTAAATTTTTTATAATATTTTGAAAAAGAAAAATGTTATTTGTTAGTTTTTTGTTCTTTACATTTTAGTGCATTTTGTTTTATGTGTAGAAGATCTAGTAATGAGCCCTTGCAGTTTGACTTAAAAATTGAATGGACTTTTAAGAAATCCAAATTTCAAAAAGATTTTAATTTTAGAGATGATTGAACCAGTACAAATTTTGGGTTGTCTTAGATCTCTTAGGGAGTATGCCAATCCTGTAATAGATGGAATCCACCAGAGTGTCAATTGAACTATTATCCAGGTTAACAACTTTGAACAAAAACTTGTCATAATTTATATTTTTTGAAATTCTAAGTTTGGGTGAACTCGTATTGAGGATTCCAACCTACACTTAGAAAGATTCTTAGAAATCTATACAACATTCAAGTATAATGGTGTTAGTAATGATGTTATTAGGCTTCATTTGTTTTCAATTTTTCCAAGGGACAAAGATAATATGTGATTGGATTATTTGCCCTTAGGTTCTATCACCACTTGCAATGAGTTAGAACATAAATTTTGAGCTAAGTATTTCCCACCATCCAAAATAACCAACCTTAGGAATGATATCAAATATTTTGCCACTTTGAAGGACAGTAAATTTATAAACGTTGGTAGAGATTTATGAAAAATTCTTAGGAAATCCCCTCACCGTGATTTACTATATTGGTTGGTTATTTAGACTTTATATAATGTACTAGTAAGATCCCTTAGGTTTCTTATTGATGATGCAGTTAGATGAACTTTAATGTCTAAGAAATTTAAGGATGCCTATGAATTAATTGAGAAAATGGACACAAATAATTTTTGGTGGCCTTTAGATAGGGTTATGTCTAAGATAGTGGCTAGAGTGTATGAGTCAGATCCTTTAATTATTTTGTTTGCCCAGGTTTTTACTATCTCTAAAATGATGGATATTATTGGAGTTAGTTTAGAATAAGGATCACCTATCCAATTAGAAGAGCATGATTTGAAATTTATAGGAGAGAATAATATTCAAGGCATTCAAAATGTGAATTTGATTGAAAGAAAAAATAATTTATATTCCAATACGTACAATTCAAGTTGAATAAACCACCCTAATTTTAGTTGGTCTAATAATAATGTTTTGTAACAATCATTGGAATGCATATTAATTAAATTAAGTGGAAAATTATAATAATCCTCAATAACCTGCAATAAACCCTAGACCTTCTTTTCCCTATGGTTTTAATCAAATAGTCATTTCGGAGATAGGAGGATATCTTTGGAAGAGGTACTGATTCAATTGGGAACTCAATTGCAAAGACAAGCTAATTTAAGTTAAAAACTTGGAAAATTAATTAGGACAGCTTGCAATTTCTTTTAGTCATAGACACCTTAGAATATTGTCTAGTAATACTAAAAATAAACCAAAGGTGAAATGGAATTCTCTTAGTGTGTACCACTTGAGGGGTGGTACTGATGTATCCCAACCAAAATGATAAATCTAGTGCCTAAAGACTATAAATTTAACATTGTTTGGGAAGCAACCCAATTCTATCATGTGTTTTAATTATTAGTTAGTTTACTTGTGAGTTTTATAGTTTGTAATTTATGTTTAAAATTTTATAAATTTATCATATGTATTACTATTAAGTCATTAAGTTTGATTTTGACTAATTAATGATTTTTTTTGAGAAAAAGTTATATTGCTAAATTTGAACTGCACCATAGCAACATACAAACTTAATAATACTGCACTGGAGTCCTAAGAAAATTCTCTTTATACAATGCCACAACATAGTCCTTAATAACATCACAGTGCTATGTTACAATATTGAGTGCTTTGACTCTATCCTCTTGAGTGTTGCTGTATTAAGTTATATATTTCTACAATATTACTGGCAGTAGATTCAATAAACCATACCTACATCACTTTTTCATTATGAAGTTTTATTGAGTGCCCCAGTGTTGTCATCAACGCTGCAATGTTAAGTTAAAATCTTAATTATGTTAGTTGGAGAACCACAACAATGGTCTTTGTTAATGCCGCAGGGATCTCACATATTAAATGCCTCAATATTTCTACAATCAAAAGGTGGGTGTTTCTTTTTCATATGCCCATACCACAATGCCATGTATGTTGCACATTATAGTGTTATTCGATGTGACTATTTTGTCATTTTATATCCTTTAGCACCACAATGCTGCTCTTTTGAGCACCATAATGCTCATTCTATCTATATATATAATTAGTTTAATTTTAATCGTCACTGCATTCAAACTCACATATCCTCTATATTTTCTACATTTTCTCTTTTGTTTGTAACTTAGTATAGCAATGTCCCCAACACGTTTGGATTTAAGAAGAGAGATTCTTTTTCCTTTGAAAAGAGATGATTTATTTTTTGGAATCTAAAGAGCAATATGCACATTTTTTTGTGAATAAGCAATTCATCCCAGAGCGACAATCTCTAAACCCAGGTGGAGATATAATACTTATGATTATGAATTAGATTTGGGGAACTCTTTGTGATGAACACTATTGTTTATATTTTTGTTATCCATGAGCATTTTTCCAATGATGAGGAGGAACAAAATAATAAATGTTATGTTCAAGGAAAGTGGGTTTCTTTCTATCCCTCAATTATTAATTGACTTTGTAAGTTGAGAGATATGGATGATGATTATTATTATGGCTTTAGTTTAGCTCCCATTGATAATGAAGAAATTTTGATATAGCTTTATGAACCTTAGAGTGGGGAAATTTGGATGGAAATAGATGGCAAGGTAATTAATTTCCCAGCCACCTGTTTGGCCAAAGTTTCAAAAACATGGCCTTATTTCATTTCAGCTCATATTTTGCTAAGAAGAAATATTAGTGAGGTCACTAAAGACTAGCTATTCTAAATTATTCCATTTAGGTGGAGCACTCTATTAATGTTGGAAATTTTATTTATTCATCCCTTATGTATATCATTAGGGGCACAACTTCGGTATGTTTTGGTCACCCTCACTAATTTTTCTTAGTACGTTAAATCTTGAATCTATAGTAGACGATAGCAGTTTAGTATTAATATTGAAAAACACTTTCTTGTGGGATTGATACATTATCAACTTGGTGCAAGATAAGTTAGTTTCTATTAGGTTTTGATACAGTTGGGCTAACTTGAGTTAGTCTAATTGGGTGATCCAAGCTAGCCTAAGGCTTGGGTTAGCTAGGTACAATTCTTTAGGACATGTGCATGCTATTGGCTAAGACTAAGGTCATGGTTCAATGGATTTTGTGTTTAACCATATAGGATATGTGTCTAGTTCAAGTGTACCATATATGGTCTAAGGGTTCTAATATGCTTAAGTAATTTCATGCAAGTGTTTAGAGAGTTTAGGACTGAAATACCTATGGTGCACCAAAAGGTGGGGGGGGGGGGGGGGGGGGGGGGGGTCAATTGGTATTTTAAAAATTTTCTTAATATTGTTTTCTTAAAATCAAATCAAAAAATTATGTGAAATCTTTAATAAATTTTATTTAAAAAAAAAAAGAAATAAAAATGTTTATTTTTTTAACTTTTAAAAAATATTCTATTTTATTTTTACCTTTTATCTAAGATTTCAATATAAAAATTTTCAACCTTAACTTTTCTTAAGATCAACCAAGTAAACCAAAGTGCAGCAGAGTAAAAGCAAGAACGTAGATGCTGGAAAGTAAGGAAAATACAAACTAAATTTGTAATGGTTTAATCAAATTGACTTACATCCACTCCCCAAAGGTTCTCCTTTTTTGGCATTACACTAAATCACTCTCCTTCTCAAATAGGTGGAGAATAACCATTACAAACTCTTCTGAGCTTGAATCTCACTCCTTCCTCCTCCTTTCCTAGCAGAGATGCCACTCCCTCCTTCAGCTCCACACATAGTAGAGATGTCACTCCCTTCTTTAGCTCCTTGTAGTGATGGAGTCATTCCTCCTTTAGTTCTTTGTTATATCAAAGATTCCATCCCTTCTTTAGCTCCTCACTATTGTTAAAATGTCATCCCGCCCTCAAGTTCTTTGTTATGGAAGAGATTCCATCTCCTAGCCTCCTCGATTGATAAGTATTTTGCCAAAATAATTTTCCTAGAACTCTTCTCCAAAAGCTCCATCACCATAACATAGAGGATCCATAGCACAGGCTAACTAGAAGAATCATGTGACTCCCTCACACCCCTTAACACCCTTAAGGAAATTTTTTCTCAACCTCACCTTTTTTCCCCCAAGTCATATAAGCTCTCAAACAAGCAAGGAGTCTACCTCTCCTTCTCTTAAACTATTTCTTTGAAAAATGACCTCTGGTACTCAACTTTAGACCCTCAAGCCTTTATTAAAAGAATTAAAGAGTGATATTTAAATTAAAATGATAATTTCAAATTTAATTACACTGATCATATAATATGATACTCAAATCATTCTTTCTGGCAAGTTCAATTCTATTTTTGATCATCATATATGATATGAAGTTATATAATATGATTAGTTATATCAAATCAAGATTTATTCTGGATGAAATAAAGTTCATTCGCTAAGCACTTGAGTTGATTAAACTATATAATTCATATTGTACAGTATGATCATTAATTAGCATGTGACCATAATATGATTCCTTAATATATGAGACAAAATTAGCCAACATTCATAAATTTTGTATAGTACAATCCATTCAAATTTAAATTTATTTTATTTTCGTAATGTAGATTCAATGATTTGGTTTAAGAAAAATAGTTGATCATCCTCCATAATTGGAGATTATACAATATGATTATTTATAACTCAATTTAAGTAATTTGAACTAATTAAACATTTATATTAATTTTGTATTTAACATATCATATAGAATTATTTGGATCATACAACATGATAATCATAAAAATGAAAAGTATATACTATATGATTACTTACTGACTTTAGGCCCTAATAATACACTATCCTATGTCTTGATTCTTCAATTCTTCTCAGTGTATGTTGAACTTGAAATGATTAGTTACACATAAAATAATATGTAATGCATAAAGTAGGAATAAGTAAATGATCACTCAATAATATTTATAATCATCAAAACATAAGGTTGGGCTCTCAGATTTTAAAAATCTCCCCTTTTCATTGTTTTGTTTTTTTAATCAAAATTTTCTAGGCAACATATAACAATTCAAACACTTAAAAACTTAAAATAAGAAAACTTAACTATTAAAAAAAAACAATACATCCTACAATTTTTGTGGTCATAAAAAGTGAGTGTAGAAAGTACAACACACTAAAAGAAAATAAAGAGTACAATAATAGAAACACACAAACACATAAATGACAATAAAGGAATAAAGACATAGTAACAACCCACACCATAAAGTACCTTACTTTCCTAAGCTATTATATCAATAACTCCCAATTTAGGTAAACAACATAAAATCCTACTTACTTTTTTAGCATTTGATATGTGTCTACTTAAAGCATGCAGTGATGTAAAGATTTTTGAAAATCTAGTGTACATATACTAAATAGATTTAGTAGGTTGCATGCTTAATATTTTGTATTCATGCAAAAGTAAATTCACGTGAAATTGCTTGATTGACTAGTTCCTTCATACATTATGCAAAGCCTATCCGAAATATTCAAACTCTTCTGAGTAAATCACGTGAAATTACTTAAATTCTTTTTCTTGAAATCAAATCAAAGAGTTTTAATGAAGCTTTAAAAAAAAAATTCAAACAAAAAATAAGAAACAATTTTTGTTTCAAACCAATAGAAATATTCCATTTTTTTTATTTTTCTATTTGAACTATGATTTCAATCAGAAATTCTTAGCCATAACTTTTCATATGATTAAACAATTAAACCAAAGTGTAGGAAATTAAATTCAAGAAAGTATATGTTATAAAGTAAAGAAAATGCAAACCATATTTATAGTGGTTAGATTTAATGAACCAATGTCCACTCCCCAAAGGTCCTTGAGTCAATGGCATGCTAAATAAACTTAAGAGGGGGTAAGGGAACATGAAAAGCATCAGGTGTAACATCACTAAACCCTAAAAGAAGAGGAGTGGCCACAATAGGTATGTGATTTTCTTTATCATAAGGTGTCACTTCTTTCACATATAATAATTATAGGGATGTTAAATTAATAAATTCCTTTTGATTTGTTCTAAATCACATAATTTTTATTGTTAAGGTTAAAAAATAAGTATAATAGTGGTGCTAGAACTAGGAATAGAAATGCGAATGTTATCCCTTGCCTATTATGTTTATTTAAAGTTTAGTGCCTTTGATATGATTAGGTTTGGGAGATAAATTAGTGTTTCTTTTATTAGGTGCTATGATGGATTTCTTCTCCATATGTTAAACTGGTAGGAGTTTGGTGATTTTGTTATTATGCTTTAAAATATATGTATTTTCATATCATAATGAGTCCAATTTAAGTCATACAACAAGGGCCAACCTAATAAAATATGAGTAATGTCTATGGGGAGGACATCACACAAAACTTTATATTCATAACTACTAATTCTAATGGGAACCAAAAACCTACTTGTTATGGTCAATGATGTATGATTGACCCAAATAACATGAAAAGGCTCAGTGTGTGGTTTAGTCTTGAGATTATCACTAATGATGGTATGGGCTGAGATGACATTCATTGCACTTCTTCCATCTATAATTAAACTACTCCTAATCTCATTACACATAACATACACACTAAAAATATTTTTTTCTTCTCCAATCAACTATTTCACTTTTTGGTACAATTAGACATTACATCACATTGATTTGGGGATCACCTATTAACTCTAACTCTTTATTAAAAAGAGATGTATCATCATAAACTTCTTATAGGTCATCATCTACAAGAGCCTCAATTTCTTCCAAAAGAATAATTTGAACCTCTATAGTCTAAAGATGAAGGGTATATAGATTCAAGAGACTAAAATTTAACATATAGATGTAAAAAAAAAAAAATTATTCTAAGTTTAAGAATTTTCTAAGTGAAGAGGGTGGTATAAAGACATTTTATGTCCCAAGCTCTTCTTAGCAAGTTTAAGTCTTTTATATATAATTATTTTAAACTTTAAACACATAAAATTTTATTCAAATATATTCCTATTTATGTAACTTAGAATTCATGAAAAAAAATGTCTAGATCTATAAGCCTAATCTCTTAAGTTGACAAACTATTCAATTTTTTATAAAAAGAATAAGCAACTAACACAAAAATTAAAAATGCATATATAAAGTTTTGCATGCATCAAGGTAATTTTGTAGTTTACTTGAGATGGAGCACACTCTTAGAAATATTTTAACTTAAGAAAAATTTAATGTGTACGTTCATAGAGATATTTGCTAGGTTGTTTAGAGGAGTCATTAATTATGTCTCATGCATACACCATAGATATTAATAAAAATAAATATATAATAAAAATATTTACATATCTTAAATTTTCTGGAGTATCTCTCAATGTTTTGGAGGTAAGTCTACTATAAGAAAATTCTTCTCAGTTGTCCAAACATTCTAGCCAGCATACTTCTTCTCAAATTTGCTCTAATACAAAATATGATTATGGTGGGCTGTATTTTGGTGAGATTAATGGACATAAAAAGGACATGGATATTTAATTTTATATTTAAAGAATTATTTTAAAGTTTATGGTAAAATGATGTGGGGTTCAGAGGGGTGTAATAGTAGAAATGCTAATATTATTCTAGTTTAGGCGGATTTGGAAGATCACTTTAGATAGTGATCTTTATGTGATATAAATGACTATTAAATATGGTGGAAGTTTATATTATGATGTGAAATTTTGACAAGGAGTTGATTGTAGATTTTGGTGGAGTTTAAGATGATGTTGAAGTGTATGGAATAAGGCTAGGTCTAAGTATTCCATATTTAAGTTAATGGATATATAGAATATTGAAGGGTTCTATAATTTTGATTGCTAGTTTATTGGTCATAGATAATGCTTATGAGTTTGGGTAAAATTTTTGAATAAATTAAAGTAGGTGTTTAAGAAGATTTCTCTATAACATAAAAGAAATAAAGATAACTACATAATCTCGCCAAAGAAAACACACACACTTGAAGTCACCAAGAATCGAACAAATGATGAGAACTTCTCCAAAAAATTAATTCTTACCAAAGATAAAATTATAATACATATCAACCCATATTTTATTGAACTACAAGATAACTATTAGAAAAAACAAGGAAAAAATGGAGGGGGTTGGTGGAAATAGAGCGGGTTGGTGGACATTAAAGAAGAGTTCCACACACCCATTCCACCTACCCTTTTTTTATAGCCTCATCCCTATCTAAACATTTTATGACTCATCATGCAAGCTTCTAGATGATAAATAAAATATAAACTATAGTTAAAATATTTCAAACTATAAGATTCTTATTGGGCTCATTATTAGGATCGTATAATTGGGACTTTTCTTTGATACTTTATTGGGCTTTTTCCATATCAATTATAATTGGACTTTTAGCATGATTATCTTTCTCCACATGATGTGCTACATCACTTGACCTTCTATTGAGTTAGAATATACATGTTGGGATACATTGTACATTGTAATAAACTCCCTTAGAAGTCTTCCTAGTAATCCACCTGATTGTATACTCGTAAATCTACCACCACCACAAATTAAGAATCCTTCATTAACTATCCTATATAGGGCCACTACTAGCCTGACTTGTATATACTTTAAATCATCCCACTACCCTTTGTGGAACTGAGCCACCTTATGACTTGGCTAGCCATACTTAAAGTGTTGTCCCATTAATAGATATTATCTAGTCATGTACATGATTCTACAAAATCTATGGACATAAGAATTATAAACTTTTTTATGCTAACTTTACCTCTAGATGCTCTCTTCTAAACTTCTTCATGTTAGCATCCCAATTTTGTTGGGTGGAAATCAAATCTATCTCGACCACCCTAGCCTTCTTAACTAAATTGGAAAAAATCATGTATGTGAAAAGGTACTAATGAATGCCTCAAATTATCTATCAAACCCTCAAAAAGTAATAATACTTCTACTCAAGAGTACTAACCAACCAAGGACCATACCTAGAAAGAGAAATAAACTCCACCTTGTATTGCATCACTATCTTTCCTCCTTGAATTGGCCTAAAAAATGATTTCCTATATCTACTAACTGGTATATGGTTGCATAAATCAACTCTTGAAGGCTTCCATAATCACCTCCTAATAGTTTTCTTCATTTAGTCTTCCAAACATCTCTCCCTCTGCTGACCTATCCACAAGTGATCTGCCTCTCCATCCAAACAAAATATGGTGAATTACACCTTTCTACCTTCAAGATACTTCATACTTCTAATGATTTTTAAATAATATCAACCATTCTTTAGATGCTTGAGGCTCTACTGCTCTTTAAAATCAAGGAGGCATCAATCTGAGAAATAATTAAAAGTGCTTATGTATCTTATTTCCTCTCACTCCCATCATCCTAGTCTGGGCCTTACCAATAAACTAGGTTACTAATCCTGCAAACTATATCATTGAATTAGATGTCATTGCACCTATAGTACTATATACTATAGTAGCTTAATTAGAACTCTATTCATCAACTAGTTATTTCTTTTGGGGTTCATGATACATCAACGCTTTATCTAAGCTAAGGAGGGAGTTCAACTACACGCATACATTTATCACTTATTATTAGAAAAATATTTAAATTAATCCCTAGCTACTTTATCTTAATAGTATAAATCATTTCTTATAGCTCTGGTTATAATCCTATCTTTCTAAACTATTGCTTTGCTACCACTCTATCATGCCACGGGATCTAAGAGAATGATTATATCTCTAAATCTAAATTTTATTATTTATTTTTTCCAATCATAATGTTGATAAACCAGAGCCAGCTAAGTAAATTAAAATAATATTAAGATTTGCAAAATTATTCAAAATTTACTTCCCAAAAATCATGTATAATAATACACTTCATATAATATTTATACCATCTTATGTCTGATAATTGACAATCCTACCCTTATCAATTCAATTTTGTGGGGCTATTTTCATTTCTTAAAAGATTAGGGAAATTTCATAGGGTGAGCATAATAAGCTTAGGAGACTTTTTCTATATTCACATCAAAGAAATCAATATCCATTTTAATATAAACAATAAATGGTTCAAAGAATATGATAAGCAATAGAGTATACACTAGGTGCTAACAGTAATAACTTATAAGAACTTTAACATTCTTGTGATCCAAAAATGTTAATATAATAATTACTACCTTACTTTGCCCAAAATGTTTATCATTGTCTCTTTCAGATAAATACCTTCATATGGCTATTAGAGTACCTATCATCAAACCCATTACTTATGCTTCTATAGATCGATTACTTCATAGAGGTATCAAGCATATCTGAATGTACTTGCTATTAGAAAATTTCTTTAACTTAAATTTATTTAAATGTCCAAATATGCAATGCATGAATACATTGTGCAAATGTCTTGATCCCTACTTATAATTCAACTTTCACTTATGTCTCCTTTTAAAACTCCCATACCTGCAAAAGGTAAGTGGGGTTAGAATAGAATAGAAGTCTCCCACATCCACACAGGCTAGATGGGGTCAAAATAGAGTAGATACCTCCCACATCAACACAAGATATATGGGGTTAAAGTAGAACAAAAAAGGCTCTTGTATCTGTTCATGAAGTATACTTATATAATCTTAAAAATCAAAATTTCACTAATTTCATGCCATGAATTTTGCAATATGAATGTAACAGTTGATAATTATGACTTTAAATATAAGTATAATGATGCATGAATTACTAGAATTACCATAGTGTGGTAACATTGCATGTGTAAAGTCCTAAAACTTATACTTTTAGAAGAATATTAATAATAGAATTTTAAGACCACATTAGTTCAATATAAAAAAAAAATCAATATGGAAAAACAAGTAAAATTTCAATTCTTATAGTCAAAACATCTAGAATAAGGCATAATATAATATACAAAAAGGTTTACATTGAAAATATTGTAAAAATTAAGGAAAAACATATTTTATCTAAATATGGTTATAACTTAATAGAATTAAAATCAGAAAAAGGTGTATAGAAGTTTACCTTATGCTCTATGAAACCCTCAACTTGATTGACGCATGAAAATTTCTCTCCTTTTCTACTGTCTTCTCTAGCAACAACGGAAGGCATGGGGGTGGGGGATAAGTGATTTGAGATAAATGTATTTAGATATTTCATTCTTTAAAATATCATTTTTTGCTTTATATTACAATGCACACTTCAAAGTTTAGTACCACAACGTAGAAAATTAGCATCATAGAATCTATGTCTCAAGAATTTGAGCATCAAAGCATTAAACATTATAACACCGTAGCACTATATTATACATTCAAGCACATGGTGCTCAATTTTTATAACACCTGGAGTAGTTAATGAAAGATGGATCCAAACTGGATCAGCCAAGCAAGGAACTAGTTCAACAAATAGATGCTTTGAGTCATCACAGTGCATAACAGACCAAGCATAGAAGTGTTGAGGTGTTAGTTCATTCTATAACACAATGATTACACCATGTTAAGTGCCATAGTGCATGAGGCCATTTCTATGCTTAGAATAAATAGTTTTAGTTTGAATTTTTTAGAGAGCTCTGCCTTAAATAGTGTGAAGTTGTACTTTTCTATAGTACCCCCTTAGAGTCAAGTCTAAGGCAGGATAGGGAAGAGAAGGATACTTTCTTTGAAGATCTTAGCCACTATTATTATAAGAAATCATATATTTTGAGGATAAAGGAGTTAAGAGTGTACATTTGTACTATTTGGGTGACATTTTACCTTAATTTTTCTATTGTATCTTCTCTTTTATGCAAAAAAAGAAGATGTATTTGTTGAGAGACTTGCTACTTAGCTTTGTATGTTTTACATTATTGCAACTTATATGTTTTGATGATTCCAAATATTCTTGTTTTAATTATTATTTTCTCCTACACATTTTGGAAGATTTATTTTTGCTTTTGTGTGTACTAACATTTTAGGGAAATCATACTCAAGATTATTGAAGACTTCAAATCAAGATCTACTTGAAATGTTTTGTAACTTGGAGTATGTATTTTTCTTTTATTTGAGTCTGAGAGAGTGTGATTATATTTGAGTAACTTAGCACACACACTAGGGGAGAGCTTTAAAATTCATAATTTTATAATATTGATCGTACATTATGAAACATGTTAGTACGGGATGATCTGGTCAGTTATACTCCCAAAGAGCAATGAAACGAACAGAGCGGGTGAATTTTTTTTTTAAGTCCTGATCATCCAAACAATTCTAACTCATTCATCTTTGGACGAAGTTCTCTGGACTTGTGCTTTTAATTGTTCTTCTAGACGAACTAAACCATTCATCATAGGATGCTATCCTCTGGACTTGTGCTTTGAACTGTTCGTCCAGATGAACTAACCCATTCATCCCAGGATGATGTCCTTTGAACTTGTGCTTTGAACTATTCATCCATATGATTTAACCCATTCGTCCCAACACGATGTCCTCTAGACTTGTGCTTTGAATTGTTCATCCCCATGATTTAACCCATTCATCCCAGGATGAGGTCCTTTGGATATGTGCTTTGAACTGTTCGTCCAGACGAACTAACCCATTTATCCCAGGATGATGTCCTCTAAACTTGTGCTTTGAACTGTTCATCCTGACAATTTTAACCCATTCATCCTCATCCCAGGATGATGTCCTCTAGACTTGTGCTTTGAACTATTCATCCACAAAATTTAACCCATTCATCCTAGGATGATGTCCTCTATTCTTTGAACTTGTGTTTCGTCCTATAGTTTTGTTCCAATGAATCTTGGGAATAATTGTTCATACTGGACGAACCATGTTCATATGGGATGATGATCGGGTACAAAGTCAGTTCGTACCAATGTACATTGAGTTTATATGCAACAGTTTTTACACTATTTGTACGTACAAAATGAGATCATACGGGATGATCATAAACATAAAGATTAAAAAAATTGTAGTTTTTGGACAGTTTTTCATATCTTTCTTATAAAAGGTCCACTTAAAACTGTCATGAAATCTTTTTATCATTTGGTCTTCGTGCATGCTAAAGGGAAATTGAAGGAGAGAGTGAGAGAGAGTGTTTGAAGGAGAGTTCTTACTACTAGAGCATGAAGAGTTCACTTGGTTACTCAAAGGTAAGGATCTCTGTTTATTATTTATGATTACTTCACTCTTTTTTCTTGTTCTTCTAGATTTCTCATGAGAAGAACTTTCAAGAAGATCCAATTCTCTACTGACACTCAAGGAGTGTGAACCGTCGAAGGTTCTCTGCCTACACTTGGAGAGTGTGAACAGAAAAAGGTTCTCTACCTACACTTGGAGAGTTTGAAAAGTAGAAGTTTCTCTGCCTATACTTGGAGAGTGTAAAAGGACGAAGATACTCCATCTACACTTGGAGGGTATAAAAAGATGACGGTTCTCTACCGCTCTGGGTAGTGGTGGAAGAGAGTTTTTGTGAAGGATTCTCCACCTTGGTATGGGGGCAAAAGGAGAGATACTAGTGGCAATATTACAATACCTAAAGTGGGAGACTTAGGGAGTGGATGTAGGTTGTGTTTGACCTAACCACTATAAATCTTGTGTCTTTTATTTTCTTTCTATTTTGGTTTTTATATATGGTTGAAAAATCATTTTTAAAAATCACTAAATTTAAATCAATTTAAGAGGAAATTTTTTAAATTACTAATTCATCCCCTCTCTTGGTTATCCATTGGGATATTAGCTTAGGTCTAACAACTAAATTCATAATTATCAAGTTTCAAAAAGTGGTATCAGAGCTTTATTTCAAAATCATAAGTTTAGACTACTTTTTGATTAACGACCATGGCTTTATTTCGAAATCAAAACACACATGAAGGTTACTCTATAACTAGACCTCCCTTATTTGAAAAATTTTATTTTTATTTTTGGAAAACATGCATGTCAACATTTTTACAGTCACTAGATTACCGTATGTGGATCTTAGTTTAGGAAGGGTATACAAAATCAACTAGACTAGTTGATGGCATTAGAATAAAAACACCCTTTACGGATTGGACTGTAGAAGAATTTGACTTAGCACAACTAAATACCAAATCTTTAAATAGTTTATTTTATGCACTTAAGTCAAAAGAATACATGCAGGTTTCCACTTACAAGAGTGGAAATAACATATGGGATAGACTTTGTATAACATATGAAGGGAGAAATGAAGTTAAAAAATCCAAACTTAATATATTGTTTCATGACTATGAATTATTTTGCATGAAACCTAATGAATCCATTTCTGACATGTACATAAGATTCACATAAATAGTCACCTCTTTACATGTATTGGGTAGGGAACTAACGGAAGCTGAAATGGTTAATAAGATACTTTATTATTTTCCTACTACATGTGATCCTAAAATAACTATGATTATAGAGTCTAACAATTTAAATGTTTACTCTATTGATAATCTTCTCGGATCACTAATTGCTTACAAGTAAGGAGTGAGAAAGAAAGATTGATGCAGGTGAATCAGGAAGGGAGAAGAACATAGCACTAAAAGTTGAGGAGTGAGAGAGTGATCTATCACAACCTGAGGATGAAGACCATATTGCACTAATAACTAGACAGTTCAGAAGCTTAATGAAGAGGAAGCAAAAGAGACGCCAGCAATGAAATTGAGGTAAGTTCAATAGGAATGTTAAGGTTTCAAATGATGTTATTTACTATGAGTGCAGGAAACCTTGACACATTAAGTCAGAATGCCCAAAACGCAAATCCACTCCTAGCAAGGAGAAGATAGAGGAGAAGCCAATAGAAAATAAGGGCAAGAAGAAATTCCAAAGAGCTTTCTGGGCGGACTCAGCTTCAGACTCATTAGAGACTAAAAAGGAAATGGAAGTCAACAATCTATACTTGATGGCCGATAATCTTGATCAATCAAATCAAGAAGATGTATATAATTTAACTTACAATGAACTTTTAGAAGTCTATGAAAGCATACATGTTGCATATAAAAAGTTAAAGAAAATGCATAGTAGTTTGAACTTAGAGTTATAAGAACTACAAAGAGAATAAGAGACCCTTAGGAAAGATCTTACTTTAATTGATAACAATCACATGAAATTACTTAATGAGTATGAAAATTTGAATAAGAACCATGAAAATTTAAAATCATCCTATACAGAACTTAAAAAAGAATTTATAGATTTTAAGGATGAATCTGAGAGCAAAAATTATTGGATAAATTATACAAACTGTATATTGGAAGATATGAATTCCTTTTGCAAACTAAAGATAAAAGCTCTAGAGAATAATATGATACCCCCAAGACTTGAAGATTTCATAAATCCTATTTTGTATCCAAAAGTTATACAATCCAGGAATAGACAAAATAATTATATAAGATTAAGAAACCCATTTTCTAATGTCAAATGCTTTAATTGTGGATTATTTGGACATATAGCACACACCTGTACATTGAATAGAAAAACTTATTTGATGTGGAAGCCAAAGATGCATAAACCTAGACATAACATACATGCATCTATTTATAATTTACAAAAAAGGTGAACCCAAACTTATTTGGGTTCCCAGGTCTAAGGTTTGATGATTTTGCAGGATCGCTCTCACACAAGGCCTCATGAGAGCATATGGTACTTGGGCAGTAGTTGTTTAAAGCATATGACTAGAGATACTATTCAATTCATATCACTGGAAGTCAGGAGTGGAGGTAGGTAACCACTTGGAGATAACATAATAAGGAAGGTTGTAGGATCAGGTATAATTGGCAACTTTAAAACTTTTTTATAGAAAATGTTTTGTTAGTAGAAGGCTTAAAGCATAATCTTCTGAGTATTTGTCAGCTATGTGATAAAGGTTATTTCTTAAAAAATTTTCCTATTAGCTGAAAATCAAGCCTAAATGGTAATGATGTTTTACATGGTATACGAGTAAATAATGTGTATATGCTAGACTTGAATTGAATCAAAACTCCTATTGCTTTTTATTTAAAAACTATTTTTGATGAGTCACGTCTTTGGCATAAGAGACTTTGTCACTGTAGCATGAAAAACCTTAGGAGAATTACCCAAAAGAACTTAGTCAGAGGTATACCAAAACTAGACTTTACTAAAGATCACCATTAAGATAAATGTAAATTAGGAAAATAGGTCAAGTCCTCTTTTAAGTCCAATAAGGATCTTAGAACTAGTAAACTATTGGAGATTTTATATATAGATCTTTTTGGACAAGTTGAAACTGTAAGTCTAGAAGGGAAAATATACAAATTTGTAATTGTGGATGATTTCTCTAAATTCATATGGGTTAAATTTCTATATCATAAGAGTGAATCATTTGAGGAATTTAGAATTTTTTTGACTTGGATTCAAAGGAAACTAGGATGTGAGATTTTGACAATTCAAAGTAATCATGGAAAAGAATTTGAAAATGAAAATATTGAAGATTTTTATAAGGAGAAAGGAATTGATCATAATTTTTCTGCACCTAGAACCCCTTAGTAGAATGGGGTAGTCAAAAGGAAAAATAGAACATTAATAGAAGCTGCTCGAGCCTTGTTGGCAGAATATTCACTTCCTAAATATTGTTGGGCTGAGGTGGTTAGCACAACATGTTATGTTTTGAATAAGGTGGATGTTAGATCAAACTTGAATAAAACACCCTATGAGTTACTAAAGGGGAGAACACCTAATTTTTCACATTTGCATGTTTTTGGATGTAAGGTGTTCATACATAATAATGAAAAATCTGCCTTAGGAAAATTTGATCCAAAATTAGATGAAGGAATGTTTATAGAATACTCGTGTGTTGGAAAATCTTATAGAATATTCAATAAAAGAACTTTGATATTTGAGGAGACCACACATGTTGTATTTGAAGAATCTAGAATTTTAGAAGAGCCGATTGTTGAAGAGGATGAGATAGAGATTGACTCTTACAAGATTGAGAAAATAAATTTGTATAAAAATTTAGAGATAGAAAACTCGATGCCTAGAGATTTGAGATTTTCTAAAACTACTCAAAGGAATTGATTATAGGTGAACCTAGTGAGGGTGTTAGGACTAGGCATGGAGTGAACAAAGAAGTCAATCATTCAGCCTTTATTTCATTTATAGAACCCATAAATATTGATCAAGCACTTTCAAATGAATTTTGGATATTGGCTATGCAAGAAGAATTAAATCAATTTGTAAGAAATAAAGTTTGGGAATTAACTACAAGGCCAAAGGATCAAAGTGTAGTTGGAACTAAGTGGATATTCAAGAGTAAAATGAATGACTCAGAAGTAGTCATTAGAAATAAGGCTAGATTTGTGGCTAAGGGGTATAATCAGATTGAAAGGATTGATTTTGAGGAGACTTTTGCTTCTATAGCTAGACATGAAGAAATTAGGGTTTTATTAGCCTTTGCATATTTTAGTGGATTTAAATTATATCAAATGGATGTTAAAAGTACTTTTTTAAATGGGGTGATTCAAGAGGATGTTAATGTGAAACAACCTTCAGGCTTTGAAAATTATAAACATCCAAATCATGTTTTCAAATTAAAAAATGTATTATACAAATTGAAATAGGCACCTAGGGCTTGGTATGAGAGGTTAAGCACCATCCTATTTGAGAGATCTTTTGAAAAAGGAAGTATGGACATAACTCTCTTTTTGAAGAAATCTGGAGAGGATATACTCATTGTACAAATTTATGTTAATGATTTTATCTTTGGATCTACAAATAAAAATTTTTGTGATTATTTTTCAAAAATAATGAGTAGTGAATTTGAGATGCGTCTAATGAAATATTTGAGTTACTTTCTAGGCTTTAGCATTAAGCAAATTGAGGAGGGTACATTTTCTAGTCAGTCAAAATATGTTAAGGACATCCTAAAAAAGTATAAAAAGGACAATGCTAAACTTGTTAGTACACCAATGAGTTCCTTAGTTTAGTTGAATAAGGACCCAAATGGGAAAATCAGTTGATAAAAAAAATTAGGGGAATAATAAGAACTTTGCTTTACTTGACAGCTAGTCGAACTGATATCATGTTTAGTGTTTGCTTATGTGCTAGATTTAAATCATATCTAAAAGAATCACATTTGACAGCAGTGAAAAGGATTTTAAGATATCTCTTGGGAACTCAAAACTTAGGAATCTGGTATCCTAAGTTTAGCACTTTATTTGAAATAATTGGATATTCAGATTTGGACTTTGCTAGTTATAGGGTTGATAGAAAATGCACTTCTAGAATATGTCAATTTATTGAAAATTCTTTAGTCTCTTGGTCCAGCAGAAAACAAAATTTTGTAGCTCTATCTACTACTGAAGCTAAATACATTGCCTTAGAAAGTTATATGGCACAAATACTTTGGTTGAAATAATAGGTGATTGATTTAAGATTAAATATAGGCATTATTCCTATTTATTGTGATAATACTAGTGTCATTTGTATTTTTAAAAATTCTATTCAACATTCAAGAACCAAACATATAGACATCATGCATTATCTCATAAGGGATCATGTATTCAAAGGAGAAATTTAACTCAATCATGTTTCAATTGAAAATCAACTTACAGACATTTTTACAAAACAACTAGCCTTTGATACTTTCAGTACATTAAGAATAAGGCTTGGTGTGATTGATTTAAATGCTTAAATAAATATTTATGCAACATTGATATGTGTTTTGTTATTGTGTTTTTTAATTTTGTGATTTTTTGTATGTGCTTTTTAGTTTTTGTTAGTGTTTGCTTTTGCAATTTCTTATCTGTTTGTTGTATGTATTTTCACATCATAATTCATGTTTTTTAGCAATCGTATGGAAATTTCTAAGTGTGACATTCGTCTGTATGAAAATATCTTCATACATGATGAATCCTATAGCGTATTAATTATTGAGTTGAACAGTTTGCATGCAGTTTTTCAGTTTTTATTAACATTCGTCTGTTTGATCCATAGATCATCCAGACAATGTGTATGCATTCGTATGTACACATGTAGATGGTTATATGGATAAGATCAGTTTTTATTTCTAATCATACATACGCACATTCAGTTCCTATATACGAACACATGGCATTTTTGTGTGAGGGACGTTTCAAAATGTCATAAAAATGATCTTAAATAACTGTTCGTCCATGATGAATACCTATTCGTCTATACAATTATTTGGTCAAAAGTCTGTATGAAAGGAAACCTCGTAACTTACATGTTTATGAAAAGCTATTTTAATTTTGAACACATTCATTCGTACATACAAAATTTTATTTCATACGTACGAACCCTATATCGTATAGGACGAAATTATTTTCGTATGTATGAAAGTTCATTTTTTCTTTAAATTGAAAGAGTTTAGAACTCAAACTTCATTCACTTCAAAAGCATTTTCAATCCTCTATACCCTTTGATCTTTTCTATGGCGAGTTCAAGCAAGAGGGTTAGGCACGCTAAAGAATTGACTAGGGGACATTCCTCTAGAAATCCAGGAGAAAACTTTCTGTCCAATGAAAATGAAGAGTCTTGTCCTAGGTTTGTATCCGCAAAAATCGCCCCCTCTATAGTCCTTCTCCAGGAACAACTTACTTTTAAAATGATGGACCTATTTTTCTTTTACCCAGTTTGCTCTTATTCTGACTCTAATCCACCTCTACAACAAGGAAACGTTTCACTACTTCCTTGCAAACATGTCTTTTAATTATGACTAGAGTGTGATTAGATTTTATGTTTTTAAGAAGAGGGTAGAAATAAAAAAGGATGATTTGGGGATATTTTTAAATTTAAGGATTCAAGGGATTAGAGCCCATACTTTGGCCTCTTTCTCCAACTATGACTGGACTACGATAAATCAAGTTATTAAAGGGATTAGAGGAGTAGGTCATATGCCTAATGTGGCCACTCTTAACTGAAATGCCCGTATCATCTAGCATATTCTTCATACTTCCATTATTCCTAAAGCTGGTGATCGAGTAAATATTACACCTCTTCTTTCCACAGGGATATATTATGACTAGCCAACCAATAGATGAAGCCCAACTGATCATTGACTACATGTATGGACTTTTTGAGATTGGCCATGTCTTCCATAAGAGAAAGAAGAATATAGCCATAGGACATATTGTGACCTACATTTTAAAAAAGAAGTATAAACTAGTTTATCCAGTTCAAAATCTAGAGAAGCTTGTCTACTACAATAATGGATCATTTCGAGTAATCTTTAATAAAGATGTACATTTATAAAGTAGTGAATCTGAGGAGGAAAGGAAAAGACCTCTACCTGCACCTACTTGTAGACAAAACTTTTAGGATATGATCTAGGGATTTGATCATCTTGAGTGCAACTTTGATCAACATTTTGATCAGGTTGAAACTCATCTTCAACATCAAGACTATCAATTTCAGCAGGATTTGGGCAGGGTTAGAGGTCAAATTGAATCAGTCAACACAAATATAGCTATGATGAATAGCTATTTTAATATATTCAACCAACCACCTCATCCAGATCAGGGTCCCTATGAGTGATGACTGTACTTATTTTATGATTATCTCTACCATATGTGATGTGATGTGATTATTAGTTTTTATGTTTTATGTGATTTGATATTCGGTGATTGTTAGTTTTTGATGTTTTATGTGTTATGAATGTCTGTGTATGGATATCATTTATGCTCAATGTATTATCATTCACCATGATATCAATAAAAATTATCATGTCTTACTTTTACTGTTTTTTATCTCTTTCAGAAATGTTTGTTAGTCTATATGATTATCCTTAAAATATTGATCTAACAAGTGCTATATTTTGAAATGCAATATAAAATTGAATTCATTAGAAAATCTAATTTTTCAAAAATTTAAGTTGTGGTATAACTCAATCTAATAAGGATATCAATCTCATGTCACTTGTTAGACAAACATAATTTTAATATTATTATTGCAATTTTAATATTTTCTTATTTTTCATTTCTCTTTTCAATATAAATATCATTGTACTTTGAAAAATTTGAGATTTTAGATTATCAATTTTGGAAAGATCAAGTAAACACTTGAAAATGTACAAATGTACAAAAATAAAAAAAATACGCAATAGTTCACAAATTGAAAAAGAGGCATAAAATTAGCCCACAAATAAAAAGATGCATAAAGTGTGCCACAAATATTGAAAAGATGCGCAAAATGCCACAAGTTTATGTTCTTTCCTCAATCGTTTAATCTTTAAATTCAAATTAATCTTATGTTCAATTCTATTTTTTATTGAAATTTGAAATATACAAATTTTTCATTCATTTACTTTGCAATAATTTTGCTTATCTCATTGTCTAAACTGATTCATATTTTGATATTTTTTTCTTGTCTATGTTATATCTATGCTTAAATCATATGAAACTTTCTATTTCTCTAAGGACATTTATCTTTTTTATTGCAAATTAAGGATCAATTATCAAATGCTTTTCATATGACTTCCTACATTTTTGTGTTTGTTCATTTCTTCTTTCTTTTTGCTGTTGTCAAAAAGGGGGAGAAATATTGTTCGTGGGTATTTTACATTTATTTGTTGTGTTATTCATGTCTCTTTCATGTCGCTATATTTTTTTCTTCTTTTTTTGTTAAGTGTGATTGTTTTTGTGTAAGAAAAACATTAAAATTAAAATTTTTGATTTGTTCATAATAAATGCCCCTTATTCTTAAATGTTTAGTCATTCAGGGGGAGTTTAGGAGAAACTTAGGACCTTCAAATATACACAAACAATAATTATTTTGCCATCATAAAAAAGAGAGAGTTTGTTGAGAGAGTTGCTACTTAACTTTGCATGATTTACATTCTTATAACTTGTATATTTTGATGATTTTAAATATTATTATTTTCCTCTAACACATTTTAGAAGATTTATTTTTGCTCTTGTGTGTACTAATATTTCAGGGAAATCATACTCAAGATTATTGAAGACTTCAAATCAAGATCTGCTTAGAATATTTTGTAACTTGAAGTCTGTAATTTTCTTCTATTTGAGTCTGAGAGAGTGTGATTATATTTAAGTAACTTAGCACACACACCAGGAGAGAGCTTTAAAAATTCATAATTTTATAATACTGATCATACAGTACGAACCATATTCGTACGGGATGATCTGGTTAGTTATACTCCCTAAAGAGCAATGGAACGAACAGAGTTGGCAAAATTTTTCTTAAGACCTGATCGTCCAGACGATTCTAACTCATTCATCCTAGGATGATGTTCTCTGGACTTGTGCTTTTAATTGTTTGTCCAGACGAACTAAACCATTCATCCCAGGATGATGTCCTCTAGACTTGTGCTTTGAATTATTCATCCAGATGAACTAATCCATTCATCCCAGGATAATGTCCTCTAGACTTATGCTTTGAACTATTCATCCAGACAATTTAACCCATTAATCTTAGAATGATCTCCTTTGGACTTATGCTTTGAACTGTTCGTCTAGATAATTTAACCCATTTGTCCCAGGATGATGACCTCTGGACTTGTGCTTGTGCTTTGAACTATTCATCCATAAGAACTAACCCATTCATCCCAGGTTGAAGTCCTCTGAACTTGTGCTTTGAACTGTTCATCCAGATGATTTAACCCATTCATCCCAGGACGATGTCCTTTGGACTTGTGCTTTAAACTATTCATCTAGATGATTTAACCCATTCATCCCAGGACGATGTCCTATGTTCTTTGAACTTGTATTATATCCTGTATTTTTGTTCCAATGAACCTTGGGAATAACTATTCGTATCGGACAGACCATGTTCATACGAGATGATGATTGGGTATGAAGGTAGTTCTTACCAATGCACATTGGGTTCATACGCAACAATTTTTACACTATTCGTACGTACAAAATAAGATCGTACGGGACAATCATAAATGTACAGATTTGAAAAATTATAATTTTTGGATAGTTTTTCATGTCTTTTCTATAAAAGGTCCACTTAAAACTATCATAAAATCTTTTTATCATTTGGTCTTCGTGCATACTGAAGGTAAATTGAAGGAGAGAGTGAGAGAAAGTGTTTGAAGGAGAGTTCTTACTACTGAAGCATGAAAAGTTCACTTGGTTACTCAAAGGTAACGATCTCTGTTTGTTATTATTGATTACTTTACTTTTTTCTCTTATCCTTCTAGATTTCTCATGAGAAGAACTTTCAAGAAGATCCAGTTCTCTGCCAACACTCGAGTAGTGTGAACAGTCGAAGGTTCTCTTCCTACACTTGGAGATTATAAACAGCGGAAGGTTCTCTGCCTATACTTTGAGGGTGTAAAAGGATGAAGGTACTCTTCCTACACTTGGAGGGTGTAAAAGGACAATGGTTCTCTGTCACACCGGGCAGTGGTGGAAGAGAGTTTTTATGAAGGCTTCTCCACCTTGCTGTGGGGGAAAAATGAAAGACACTAGTGGTAATAGTGCAATACCTGAAGTGGGAGACTTCAGGGAGTGGATGTAAGTCGTGTTTGACCGAACCATTATAAATCTTATGTCTTTTATTTTTCGCTACTTTTTATTTTCTTTCTATTTTTTTATCTGTGGTTAAAAAATCATTTTTAAAAAATCACTAAATTTAAATCGGTTTAGGAAGAAATTGTTTAAATTACCAATTCACCCCCCCCCCCCTCTTGGTTAGCCGTTGGGACAAAAGCTTAGGTCTAACAACCTAATTCATAATTAACAAGTTTCTACATTATTTAATTTATATTTTTAACATTTATAGCTAATTTTTAGATTTTTAGCTAATGTTGTGAACATATTGAAAGTACTAATGTAGAATCTCATATTATGCATGTTTTCAATATTTCATATTCTTAATTTATTATCCTGATCAAGGAATATTAAATTAAATATGAGTATTTGAATGGAATACTGGCATGACCATACATAGGATGTTAAATCTTCTAGGTTCTATAAAGAAATTAGAATTATAAGAAGGTTATAAACCTCCTTTTTTTACCTCTACAAGCCTTTTTATAGATCTAAGGATGCATATACTATGATCCACATCAATATTTATGAGTTTTAATAGGAAAATTTATTATTTTACATATATTAGTCCAAATATTTTTAATATCTAGTTTTTCATTTATCTTTTTGGTTTTTCTCTATATGAGGCAGAATCCAAAATCATTGATTATTATTCATTAGGATAAATCTTATATCTATAGTAGATAGTAGCAGTTTAATTATAATCTAGCATACCACTTCCTCGTTTGATCTATAGTCTCTCAATCACATTAGTGCTTGATCAACTTATATACTTATGTATCTAGTGGGTAATATAAAAAAAAAAACTAAGCATTAATTAACACCAAAGCATATTCTATTTCATTCTCGCATTCAGCTAGCTACACCCTACATCACATATATGTCATTGTTGGGAAAGTAGCGTAAATCTTAGTTGTATATTTAAACATGCGGGTATCCTATATCTTTATTTGGTAAATTTTTTATAATATTTTGAAAAAGAAAAATGTTATTTGTTAGTTTTTTGTTCTTTACATTTTAGTGCATTTTGTTTTATGTGTAGAAGATCTAGTAATGAGCCCTTGCAGTTTGACTTAAAAATTGAATGGACTTTTAAGAAATCCAAATTTCAAAAAGATTTTAATTTTAGAGATGATTGAACCAGTACAAATTTTGGGTTGTCTTAGATCTCTTAGGGAGTATGCCAATCCTGTAATAGATGGAATCCACCAGAGTGTCAATTGAACTATTATCCAGGTTAACAACTTTGAACAAAAACTTGTCATAATTTATATTTTTTGAAATTCTAAGTTTGGGTGAACTCGTATTGAGGATTCCAACCTACACTTAGAAAGATTCTTAGAAATCTATACAACATTCAAGTATAATGGTGTTAGTAATGATGTTATTAGGCTTCATTTGTTTTAAATTTTTCCAAGGGACAAAGATAATATGTGATTGGATTATTTGCCCTTAGGTTCTATCACCACTTGCAATGAGTTAGAACATAAATTTTGAGCTAAGTATTTCCCACCATCCAAAATAACCAACCTTAGGAATGATATCAAATATTTTGCCACTTTGAAGGACAGTAAATTTATAAACGTTGGTAGAGATTTATGAAAAATTCTTAGGAAATCCCCTCACCGTGATTTACTATATTGGTTGGTTATTTAGACTTTATATAATGTACTAGTAAGATCCCTTAGGTTTCTTATTGATGATGCAGTTAGATGAACTTTAATGTCTAAGAAATTTAAGGATGCCTATGAATTAATTGAGAAAATGGACACAAATAATTTTTGGTGGCCTTTAGATAGGGTTATGTCTAAGATAGTGGCTAGAGTGTATGAGTCAGATCCTTTAATTATTTTGTTTGCCCAGGTTTTTACTATCTCTAAAATGATGGATATTATTGGAGTTAGTTTAGAATAAGGATCACCTATCCAATTAGAAGAGCATGATTTGAAATTTATAGGAGAGAATAATATTCAAGGCATTCAAAATGTGAATTTGATTGAAAGAAAAAATAATTTATATTCCAATACGTACAATTCAAGTTGAATAAACCACCCTAATTTTAGTTGGTCTAATAATAATGTTTTGTAACAATCATTGGAATGCATATTAATTAAATTAAGTGGAAAATTATAATAATCCTCAATAACCTGCAATAAACCCTAGACCTTCTTTTCCCTATGGTTTTAATCAAATAGTCATTTCGGAGATAGGAGGATATCTTTGGAAGAGGTACTGATTCAATTGGGAACTCAATTGCAAAGACAAGCTAATTTAAGTTAAAAACTTGGAAAATTAATTAGGACAGCTTGCAATTTCTTTTAGTCATAGACACCTTAGAATATTGTCTAGTAATACTAAAAATAAACCAAAGGTGAAATGGAATTCTCTTAGTGTGTACCACTTGAGGGGTGGTACTGATGTATCCCAACCAAAATGATAAATCTAGTGCCTAAAGACTATAAATTTAACATTGTTTGGGAAGCAACCCAATTCTATCATGTGTTTTAATTATTAGTTAGTTTACTTGTGAGTTTTATAGTTTGTAATTTATGTTTAAAATTTTATAAATTTATCATATGTATTACTATTAAGTCATTAAGTTTGATTTTGACTAATTAATGATTTTTTTTGAGAAAAAGTTATATTGCTAAATTTGAACTGCACCATAGCAACATACAAACTTAATAATACTGCACTGGAGTCCTAAGAAAATTCTCTTTATACAATGCCACAACATAGTCCTTAATAACATCACAGTGCTATGTTACAATATTGAGTGCTTTGACTCTATCCTCTTGAGTGTTGCTGTATTAAGTTATATATTTCTACAATATTACTGGCAGTAGATTCAATAAACCATACCTACATCACTTTTTCATTATGAAGTTTTATTGAGTGCCCCAGTGTTGTCATCAACGCTGCAATGTTAAGTTAAAATCTTAATTATGTTAGTTGGAGAACCACAACAATGGTCTTTGTTAATGCCGCAGGGATCTCACATATTAAATGCCTCAATATTTCTACAATCAAAAGGTGGGTGTTTCTTTTTCATATGCCCATACCACAATGCCATGTATGTTGCACATTATAGTGTTATTCGATGTGACTATTTTGTCATTTTATATCCTTTAGCACCACAATGCTGCTCTTTTGAGCACCATAATGCTCATTCTATCTATATATATAATTAGTTTAATTTTAATCGTCACTGCATTCAAACTCACATATCCTCTATATTTTCTACATTTTCTCTTTTGTTTGTAACTTAGTATAGCAATGTCCCCAACACGTTTGGATTTAAGAAGAGAGATTCTTTTTCCTTTGAAAAGAGATGATTTATTTTTTTGGAATCTAAAGAGCAATATGCACATTTTTTTGTGAATAAGCAATTCATCCCAGAGCGACAATCTCTAAACCCAGGTGGAGATATAATACTTATGATTATGAATTAGATTTGGGGAACTCTTTGTGATGAACACTATTGTTTATATTTTTGTTATCCATGAGCATTTTTCCAATGATGAGGAGGAACAAAATAATAAATGTTATGTTCAAGGAAAGTGGGTTTCTTTCTATCCCTCAATTATTAATTGACTTTGTAAGTTGAGAGATATGGATGATGATGATTATTATGGCTTTAGTTTAGCTCCCATTGATAATTAAGAAATTTTGATATAGCTTTATGAACCTTAGAGTGGGGAAATTTGGATGGAAATAGATGGCAAGGTAATTAATTTCCCAGCCACCTGTTTGGCCAAAGTTTCAAAAACATGGCCTTATTTCATTTCAGCTCATATTTTGCTAAGAAGAAATATTAGTGAGGTCACTAAAGACTAGCTATTCTAAATTATTCCATTTAGGTGGAGCACTCTATTAATGTTGGAAATTTTATTCATTCATCCCTTATGTATATCATTAGGGGCACAACTTCGGTATGTTTTGGTCACCCTCACTAATTTTTCTTAGTACGTTAAATCTTGAATCTATAGTAGACGATAGCAGTTTAGTATTAATATTGAAAAACACTTTCTTGTGGGATTGATACATTATCAACTTGGTGCAAGATAAGTTAGTTTCTATTAGGTTTTGATACAGTTGGGCTAACTTGAGTTAGTCTAATTGGGTGATCCAAGCTAGCCTAAGGCTTGGGTTAGCTAGGTACAATTCTTTAGGACATGTGCATGCTATTGGCTAAGACTAAGGTCATGGTTCAATGGATTTTGTGTTTAACCATATAGGATATGTGTCTAGTTCAAGTGTACCATATATGGTCTAAGGGTTCTAATATGCTTAAGTAATTTCATGCAAGTGTTTAGAGAGTTTAGGACTGAAATACCTATGGTGCACCAAAAGGTGGGGGGGGGGGGGGGGGGGGGGGGTCAATTGGTATTTTAAAAATTTTCTTAATATTGTTTTCTTAAAATCAAATCAAAAAATTATGTGAAATCTTTAATAAATTTTATTTAAAAAAAAAAAAGAAATAAAAATGTTTATTTTTTTAACTTTTAAAAAATATTCTATTTTATTTTTACCTTTTATCTAAGATTTCAATATAAAAATTTTCAACCTTAACTTTTCTTAAGATCAACCAAGTAAACCAAAGTGCAGCAGAGTAAAAGCAAGAACGTAGATGCTGGAAAGTAAGGAAAATACAAACTAAATTTGTAATGGTTTAATCAAATTGACTTACGTCCACTCCCCAAAGGTTCTCCTTTTTTGGCATTACACTAAATCACTCTCCTTCTCAAATAGGTGGAGAATAACCATTACAAACTCTTCTGAGCTTGAATCTCACTCCTTCCTCCTCCTTTCCTAGCAGAGATGCCACTCCCTCCTTCAGCTCCACACATAGTAGAGATGTCACTCCCTTCTTTAGCTCCTTGTAGTGATGGAGTCATTCCTCCTTTAGTTCTTTGTTATATCAAAGATTCCATCCCTTCTTTAGCTCCTCACTATTGTTAAAATGTCATCCCGCCCTCAAGTTCTTTGTTATGGAAGAGATTCCATCTCCTAGCCTCCTCGATTGATAAGTATTTTGCCAAAATAATTTTCCTAGAACTCTTCTCCAAAAGCTCCATCACCATAACATAGAGGATCCATAGCACAGGCTAACTAGAAGAATCATGTGACTCCCTCACACCCCTTAACACCCTTAAGGAAATTTTTTCTCAACCTCACCTTTTTTTCCCCCAAGTCATATAAGCTCTCAAACAAGCAAGGAGTCTACCTCTCCTTCTCTTAAACTATTTCTTTGAAAAATGACCTCTGGTACTCAACTTTAGACCCTCAAGCCTTTATTAAAAGAATTAAAGAGTGATATTTAAATTAAAATGATAATTTCAAATTTAATTACACTGATCATATAATATGATACTCAAATCATTCTTTCTGGCAAGTTCAATTCTATTTTTGATCATCATATATGATATGAAGTTATATAATATGATTAGTTATATCAAATCAAGATTTATTCTGGATGAAATAAAGTTCATTCGCTAAGCACTTGAGTTGATTAAACTATATAATTCATATTGTACAGTATGATCATTAATTAGCATGTGACCATAATATGATTCCTTAATATATGAGACAAAATTAGCCAACATTCATAAATTTTGTATAGTACAATCCATTCAAATTTTAAATTTATTTTATTTTCGTAATGTAGATTCAATGATTTGGTTTAAGAAAAATAGTTGATCATCCTCCATAATTGGAGATTATACAATATGATTATTTATAACTCAATTTAAGTAATTTGAACTAATTAAACATTTATATTAATTTTGTATTTAACATATCATATAGAATTATTTGGATCATACAACATGATAATCATAAAAATGAAAAGTATATACTATATGATTACTTACTGACTTTAGGCCCTAATAATACACTATCCTATGTCTTGATTCTTCAATTCTTCTCAGTGTATGTTGAACTTGAAATGATTAGTTACACATAAAATAATATGTAATGCATAAAGTAGGAATAAGTAAATGATCACTCAATAATATTTATAATCATCAAAACATAAGGTTGGGCTCTCAGATTTTAAAAATCTCCCCTTTTCATTGTTTTGTTTTTTTAATCAAAATTTTCTAGGCAACATATAACAATTCAAACACTTAAAAACTTAAAATAAGAAAACTTAACTATTAAAAAAAAACAATACATCCTACAATTTTTGTGGTCATAAAAAGTGAGTGTAGAAAGTACAACACACTAAAAGAAAATAAAGAGTACAATAATAGAAACACACAAACACATAAATGACAATAAAGGAATAAAGACATAGTAACAACCCACACCATAAAGTAACTTACTTTCCTAAGCTATTATATCAATAACTCCCAATTTAGGTAAACAACATAAAATCCTACTTACTTTTTTAGCATTTGATATGTGTCTACTTAAAGCATGCAGTGATGTAAAGATTTTTGAAAATCTAGTGTACATATACTAAATAGATTTAGTAGGTTGCATGCTTAATATTTTGTATTCATGCAAAAGTAAATTCACGTGAAATTGCTTGATTGACTAGTTCCTTCATACATTATGCAAAGCCTATCCGAAATATTCAAACTCTTCTGAGTAAATCACGTGAAATTACTTAAATTCTTTTTCTTGAAATCAAATCAAAGAGTTTTAATGAAGCTTTAAAAAAAAATTTCAAACAAAAAATAAGAAACAATTTTTGTTTCAAACCAATAGAAATATTCCATTTTTTTTATTTTTCTATTTGAACTATGATTTCAATCAGAAATTCTTAGCCATAACTTTTCATATGATTAAACAATTAAACCAAAGTGTAGGAAATTAAATTCAAGAAAGTATATGTTATAAAGTAAAGAAAATGCAAACCATATTTATAGTGGTTAGATTTAATGAACCAATGTCCACTCCCCAAAGGTCCTTGAGTCAATGGCATGCTAAATAAACTTAAGAGGGGGTAAGGGAACATGAAAAGCATCAGGTGTAACATCACTAAACCCTAAAAGAAGAGGAGTGGCCACAATAGGTATGTGATTTTCTTTATCATAAGGTGTCACTTCTTTCACATATAATAATTATAGGGATGTTAAATTAATAAATTCCTTTTGATTTGTTCTAAATCACATAATTTTTATTGTTAAGGTTAAAAAATAAGTATAATAGTGGTGCTAGAACTAGGAATAGAAATGCGAATGTTATCCCTTGCCTATTATGTTTATTTAAAGTTTAGTGCCTTTGATATGATTAGGTTTGGGAGATAAATTAGTGTTTCTTTTATTAGGTGCTATGATGGATTTCTTCTCCATATGTTAAACTGGTAGGAGTTTGGTGATTTTGTTATTATGCTTTAAAATATATGTATTTTCATATCATAATGAGTCCAATTTAAGTCATACAACAAGGGCCAACCTAATAAAATATGAGTAATGTCTATGGGGAGGACATCACACAAAACTTTATATTCATAACTACTAATTCTAATGGGAACCAAAAACCTACTTGTTATGGTCAATGATGTATGATTGACCCAAATAACATGAAAAGGCTCAGTGTGTGGTTTAGTCTTGAGATTATCACTAATGATGGTATGGGCTGAGATGACATTCATTGCACTTCTTCCATCTATAATTAAACTACTCCTAATCTCATTACACATAACATACACACTAAAAATATTTTTTTCTTCTCCAATCAACTATTTCACTTTTTGGTACAATTAGACATTACATCACATTGATTTGGGGATCACCTATTAACTCTAACTCTTTATTAAAAAGAGGTGTATCATCATAAACTTCTTATAGGTCATCATCTACAAGAGCCTCAATTTCTTCCAAAAGAATAATTTGAACCTCTATAGTCTAAAGATGAAGGGTATATAGATTCAAGAGACTAAAATTTAACATATAGATGTAAAAAAAAAAATTTATTCTAAGTTTAAGAATTTTCTAAGTGAAGAGGGTGGTATAAAGACATTTTATGTCCCAAGCTCTTCTTAGCAAGTTTAAGTCTTTTATATATAATTATTTTAAACTTTAAACACATAAAATTTTATTCAAATATATTCCTATTTATGTAACTTAGAATTCATGAAAAAAAATGTCTAGATCTATAAGCCTAATCTCTTAAGTTGACAAACTATTCAATTTTTTATAAAAAGAATAAGCAACTAACACAAAAATTAAAAATGCATATATAAAGTTTTGCATGCATCAAGGTAATTTTGTAGTTTACTTGAGATGGAGCACACTCTTAGAAATATTTTAACTTAAGAAAAATTTAATGTGTACGTTCATAGAGATATTTGCTAGGTTGTTTAGAGGAGTCATTAATTATGTCTCATGCATACACCATAGATATTAATAAAAATAAATATATAATAAAAATATTTACATATCTTAAATTTTCTGGAGTATCTCTCAATGTTTTGGAGGTAAGTCTACTATAAGAAAATTCTTCTCAGTTGTCCAAACATTCTAGCCAGCATACTTCTTCTCAAATTTGCTCTAATACAAAATATGATTATGGTGGGCTGTATTTTGGTGAGATTAATGGACATAAAAAGGACATGGATATTTAATTTTATATTTAAAGAATTATTTTAAAGTTTATGGTAAAATGATGTGGGGTTCAGAGGGGTGTAATAGTAGAAATGCTAATATTATTCTAGTTTAGGCGGATTTGGAAGATCACTTTAGATAGTGATCTTTATGTGATATAAATGACTATTAAATATGGTGGAAGTTTATATTATGATGTGAAATTTTGACAAGGAGTTGATTGTAGATTTTGGTGGAGTTTAAGATGATGTTGAAGTGTATGGAATAAGACTAGGTCTAAGTATTCCATATTTAAGTTAATGGATATATAGAATATTGAAGGGTTCTATAATTTTGATTGCTAGTTTATTGGTCATAGATAATGCTTATGAGTTTGGGTAAAATTTTTGAATAAATTAAAGTAGGTGTTTAAGAAGATTTCTCTATAACATAAAAGAAATAAAGATAACTACATAATCTCGCCAAAGAAAACACACACACTTGAAGTCACCAAGAATCGAACAAATGATGAGAACTTCTCCAAAAAATTAATTCTTACCAAAGATAAAAATTATAATACATATCAACCCATATTTTATTGAACTACAAGATAACTATTAGAAAAAACAAGGAAAAAATGGAGGGGGTTGGTGGAAATAGAGCGGGTTGGTGGACATTAAAGAAGAGTTCCACACACCCATTCCACCTACCCTTTTTTTATAGCCTCATCCCTATCTAAACATTTTATGACTCATCATGCAAGCTTCTAGATGATAAATAAAATATAAACTATAGTTAAAATATTTCAAACTATAAGATTCTTATTGGGCTCATTATTAGGATCGTATAATTGGGACTTTTCTTTGATACTTTATTGGGCTTTTTCCATATCAATTATAATTGGACTTTTAGCATGATTATCTTTCTCCACATGATGTGCTACATCACTTGACCTTCTATTGAGTTAGAATATACATGTTGGGATACATTGTACATTGTAATAAACTCCCTTAGAAGTCTTCCTAGTAATCCACCTGATTGTATACTCGTAAATCTACCACCACCACAAATTAAGAATCCTTCATTAACTATCCTATATAGGGCCACTACTAGCCTGACTTGTATATACTTTAAATCATCCCACTACCCTTTGTGGAACTGAGCCACCTTATGACTTGGCTAGCCATACTTAAAGTGTTGTCCCATTAATAGATATTATCTAGTCATGTACATGATTCTACAAAATCTATGGACATAAGAATTATAAACTTTTTTATGCTAACTTTACCTCTAGATGCTCTCTTCTAAACTTCTTCATGTTAGCATCCCAATTTTGTTGGGTGGAAATCAAATCTATCTCGACCACCCTAGCCTTCTTAACTAAATTGGAAAAAATCATGTATGTGAAAAGGTACTAATGAATGCCTCAAATTATCTATCAAACCCTCAAAAAGTAATAATACTTCTACTCAAGAGTACTAACCAACCAAGGACCATACCTAGAAAGAGAAATAAACTCCACCTTGTATTGCATCACTATCTTTCCTCCTTGAATTGGCCTAAAAAATGATTTCCTATATCTACTAACTGGTATATGGTTGCATAAATCAACTCTTGAAGGCTTCCATAATCACCTCCTAATAGTTTTCTTCATTTAGTCTTCCAAACATCTCTCCCTCTGCTGACCTATCCACAAGTGATCTGCCTCTCCATCCAAACAAAATATGGTGAATTACACCTTTCTACTTCAAGATACTTCATACTTCTAATGATTTTTAAATAATATCAACCATTCTTTAGATGCTTGAGGCTCTACTGCTCTTTAAAATCAAGGAGGCATCAATCTGAGAAATAATTAAAAGTGCTTATGTATCTTATTTCCTCTCACTCCCATCATCCTAGTCTGGGCCTTACCAATAAACTAGGTTACTAATCCTGCAAACTATATCATTGAATTAGATGTCATTGCACCTATAGTACTATATACTATAGTAGCTTAATTAGAACTCTATTCATCAACTAGTTATTTCTTTTGGGGTTCATGATACATCAACGCTTTATCTAAGCTAAGGAGGGAGTTCAACTACACGCATACATTTATCACTTATTATTAGAAAAATATTTAAATTAATCCCTAGCTACTTTATCTTAATAGTATAAATCATTTCTTATAGCTCTGGTTATAATCCTATCTTTCTAAACTATTGCTTTGCTACCACTCTATCATGCCACGGGATCTAAGAGAATGATTATATCTCTAAATCTAAATTTTATTATTTATTTTTTCCAATCATAATGTTGATAAACCAGAGCCAGCTAAGTAAATTAAAATAATATTAAGATTTGCAAAATTATTCAAAATTTACTTCCCAAAAATCATGTATAATAATACACTTCATATAATATTTATACCATCTTATGTCTGATAATTGACAATCCTACCCTTATCAATTCAATTTTGTGGGGCTATTTTCATTTCTTAAAAGATTAGGGAAATTTCATAGGGTGAGCATAATAAGCTTAGGAGACTTTTTCTATATTCACATCAAAGAAATCAATATCCATTTTAATATAAACAATAAATGGTTCAAAGAATATGATAAGCAATAGAGTATACACTAGGTGCTAACAGTAATAACTTATAAGAACTTTAACATTCTTGTGATCCAAAAATGTTAATATAATAATTACTACCTTACTTTGCCCAAAATGTTTATCATTGTCTCTTTCAGATAAATACCTTCATATGGCTATTAGAGTACCTATCATCAAACCCATTACTTATGCTTCTATAGATCGATTACTTCATAGAGGTATCAAGCATATCTGAATGTACTTGCTATTAGAAAATTTCTTTAACTTAAATTTATTTAAATGTCCAAATATGCAATGCATGAATACATTGTGCAAATGTCTTGATCCCTACTTATAATTCAACTTTCACTTATGTCTCCTTTTAAAACTCCCATACCTGCAAAAGGTAAGTGGGGTTAGAATAGAATAGAAGTCTCCCACATCCACACAGGCTAGATGGGGTCAAAATAGAGTAGATACCTCCCACATCAACACAAGATATATGGGGTTAAAGTAGAACAAAAAAGGCTCTTGTATATGTTCATGAAGTATACTTATATAATCTTAAAAATCAAAATTTCACTAATTTCATGCCATGAATTTTGCAATATGAATGTAACAGTTGATAATTATGACTTTAAATATAAGTATGATGATGCATGAATTACTAGAATTACCATAGTGTGGTAACATTGCATGTGTAAAGTCCTAAAACTTATACTTTTAGAAGAATATTAAAAAAAATCTTTAGGCAAAGCACAAATACAAACCAAATCACCACAAAGAAATAACGTGCGGAAGAAATAAATACGGAAGTAGAAAATAAGAACACAAGGGTTTATAGTGGTTTGGTTAACTCGACCTACGTCCACTCCCCGAAGGCGCCCTCCGAGTATTGCACTACAATTGTGACTCTCCTTTAGCCCCCACAGCTAGGCAGAGAAGCCTTTACAAACACCTCCTTTTTCCACACCCGGCAAGGCAGAGAACCTTCCTCCTTTTGCTTCCTCCTGAAGCAGGCAGAGAACCTCGATCGCTTGCTGGAACTTATCTCTCCCCACCCTTCCAAGGATAAGATACTCTAGGAAAGAAGAAGTGGAACAATGCTTGGAGCAACCCTTGTGAATCCCTTCACAAGCTCCCCCTCATAAGATCCTCTCTCTCTCTCCTTTAGGTTTTCAGAGGTCAAGACAGTGGCCAAGGATCATAAAAATGTTGAACAAGAGCTCTTAAATAGAACTGCTTCAAAGGAGCTCATTAATTGCAAGTACAAGGATGATATGAACATCGTCCTGGCCGATCAGTAAAAATCCCATGAGATCGATGCCCTGAATGCAAACTGGATGATTGAAAATTGACTGGATCGTCCTGGACGATATTACGATCATCCAGGCTGATCAGTTCAAATCAGAGAAAAATCGTCCAGAGCATCGCCCTGAATTTATGCTGGCTGATATTAATCGTCCAGGAGTAACTAACGTTTTTGAAAAGATCATCCTGACAAATCCTGCGATCATTCAGGATGATGTGATCGTATCAATCTTCCTTAATTACTTCTTTGATTTGTCTAATTAATTAAGGCATAATTGTGAATATCATCCAGGCCGATCCAAGATCGTCCTCGCCTATTTCCAAAAATACATAATACCTTAATTGTTTATGGCGGCAATTTCTTTTTGTTTTGATCCTATCGTCCTGGCCGATACATGTATCATCTAGGACGATTTGCTAATGACGGCTGCCTTAATTAAGAACCCCTGATTAGAATTTTTTATTTAAGTCAGATCGTCTAGGACGATGTAAATATCGTCCTGGCCGATTTGAGTAAAAACAGAATTTCTAAGTCTCTCAAATGTGTGTGTTTTGCATTAGTCACACCAATGATTATAATTAACTCTAGAGGGAAAAAAAATAAAATTACAAACTGACTCAACCCTAATCTACCCCATCTTGAGTTGATTCTGATTTCCGTTCGATCTTTGAGTCCTGAAAAGTTAGTAGAAAAAAGCAGTCATAGTGAAGCAAGATATGTTTTCTATCATCAAAATCATAATCTAAAAATATGTTTGTAACAATCTCCCCCTTTTTGATGATGGCAAACACAAGTGGGAAAATCTCAGTAAAAATAGCAGTTCATTAAAATTTCAAAGTTAAAGGCATTAACTTTTCCTACCACATCCTACTCCCTCTTTTTTCATCACAAAAAGAGGGTCCTAGACACACATAAAGAAAAAGAAAAAATATAACAGAAACTAAAACAAACTTCTAGACAAACTACTTGGTCATGCTGGTGGTGGTGGTGAGTAATGTAGCTGTCAAAATGGGCTAAGTCCTCTGTGCGGTGCTGCTCGTAGCGGGCCATGTCCTCAGAATGTTGCTGCTCCTGTGCAACAATGTAAGCATCGAAATGGGTCTCCCATTGATCAAACCTCTCCACTAACTTGTCAAGCTGCGAGTGCTGTTGAAAAGCAGTAGGATCAGGAATAGGAGCGGGAGCGGGAGCCTCCTCCTCCTCAGCCTCCAGAGGTTCCTCATCACCTGGGTGGAGACGAGTACTGTGAATGGTATTGAAGGAACTGTTTCATTAGAAGAGAGTTGAGAGATTGAGAGGAGTGGGATATTGAAGTTGAGATTTGGTTTGGAGGACATAGGTTATGAGGTGTCCTAAAACTAGATTGGTTTTCTCTTATGACTTGGATCATGGATTGTGGTTAAATTATCAATGTACCAAAAAATTAAGTCAGCAGAATTAAATTCTCTATGAGCCATGATGTAAAAAGTAGTCAGAGAAAGTAGAGGAGTGATGTGGATTTGGTCAAAATCTGAATAAGGTAGAATATCCGATCTTGTTAATCCCTAGCTCGGACTTCTTTCAGGGCAATAATCATCTTTTTGTTAAAAGGTCTAACTCAGAAAAACTTTACTGGGTAAAAAGAAGATCTAATCAAAACTTTGTTACAAAGAAAATATCTTATAAATAATATAACAAAGTAATTTGTCTCAATCATGGAATTTGAAATCAAGCCTTTGAAAGCATCAAATAACCAATGAGTTCTCTAAGTTTTAAAAGTTTTGAAAGAAGAGGATAGCTTGCATTTAGTGGGCTCATTTTATGCCTCTTGTTATTTTGATTGGCTCTTTGAGCATCTTTTTTAGTTTTGATACACTTTTGTGTATATAGTTTTCTTTTTAATTTTGCGTCATTGGCCTCTTTCCTTTTTAATTCTTGCAAGCTAAAAACTCTTTAACAAACCCTTTAAAAAGCACCTTAGTTGTGAGTATATCCTCCAAATATTAGAGAATAGGATCTCTCTCTCTAACATAGGGAAGAACAAGTCACAAAAAAAAATCATAATCATGTGATAAATGCAATGGTAAGATTTCAATTAATTTGAAAGATATATAAGAACTTTGGATATTATGCACAAGATAGATTATTGTAGCAAGATAAAAAGAATCTTTGTTTCAAAAACCAATTGTCAATATGAGATAGACTTTTGTCTAGAAAAAAAAATTATGTCACTAAAAGAGGTTAGAGGGAGGGAAATCATCAACGGTGTTTCTCCCTTTAACCGATTTAGATATGATAATCAGTGACTTTAAATCTCCAAAATCTAAAAGCTTAAAAAAATAATCATATAGAAAACCAATCATAAAAGCAAAGTGAAAATAAAATAATCTAAAACAACAAAAAGCTAGCACACAACAAAAATAACACTAAACTAATTAAAAAATATTTCAAGAAATTATAAACTAGCAAGTATAAGCATTTATGAGCTGCGAGCCTCCATAAGTCCAATTATCCTATGCTCCCACGAGGTCTTTGGTGAGAGCACACCTGCAAAACTCAATAACAGATAGATTTAGGAACCCAAACTAGTTTGGGTCCCTTCTTAGGAAAAGTAGATTACAATGCAGGTGTAGTATGCTGTGAATCATGTACCATAGGTCTCCACACCCAATGTGTACTAAGGTGAACAGTGCAAGTGTGTGAGATGTGTCCTAGTATGCCACATGAAAAACATCTAACTCCAAAAAAAGGTTTTCTTAAATGGTTTGAGTTATAATGCCTCTTCTTAGGTCTTGGCTTTTGATCAAGACTAGGCATCATCCAAGTTTTGTTAAATGTATCCAATTCATTTTTAATCCTCAAGTTTGTATTTTTTAGAACATCATTCTCAACCCTCAAGTTTTTATCTTTCTCTTTAGATTTCTTAAAATCAGATTGAAGAGAGGAGTGTGAAACTTTTAATGCTTTATTCTCATCAATTAATTTCAAGTCCTTTTTATTCAAATCTTCAAATTCATCAAGAAGAGCCACGTGATTAGAATCAATTGTTGAGTGATCTTTAAGAATAACTTCATACTCTTTTTATAAATTTACAAGTTCCAATTTTATGTTAGCATGAGTCTTCTAAAGTTTTTTGTATGATGCATGGATTTTCTCACAAATCTCAAACAATTCATCATAGGTTGGTTTACATACATCTTCCTCATCACTTTGCTCAATATGATCTTCCCCCATTAAGCACAGGTTCATTGTCTCTTCCTCTGGTTCAGTCTCAGAGGAATCAGTACCAGATTATGCCCATAATGCCTTTTAGACTCTCTTCTTGTCCTTCCTAAACTTAGGTTTCTCTTCACCCTTTTCCTTTTCTTTGCTCGAGTGATCTTGAAGTGTAGGACAATCAGCTTTCACATGTCCAGGATTCCTGCATTCATAACAAACAATATCAGAAGATCCTTTAAAATATTTGATATCCTTACCCTTTCTCCAATGATGCCTTTACTTCTTCCTTAGAAAGTTTTTGAATTGCCTTGAGATGAACGCAACTTCATCGCTCTCAGACTTGGAAGAATAGGAGTCAGATTTGTGTTCCTTCAGTGCTATCATTTTTTCTTTCTTCTTCTCACCTGCATCAAGATTTCTTTGATTCACCCCTTGCTCATAAGCAATGAGTGAGCCAAGTAAGTTATCAATCGAGTACGTGTTCAAATCCTTAGATTCAGTTATAGTAGTAATTTTTGCATCAAAAGAGGAAGGCAAGCATCGTAAAATCTTGTTTACTTTTTCAACATTCGAAATCTCTCTTCCTAATGCATGCAAGGAAGTAACAATATGAGTAAATCTTGTATACATTTCATAAATTGATTCATGAGATTTCATACAAAAACGTTCATAGTTATACAAGAGAATGTTCAACTAGGATTACTTAACTTCATTAATGCCTTCATAAGTGATACATAATTTATCCAAATTTCTTTATCAGTTTTGCAAGTGGAAACAAACATGTAGTCTTCTGATTTTAAAGCACATAAAAAATAATTAAGATATTTTGCATTCAATTGAGCCAAATCCCTATCATCTAAAGTCCATTCAGTAAAAGGAAGTGGAACAGTAATGTTGTTAAGTTTACCAGTTGGAGGTGTGTAACCATCCGTAACAAGCATCCACATGCGATAATTAGTAGATTGTAAAAACATAGACATGTGAGTTTTCCAAAAATCAAATGGGACATTATCAAACAAAGGTGGTCGGGTAATAGAATACTCCTCCGGTGTATTACGATTCCAAAGTTAGCCATGGACTAAATTCAAAAAGTTTTCAAACTTAATTTTTATGAATCCCGCTCTAATACCACTTGAAAGTTCATTAGGCATGTTAAGCCCTATAGAACTGGCCCAAGGCTAATCAAGAGGAGGGCGGGGGTGAATTAGTATTTAAAAAAAAATCTTTAGGCAAAGCACAAATATAAACCAAACCACCACAAAGAAATAACGTGTAAAAGAAATAAATGCGGAAGCAGTAAAAACAAGAACACAAGGGTTTATAGTGGTTCGGTCAACTCGATCTACGTCCACTCCCCGGAGGTGCCCTCCGAGTATTTCAATATGATCGTGACTCTCCTTTAGCCCCAAAGCTAGGCGGAGAAGCCTTTACAAACACCTCTTTTTTCCACACCTGACAAAGCAGAGAACCTTCCTCCTTTTGCTTCCTCCTGAAGTAGGCAGAAAACCTCGATCGCTTGCTGGAACTTACCTCTCCCAACCCTTCCAAGGACAAGAGACTCTATGGAAGAAGAAGTGGAACAATGCTTGGAGCAACCCTTGTGAATCCCCTCACAAGCTCCCCCTCACAAGATCCTCTCTCTGTCTCTCTCCCTCTATCTCTCCTTTAGGTTTTCTCAGGTCAAGACAGTAGCCAAGGATCATAAAAATATTGAACAAGAGCTCTTAAATAGAAGAGCTTCAAATGAGCTCATTAATTGCAAGTTGTCAACAATATCGTCCAGGATGATATGAACATCGTCCTGGCCGATCAGTATAAATCCCATGAGATCAGTCAGGGCATTGCCCTTAATGCAAACTAGATGATTGAAAATTGACTGGATCATCCCGGATGATATTATAATCATCCAGGTCGATCAGTTCAAATCAGAGGAAAATCATCCAGAGCATCGCCCTGAATTTCTACTGGCCGATATTAATCGTCTAGGAGTAACTAAGGTTTTTCAAGAGATCGTCCTGGCCGATCCTGCGATTGTCCAGGATGATGTGATATTATCAATCATCCTTAATTACTTCCTTGATTTGTCTGATTAATTAAGTCATAATTGTGAATATCATCCAAGCCGATCCAAGATAATCCTGGCCTATTTCCAAAAATACAGAATACCTTAATTGTTTATGGAGGCAATTTCTTTTGATTTTGATCCTATCGTCGTGGCCGATACACGTATCGTCCAGGCTGATTTGCTAATGACGTCTGCCTTAATTAAGAACCCCTGATTAGAATTTCTATTTTAAGCTAGATCGTCCAGGATGATGTAAATATCGTCATGGCCGATTTGAGTAAAAACAAAAATTCTAAGTCTCTCTTGTGTGTGTGTAGGGTTACTTTGCATTAGTCACACCAAAGATCTAAAGCATTCGTGATTTTACTTTTCAACTAGCATGCACTGCATTAAAAATCTATTATATTAAAATTTAATTGCATTAGCTAGGATTATTCGACGTACATAAGTCTAGGACCAATTAAGAAACTCTCTAGATATCAGTCCTACTTTAAAAAATTAAACCCACCCATTTATCATTCATTAATGACCTGACAGCATGGTTTTAAAATGATTAGGTGGTTAGCTGGCTCCCCAATCCAGGCTGAGGTAAGTCCAGGTGTTGCATTACTTAGATTTAGGCTTCAAGGCTACTACATTCGATCTAGTAGTATGCCTAAAATAGTGGATAGGTCCCTTCTCTTCAGGGATTATAAATCCTACTTATCTATCTCATATGGATGACGCCACCTCCATCTTTTCTCTCACGTATGTGTTGCGTGCTTGATTTCTTTTATTCCAGTTTCTCTTTAGTATCCTAGACCCTCCAAATGCTGGTGTGAACCACGCATACGGATTGAGCCAAATCAGACCTTTCTTCCCTTTGGATAGGACATTCTAGTCTTAGCCCTATGTGTCAATCCTATTTTAGGAAAAGATAATATATGATCCTTAATCAAGAGTCTTCTCAGGCTCTAGCCTGATATGTAATTAATAGTGGGATCTTGGGCCCGTTGGAAACTAAATTCTACCACCTACTAAACCCCATCCAATTTGATATATTAGGTGGGGGAAACCCGTTGCAATTTAGGCTAAATATATTATTTCCATCGAGGTGCATTGGCGAGAGCCACTATCCTTTATAGTTAATCGTATGTATGGTCTAATCTACCCTTCTACTTGGCCCATTTGTGAGGAGCGTCTAGGCCTGCGATCGTCTCTATTCCACGGGGTAGGTGCGGTCGTATACCCCTTCCGCAATCATGCAGTCGTAGCGGTGCTCTTTCGGAGATCCACAGGTTTCTGGCAACCACGATGGGACCTATTTCTCTCTTCATCTTTGGATCATATATTATATTTTCTTGTGTGTACTCTGGGATTGGTACTTCTTAGATTAGGTCTATTCCACTTTTAGTTAGGGTCTTCCCTTAGTTAAGATTTCTTCTCCATAGCTAGAGTTTCTCCCTACTCTACTTTTTTTCAGCCTTCCAGGCTATTCCGTACCTTATCCATCTTTATACTTTCCTTATTCGTTCCTTCTTTCTTGATTTCAATTCTAACTAATTCTTTTTCAATTACTTTTCTAGGTAGCAGTGTCATGGCTCCTTTCGTTCCTTCAGCTACTTTCAATTCTGGCTCGGATATACGGGTGACTCTTCTTGAGTCCCTGCTCACTAGTCTACCCGTTGGAGGTGAAAGTTCGATGGGATGTTAAGCCCTATAAACTTAGTCCCAAAGCTAAAAAGAGAGGTGAATTGGATAATAAAAAGGATTCTTTAAACAAAGAAATAAAATCACAAACCAAATCACCACAAGAAAAACCAAGTGCGGAAATTAAAATGCGGAGGAAATAATAAGAAAAGAACACACCGGATTTATAGTGGTTCGGTCAAACCTTGACCTACGTCCACTCCTTGGAGGCACCCTCCAAGTATTACACTAACACAAAGTGACTCTCCTTTAGCTTCGAAAGATAGGTGGAGAAGCCCTTACAAAATCACTTCCACCTCTCCCGTTGCGGCGGAGTTGCCGGGTCCTTTGACACCAAAGAGACTTCTTCTTTGGTGAACTTACCTCGAGACAAGACTTGAATCCGATGGTACTAAGGTGCAAGTTCGCCGGAGCAACCGTGTGGAACCCCATCCACACTCCCTTGAGTCCCCCCTCACAGGATCTTCTCCCTCTCTCAAACTCCACCCTTTCCTCTCTCCCTTTCAAGCTCTCTCTTCAAGTTTCCCCCACAAGAACGAAGCTACAATGGCTGCCAAAGACACTTACAAAGTGCCTTGTCAAAGCTTAAATAGAAGAGCTAAAAATGAGCTCATTAATGCAAGTTGTCGATATTATCGTCCAGGATGATATACATATCATCTTGGCCGATTAGTTCAAATATGAGGAAAATCGTCCTGAATATCGCCCTGAAATGAAGCTGGACGATGTCTAATCGGCCCAGACGATCTTGCGATCGGCCTGGACAAAATCCCCATTAATTGCTTTCCAAAACTGCCTTTGAAATTTTGGAAAAATTGTCCTGGATCGGCCAGGCCGATATTTTATAGTCCAGGCCGATATACTAGGACGATATCCAAAAAAAAGATTTTCCTAAGTAGATATGGCGGCAGATTCTTGCTGAATTGAGTCGATCGTCCTGGCCGATACAAAATCGTCCAGGACGATGTGTTTTGCAAAAAGACGGCTGCTTTAATGAGAATGCCCTAACTAGGATTTCTACTTTTGTCAGATCGTCCAGGACGATATAAATATCGTCCCGGATGATATTACCAAAAATAAAAATCTTTTAGGGCACAATAAAAAATCTTCCACGTTATAAATCATCAGATACCACACCAAATACAACAGACTCAAGAAAGGAAAAAGGTTACAAACTGACACAGACCTAGTCTGAGCTGGTTCCAGATTGCAGTCTGATCGTGTGGACCTGAAACAATAGCACATAAGGCAATCGTAGAGAAATAAGGAATGTTTGATATCATCAAAATCATAGATCCGTAACAGGAGGGATCACTTTTGGTTCCTTCATAGACTTGGCATTCGTCACTCTTAGCAGACCCACCTCAATTGAGGTTGCTACATTCTCTCCTCCCTAGAGGAGAGGACATGCAGCCATGGGCCCTTTTGAATGTCAAGCCGCTTGGCGAATAGCTCGGGCACCTGCTCATCCTGTTCCATACCTGAGTAGCCAGTGCACCCTATGGCTAGGCGACCATTGCCTAGGCCACTTCCAGTTCCCCTGTTCGTCCTATAGTTAAGCGACCAGTGCCTGTCGCTCCTATTGCACAGGTTGCTCTAGCCCCTCAGCACCGACAGCATGCTGTTGTTACCCCTATTATTCCGACGGAGGTTCCTCGAGTTCGGGTTCCCCCTCCCACTTCTGCTAGGAAGAGGGGTGCCCAGACTAATGCTCATTCACCCTCTTCTCACCGAGTTTCTATTTTTGTTCGGCTCTCTCACACTGAGACCGTCGGGTAGACCCCGGCACTTCCTGTTGTCTCTATTCCCCTGCCACCTAGGCAGTGGGTTCAGATGTCCCATCTTCCTCTACCTCTAGCCTTAGGAGAAGGGTTAGGAGGAATAGGAATAGAAGACTCCATCTGGCTGTATCTAAGGTAGATAGGCAGCAGATGTCTGAGACAATAGCTCACCAAGAGGTAGTTCAAAGGATAGTGGCTCTTAGGCAGTGAAGACCATGACAAGTTATAGTGGCACCCACCCCGAATGTAGTTATAGCTCCTAAGATAGAGGCGAACCAGGAAGAATGCTTCTCTCCATTAATACAAAGTGAGGATTAGGAGGACGTTGCCTGCATTATGGTGGCCCCTCCTTTCACTACTACTTTACCCCAGGCTAGGATCCTTAGGGACGCTGGTTTTCGAGCCTTCTCTTAGAGGATTCGAAACATCGTCCGCCTAGCACGTGGTAGAGGGCCTGTAAATTGAGAGAGGTTACTTTGACAGATCTCTCAGGCTACTTTTTAGTTGCAAAGATATACTGCAAGGTCGATGTATAGTTGGCAGAGAGGACAGATACCTTAGCAGCCAGTAGAGTCAGCTCCAGCTGTTAGACTACTGGTAGTTACTCATGCTGTTAGATGACACCCACATCGCCATGGATAGAGAAACTAGTGGGAGCCTGCTTGGCCCTAGATCAGTTCAGTTGTGGTAGGTTTAGGGTTGAGTCGATCTGTACTTTTTTTTCACTTCTTGAGTCTACTTTTAATAGTCAAAGAGACTGATGCTAAGTAACCCTTCACACACACACTTGAGAGACTTAGAATTTTGGTTTTTACTCATATCGGCCGGGACAATTTTTTATATCGGTCTGGACAATCAGACTTAAAACAGAAAGTCTAAATAAAGATTCTTAATTAAGGCAGCCGTCATTAACATATCGGCCTGGATGATACGTGTATCGGCCAGAATGATATTCTCAAAACAGAAAGAAGTTGCCGCCATAGACAATTAAGATATACTGTATTTTTAAATTATCGGCCAGGACAATCCTGTATCGGCCTGGATGATATTCACAAATTATGCCTTAATTGATCAGAAAATCAAGGGAGTAATTAAGGATGATTGATATGATCATATCGTCCTTGACGATCGCAGGATCGGCCAGGATGATACAGTCAAAAACCTTAAGTTACTTCAGGAAGATAAAAATCGGTCAGCTTGTATCCAGGGCTATTCTCAGGACGATTTTCCTCTGATTTGAACTGATCGGCCAGGACGATTGTGAGATCGGCCTGGATAATCAAGCTAATTTTTAATCATCTTGTTTTGTATCCAGGGCTATGCTCTAGTCGATCTTCTTTGATTTATACTGATCGGCCAGGCCGATGTCCATATCGGCCTGGACGATATTGTCGGCAACTGGCAATTAATGGGCTCCTTTAAAGCTCTTCTATTTAAGAGCTCTTGTTCAATGTTTTTCAAAACCTTTGGCTGCTACCTTGACTTAAGAAGACCTTGAGGAGAGAAAGAGAGAGAGGGAGAGAGAGAGGATCTTGTGAAGGGGAGCTTGTGAGGGGATTCACAAGAGTTGCTTCAAGGATCGCTCTGCTTGTTCTTCGTCTAGAGTTTCTCGTCCGTGGAAGGCTCGGTAGAGGTAAGGATTTATCTTTTGGTTGTGGTTCTCTGCCAGCTTCAGGAGGAAGCAAAAGGAGGTAGTTTTTCTGCCTTACCGGGGTGGAAAAAGGAGGTTCTTGTGAGGGCTTCTCCGCCTAGCCGTGGGGGCTAAAGGAGAGTCACATTTTGTAGTGCAATACTTAGAGGGTGCCTCCAAGGAGTGGACGTAGGTCGAGTTGACCGAACCACTATAAATTTCTGTGTTCTTGATTTCTTGCTTCCGTACTTTTATTTCCGCATTTATTTTTGTAGCGTGATTTTGGTTTATGCAATTTTTATTCTTTGAGAAAAGAAATTTTAATTACCAATTCACCCCCCTCTTAATTAGCTTGGGCCAGTTCTATAAGGCTTAACATCCCTAACGAACTTTCAAGTGCCATCTGAGCACTTTCAAGTGGTATCAGAGCGGGATTCAAAAATTTAAGTTTGAAAACTTTTTGAATTAGATCCATGGCTAACCTTGGGAATCGTAACACTACGGAAGGGTATTCAATTACCCGACCTCCCCTGTTCGATAACCTACCTTTTGATTTTTGGAAAACTCGCATGTCAACGTTTTTACAATCTACTGATTATCGCATGTGGATGCTTATTCAAGAAGGATATTCTCCACCTTCTCGTGAAATTAATGGTGTTAAAACTAAAAATTCTTTTACTGAATGGACTTTTGATGAACGAGATTTAGCTCAATTAAATGCAAAATATTTGAACTGCTTTTTCTGTGCTTTAAAATCTAAGGATTACATGCGTGTCTCAACTTGCAAAACTGATACAGAGATTTGGGATAAATTGTGCATCACTTATGAAGATACTAGTGAAGTTAAACAATCCCGTTTGAACATTCTCTTGCATGACTATGAACTTTTTCGTATGAAACCTCATGAATCGATTTCTAACATGTACACTAGATTTACATGAATCATAACTGCATGCACTAGGAAAAGAACTTTCAAACTATGAAAAAGTTAACAAGATTTTGAGATGCTTGCCTTCATCTTATGATGCTAAAATCACTGCAATCATTGAATCTAAGGATTTGAACACCTATTCTATTGATAACTTACTTGGCTCACTCATTGCTTACGGGCAAGGGGTGAATCAAAGAAATCTTGATGCAGGTGAGAAGAAAAAGGAGAAAACAATTGCACTGAAGGCGCAAATATTGAATTTTGAATCTTCCGGGTCTGAAAGCGATGAAGTTGCCTTCATCACAAGGCAATTCAAAAGCTTTCTAAGGAAGGAACAAGAGCATCATCAAAGTTGGAGAAAAGGTAAGGATCATAAACATGTTAAAGGATCTTCTGATGGTGTTTGTTTTGAATGCAGGAAACCTGAACATGTGAGAGCCGACTGCCCAACACTTCAAGATAACACGAGCAAGGAAAAGATTGAGGAAAAATCTAAGTTTAAGAAGGAGAAGAAGAGAATCCAAAAGGCATTCTGGGCAGAATCTGGTACTGATTCCTCTGAGACTGAACCAGAGGAAGAGACAACGAACCTGTGCTTAATAGGGGAAGATCATCTTGAGCAAAGTGATGAGGAAGAGGTATGTAAACCAACCTATGATGAATTGTTTGAAATTTGTGAAAAAATCCATGCATCATACAAAAAACTCAAGAAGACACATGCTAGCTTAAAAATGGAACTTGTAAATTTGCAGAAAGAGTATGAAGTCATTCTCAATGATCATGCAATGATTGATTCAAATCACATGGCTCTTCTTGATGAATTTGATGATTTAAACAAAAAATATTCAGAATTAATTGATGAACAAAAGGCATTAAAAGTTTCACACACCTCACTTAATTTTGATCTTGAAAAATCTAAAGAGATTGAGAAAAATTTGAGGATTGAGAATGATGCATTAAAGAAAAAAAATTTGAGGATTCAAAATAATTTGGATACATGTAAGAAAAAATGTATGACATCTACTTTTGATCCTAAGCCAGAACCTATGAAGAGGCATTATAACTCAAACCATTTAAGAAACCCTTTTCCTGGAGTTAGATGTTTTTCATGTGGCATGCTAGGACACATCTCACACACCTGCACCATTCACCGTAGTACACATTTGGTGTGGAGACCTAAGATACATAATTCACAACATACCTTACCTACATTGCATTCTACTTTTCCTAAGAAGGAGCCCAAACCTATTTGGGTTCCTAAATTTAACTATTGTTGAGCTTTGCAGGTGTGTTCTCACCAAAGACCTTGTGGGAGCATAGGATAACTGGACATAAGGAGGCTGGCAGCTCAAAAATAGCTTAAACTCGCTGCCTTATAACTTGCTTGAAATATTTAGTTTTTGTATTATTTGTTTTTATTTTTGTGCCAGTTCTGTGCTTGCTTTGTGTTGTTCTAGTTCGCTTTGTTTTTCTTTTTTGTTTGGTGTCACATATGGTGAATCTTTTCAAGCTTTTAGATTTTGGAGTTTTGGAGATAGTGTTTAGCTTTTCTAAATTGGTTAAAGGGAGAAATACTGTTGATGTTTTCCCTCCTTCTGACCTTGTTTAGTGGTATGATTTTCTTCTCTAAACAAAAGTCTAAACTCAGTTTAACCAATGGTTTCTTTAATTAAGATTCTTTTCTTATCTTGCTACATTAATTTATCTTATGCATAATAGCCAAAGTTCTTTTAAATCTTTCAAGTTTTTTGAAATCTTGTCATTGCATTCATCACATGATTTTGATTTTGTGTTGTGGATTGTTCTTCCCTATGTTAGAGAGAGAGCTCCTATTCTCTAATATTTGGAGGATATACTCACAACTAAGTTTTTTTTTAAGGGTATATTAAAGAGTTTCTAGCTTGCAAGAGTTAAAAAGGAAAGAGGCCAATGAAGCCAAATTGAAAAGAAAGCTATATACACAAAAGTGTATCAAAAAAAAAAAAAATCAAATCAAAAGATGCTCAAAGAGCCAATCAAAGTGAAAAGAGGCATAAAATGAGCCCACTAAATGCAAGCTATCCTCTCTTTGCTAAAACTCTTAAAACTTAGAGAACTCATTGATTATGTGATGCTTTCAAAGACTTGATTTCAATTTCCATGATTGAGAAAATTTACTTTATTTTATTAACTATGAGATATTTTCTTTGTAAACAAGTCTTGAAAGGATCTTCTTATCCTGTTTAGTTATTCTGAGTTATGCCTCTGTTTTCCAAAAGAATTTTGTACCCTGAAGGATGCCTGATCTAGGGTTAACAAAATCAGATGTTCTACCTTCTTCTGATTGGGATTTGTTAAAACTCCTTGATCTCTTGAAACTCTAAAAGTTTAAATTTTTGAAAATAACTCATATGATTCCTCCATAAAACAAAAAAAAAATTAGAAAAATTAAAATCCAAAAATATTTGTTTTTTTATTTTTCTTGTGTTTTTGCCTTTCTTTTACTGTGTTTTTCTGATTGTTTTTCTTTTGTTTTATTTTTTAGAGCCTTGATCATCACCATTTTTTCCTTAGTTTCAAATTTCAGTCATATCGTCCTGGCCGATACATTTATCGTCCTGGACAATAGGGCAAATTCTCTTCAAAATCCATCTGTTGAACATTTCTGTGCTTGCTGTAACTCATCGTCCTGGACGATCCTATATCATCCTGGATGATATGATCGAACTCTGCTGCAATCTTGATGATAGTCCTAGCCGATAGAATATTTCATCTGGCCGATGCAATTTATGTGCATCGTCCTAGCCGATACACTGGATCATCCTGGACGATCCACGTGTCAGCACGTTTGAATCTTTAAATTCAGCCCCGGACGATCCATTATTGGAAAATCGGCCGGGCCGATCCACTGTTCGTCCTAGGCGATACATGCGGCAGTGATTTAAAATGTTTTAACTTCGGCCTGTACGATCAATTATTGTGCATCGTCTTAGACGATACACCTAATCGGCCCGGACAATTGGCTTTTTTAACGGTCGTCCGACCTGACTCCTCGGGACCATCGCCTGTGTCTAATCGTCCTGGCCGATATCTGATCGGCCTGGACAATCAGACCGCCTTTTTGACCAATCGGCCTTTACGTAATTATTGAGCCATATCGGCCTGGACGATTCTGCGATCGGCCAGGATGATATGGCCGTTTCTTTAAATTCAAGCCGTTCCAGCCATGGTTTTTCACTTTCCATACTTTCTCCTCTTATGTTTCTTGCTAACTCCTCTCTATGGCTGGTGGGAAACGTGTCCGACAAACTTCTGGGAGTTCTTCGAGGGCAATGATTGACCCTCGTTTCAGGGAAGCAGAAGATGAAGCCGCCTACCCTCGTTACAAAGAGTGTGGGATAACTGTCTCAAGAATCATCAATCCTGCCCACATCTCATACCCGGTAATGGATCTTTTCGCTCACACTTTCCTTTGCTTCATTCTGTCTCTTTCTTTTCCTTTCAATACCGAATTTCTTCGAGAGTCTTTCGCAAACCTTCGCATTAACCCTACCTTCACAACCCTGACCTCTTATGTGAATCGACGCCCTGTCGAAATCACATATCAGGATTGTGTTGATCTTTTGCAGCTATCCACCACCGGGGATAAGCTGCACTTAATTGCCTCAGACCCTGATCTTGACTGGTCCACGGCAAATCACTTTATTCGCTAGACCAATGTACCCTGCCATGTTGGAGAGACTAGCTCTTTAGTCAAAGATGCTAGGATAATCCAACATGTCCTTCGCACCTCCGTAATTCCAAAAGCCGGGGATCGAATCCACATTACCCCTCTACTTTCCCTCACTATTTTTTACATAATGGCTCATAGATAATTCAATACTGCGGACCTAATTTTTTGATACATTAATCACTTAACCACAATCCGTAATCCAGGTCACAAGAGGAAATCCAATCTAGCCTTAGGACACATCATAGCCTATGTCCTTGAAACCAAATACTAACTTCAGTATCCTATTCCACCAAACCTCCCAACTCCCTTCTACTCAAACAGTTCCTTCAGTACCCTTCACAGTACTCGTCTCCACCCTGAGGAACCTCGGGGGGCTAGAGAGGAGGAGGCTCCCGATCCCGCTCCCTTTCCTGACCCTGTTTCTCTCCACCAGCACTCACCGGTTGATGAGTTGATTGAGAGGTTTGATTGATGGGAGACCCGCTTTGACGCTTATGTTGCTGCATAGGAGCAGCAACACTCTGAGGACATTGCCCGCTACAAGAAGCACCGCACTGAGGATTTAGCCCGATTTGACAATTTCCTTACTCACCAGCAGCAGCAGCATGACCAGGACATCGCCTGGTTCAATGCTCAGTTTACCACGCTTGCCAGCTACTTTCAGCAGCCACATCCACCACCTCCATCTGATGATCAGGATCCCTTGTTCTTTTAGTCTATGCTTTCTGTTGTTTGTTTCCTGTTTTTTGTAGTTTGCTTTTTAGTCATTATTTGTTTTTTCTTTTGTATGTGGACCCTCTTTTTTGTGATGACAAAAGGGGGAGTAGAGTGTGGTAGGAAAAGTTGTTTGTAACTTTCAAATTCTAATGAACCTTTTTGGATATTTTTCCTACTTATGTTTGTCATCATCAAAAAGGGGGAGATTGTTGTAAATCTATTTTCATGGCTTATGTTTTGATGATTGACAAATACTATTTCTCTTGGACTGCTTGTTGCTTCTAACGTTTCAGGAATCGAAGATCGGACGAACAAGACGAAGCCAATTAAGGATTGCGTAGGTTTAGGGTTGAGTCAGTCTGTACTTTTGTTTTTCACTTCTTGAGTCTACTTATAATGGTCAAAGAGACTGATGTTAAGTAACCCTTCACACACACACTTGAGAGACTTAGAATTTCTATTTTTACTCATATCGGCCGGGACAATTTTTTATATCGGCCTGGACGATCAGACTTAAAACAGAAAGTCTAATGATTCTTAATTAAGGCAGCCATCATTAACATATCGGCCTAGACGATACGTGTATCGGCCAGGATGATATTCTCAAAATAGAAAGAAGTTACCTCCATAGACAATTAAGGTAAACTATATTTTTAAATTATCGGCCAGGACGATCCTGTATCGGCATGGATGATATTCACAAATTATACCTTAATTGATCAGGAAATAAAGGGAGTAATTAAGGATGATTGATACGATCATATCGTCCTGGATGATCGCAGGATCGGCCAGGACAATCCAATCAAAAACCTTAAGTTACTTCAGGATGATAAAAATCGACCAGCTTGTATCCAGGGCTATTCTCAGGATGATTTTCCTCTGATTTGAACTGATCGGCCAGGACGATCGTGAGATCGGCCTGGACGATCAAGCAAATTTTTAATTGTTCTATTTTGCATCCAGGGCTATGCTCTGGCCGATCTTCTTTGATTTGTATTGATCGGCCAGGCCGATGTCCATATCGGCCTGGACGATATTGTCGGCAACTTGCAATTAATGAGCTCCTTTGAAGCTCTTCTATTTAAGAGCTCTTGTTCAACCTTTTTTAAAACCTTTGGCTGCTGCCTTGACCTGAGAAGACCTTGAGGAGAGAAAGAGAGAGAGGGGGAGAGAGAGAGGATCTTGTGAGGGGGAGCTTATGAGGGGATTCACAAGAGTTGCTTCAAGGATCACTCTGTTTATTATTCTTCTAGAGTTTCTCGTCTATAGAAGGGTCGGTAGAGGTAAGGAGTTAGCTTTTGGTTGTGGTCTCTACCAGCTTCAAGAGGAAGCAAAAGGAGGTAGGTTCTCTGCCTTGTCGGGGTGGCAAAAAGGAGGTTCTTGTGAGGGATTCTCCGCCTAGCCGTGGGGGCTAAAGGAGAGTTACGTTTTGTAGTGCAATACTTGGAGGGTGCCTCCATGGAGTGGACGTAGGTCGAGTTGACCGAACCACTATAAATTTCTGTGTTCTTGATTTCTTACTTCCGCATTTTTATTTCTGCATTTATTTTTGTGGCGTGATTTTGGTTTATGTAATTTTTATTCTTTGAGAAAATAAATTTTAATTACCAATTCACCCCCCTCTTGGTTAGCTTGGGCCAGTTCTATAGGGCTTAACATCCCTAACGAACTTTGAAGTGCCATCTGAGCACTTTCAACAGCCTTACTAGTGATGCCTCAGATGATAGTTGCAGCTAGTACTAGTACTTCCAGGGACTAGCCAGATGTTCTATAAGTTGCACTAGACCCCGTAAGAGGGGACTGGGTCTAGAGAGCAGTCCCAACACTACCCATAGTGCCTACGCACACTCCTCCAGTCTAGAGTCAGTCAGTATATTTATTAGGCAGCCAGATTCAGGATCTGATAGCCTAGAAGGTCAAGCAGGCCATTACCTCCAAGAAGGCTGGAGAGCTTGTTAGCAGAGATAGACCTTACCTAGTGGAGTATGAGAGGGAGCCCAACCCTATGTTGTAACATAGGGTGGAACGAAGCACTTATGTTGAGAATTTTTGTTAGTAGCTTCATTGGGGTGGTATTTGCTTGGTATGCCAACCTCCCCAACAACTCGGTTCATACCTTTGCAGAGCTAGAGTAGTTGTTCATACAGAGATTTATTAGTGTAGAGCACCGAGTCACTGTAAGAGAGTAGTGGTCACTAGACAGCGCCCTAGAGAGACTGTCCAAGATTATATAGTCAAATGGATGAACCACAGTTTGTAGTGTGAGCCACAATTATAAGAGCAGCACGTAGTTGAGATCTTACTAAAGAACATAGATGGCCCTATAGCACCCTATCTTAAAGAATTCAACACTAAAACCTTTCAGAAGTTGTTGATGAAGGTTGTCAGATTATAGGATAGCATACCCGATACAGTCCCTCCTAAGGTTGAGAGTCAGCCTTCACGAAGACCTCAGCGGCAGGAGTCTTCACGGGTACCTCCACCTATGAGAGGGGAGGTACATAGTACTTACGGACCATCAGATAAAGGTAAGAAGCCCATATGCAGTTCAATACCATAGCAGCAGTAGACACACTCATCTGGTCAGTCAGCAGCACAGTCTAGACCCTCTCGAAGGACTTGAGAGAGTCAGTAGTACCTACAGGAGAAGCTTAGTAAGGAATACCCTTTCAAAAGGGAAAGTATAACAAAGAATTTTAAATTTCTTACTAAGAAGAACATCCTTACATTTTCGAACAATAATAGAGTGAAGGAGGAGGGACAGACAGACCACCCACTCTATTATCCCTACCACAGACACATCGGGCATGTTTTGGAGGACTGCTATGGTTTCTATGATAAAGTAGAGAGGTTGATGGCCACCGAACAAAAATACCTCCAGGGCAGTGATTTGGTGCAACCCAAGGGTAAGTCTACTCAGATAGTTCAGATGATCTCCAGTCCTAGCCGCAGTCTCAGCTACAGTGATAGTCAGAGTTACAGTCAGGGCAGTAACAGTAGATCACCCCGTAGTTCTGAGGGAGAGTGGCAGTTAGCACTCTCCAAGAAGACTAAGAAGATGATTTATCGTGTAGTTCAAAGTTCAGAGGGAGTTGAGAGGAGGCCTCCCCATGCCAAGTTGACAGTTACCGCTCCAGTTACTACGCCAGCACCCTTTTCTTCTTCTCTTTCTATTGTAATGCCCAGATGAGTATATTTCTACTTCTTCTTTATGTACTAAAAATGTATAAAAGAGAAAAGTATGTTGTAACTTCAGAGGGGAAGATAGGGTTTCTTCCAACACTTATGATGAATGACTTTTTCTCCCTTCTATTGATGATGAAATAATAGAAGAGAGTGATTCTGGATACTTTTGGTGTTCTTTACCTATTATATTTACTTTAGTTTCTTCTAGTACTCACTCTTCTTATGCTTTACATCTCTTATAATGTTAATGATTATGAGTATAATAATGAGCCTGAGTCTGAGTATGAAGATTAACCAGTATTTATCATACCAGAGGGTGGTTGTTACATGGATTTAGAAGATAAATTCGAGAACCCACTCCAGACACTTTCCTTAGAGCCAACACAAGCAACCACCATTGAACCAAAAGAATCTCCTGTTGAGGATGACTCAATACAGGAAGTTCATTTTCATTCAGGGAAGGTCCTTCCACCTCGATTGGATAAAAGTACAAAATAAAAGGATAAAAACATAGTCACCCAGTAGGACTATCATAACCCTTCCTCCCAAGAGCAGTCTAAGGAGAAAGAGAAAGGCCCTCAGTCGGATGTTGACTACAATGTGTTGGCTCACTTAAGAAAAATTCCTTCCCTCCTTAGTGTCTACGACGCTCTGATGATGTCCCCTGAACTGAGAGAGACACTGGTGAAAGCTCTGCTTGAAACAGAGTCCTATCAAGCATTTTTTTCTTCTAAATCTATAGGGGATGTATGCCATTTAAAAGAGATGCCATGCGTTAACTTTTCAAGATGTGATCTACTCCTAGGGACTACTGAGCACAATCATCCTTTATATGTCACTACTGAAGTCAATGGTTATGAGTTGAACAGGGTTCTCATTGATCCAGGGCTTCAATGATTACTCTTACTCATGAAACTTTAAAGGGCCTCTCCTTAGGTTATTTGAAGCACACTTCATATAAGATTATGTTGAAAGGCTTCAATGACCAAGTCCAATATGCCCTAAGATTCATTATCCTGCCTCTGAAGTTTGGGAATTTCCTTATTGAGGCAAAGTTTCATGTACTTGAGGCTGATACTTCATACAGGGATCTCTTAGGAAGGCCTTGGATTCATGAGTATGAAATGATGCCCTCGACCTTGCACCAGTGTATGAAGTTTATGAGGAATGATGTCGAGTATATCATTCCTAGAGACACACAGCCCTTCTCCGTGCATGAGCTCTCTATTTATGATGACACCAAGTACTACGTACCTCGAAAGACTCATAAACCTCCACCTGCTCAGTCAATAGTGGAACCCTCTAGTATTGTATAATATCCTATGCAGTCATCTATATAGGGTCTTATATAATCGTCAGAATAAGGTCCATCATAGGTTAGCATTGAGCCAGGTGTTTCCACTACACATTCTAATAGTGATCCTTTCTAGTTTGTTGTGAGGCACGATGTTCCCCCAGTAGAGGTAGGGGAGTATGAGGTAGAGGTAGAGGATCGACCTGCGAGCCGCAGAACTACGACACTTGTGTTGAGTCTAGTAAATAGGTTGTTAGACCTAAGTTAATGTCCCAAGGCTACCAAGAGGGGGGGGGGGGGGGTGAATTGGTATTTTAAAAATTTAAACCCTCTTTGAAAATGTGTTGAACCGAAATGAAAATTTTTATTAAGTTTTTATAGAAAACGTTTTTCAACCACAGAGTTTTTTAAACCAAAAATAAAATGCGGAAAAGTAAAAACAGTAAAGTAAATGACACCAGATTTATAGTGGTTTGGTCTAAACCAGACCTACATCCACTCCCCAGAGGCACCCTCTGAGTATTGCACTAATACCAATAGTGACTCCCCTTTTGCACCGACAGGAAGGCGAAGAAGCCTTTACAAAACACTCTTTTCACCACTACCCGGTGCGACAGAGAACCATCATCCTTTTACACAATCCCTAGTGTTGGCAGAGAACCATCCATCCTTTCACACTCTCCTAGTGTGGGCAGAGAACCCTTCGTCCTTTCACACTCTCCTAGTGTGGGCAGAGAACCCTTCGTCCTTTCACACTCTCCTAGTGTGGGAAGGGAACCCTTCATCCTTTCACACTCTCTTAGTGTGGGCAGAGAACTCTTTGTCCTTTCACACTCTCCTAGGGTGGGCAGAGAACCCTTCGTGCATTCACACTCTCTTAGTGTGGGCAGAGATCCCTTCGTCCTTTCACACTCTCCTAGTATGGGCAGAGAACCCTTCGTCCTTTCACACTCTCCTAGTATGGGCAAAGAACCCTTTGTCCTTTCACATTCTCCTAGTGTGGGCAGAGAACCCTTCAGCTGTTCACACTCTCCAAGTGTCGGCAGTGAACCGAATCTCATTGACAGATCTTCTCATAAGAATCTAGAAGGAAGAAAGAAAAGAGTGAAGTAATCCCGATTCATAAGTAGATATTCTTACCTTTAAACTCCAAGTGAAGCCTTCATGCTCCAGTGGTAGGAATCCACCTTTGAATGCACTCTTACACTCTCTCCTTGGCTATTCTCTCAAGAGGCACGAAGATCAAATGACAAAAAGATTAGGTGCCACTCTAATTTGGACTATATATACAAAAGATAAGAAAAACCGCCCAAAAACTGCAAGTTTTCAATTCTGTACGCAGTTGATTGTCCCGTACGATCGTGGATCATCCTGGATGATATTACTTAAAAGCTTTGAAACGAACCTGTTTGTATATGTGTATGAAATGTTTTCGTACAAGCTGATCGTCCCGTACGAACCAAGTTCGTCCGGTACGAACGGTTATTACAAGGTCGGTTCCAAAAACTGCAGAAAAACCATTCTAAGTCAGTTGGATCGTCTGGACGAAAATTGATTCGTCCGGACAAAATTTTTACAGAGACCAGATCGTCCTAGACGATATTTAATTTTATCTAGATGAAAATCTTGCAGAGAGCATATTGTCCTGGATGACATTTAATTTCATCTGGACGAAAATCTTACAGAGAGCAGATCGTCCTGGATGATATTTAATTTCGTCTGGACGAAAATCTTACAGAGAGCAGATTATCCTGGACAAAAATCTTATTGAGAACATATTGTCCCAGATGATTTTTAATTTCGTCCTAGACGAATAGGACTTAGAAAATTTTTCTGCCCAGTTCATATTCGTTCCATGTAATCTTAATAAGAGATAATTGTCTGATCATCCCATACGAACTGATATCGTCCCGTACGATCAGTATGAATTTTATATGATCTTCTTATGTGTGTGTGCATGTTTTTATTCACTCAATTACAATCACTCCCTTTCAAGTTTATTTAAAAGAAAAATACAAGCTTCAAATTCACAAAGTATCTCATGCTGAATTTTGATTTGAAGTCTTCGTAGTCTGGAGTTAGATTTTCTTGAAATGTACACACAAGAGCAAATACAAATCTTCTAAAACTGTTAGGAGATAACTACACATTTGAACAATAATGTTTGAAATCATCAAGACTATACAAGTTGTAAAAATGTAAAACATGCAAATAGCAACTATCTTAACAATCTCCTCCTTTTTGATGATAGCAAAACAATTATTATTTGTATGATCTCAAATTAAAAAAAAATCTCCTAAACTCCCATTGAATTTATGAATACATGAAAATAAGGAAGCATTTTGAATTAAAGAACAATAATTTGTTTTTCAAAAAAAAATTTAACAAAAATAAAAAATACAAGACACTAACACAAGCTAAATGACACAAAATTAAAATACAAATACAAAATCAAAATACAAACAAACACAATAATTTCTCCCCCTTTTTGACAACAACAAAAAGTGAAGAAGAAATAAACAAGAAATGTATGTAATTATATGAAATCCAATTGAAAATTTAATCTAAAGAGTGATTGACATAAGGTATGCAATCTAAAACTAATAACATTAGGTAAATCATAGAAATTCATAGAATTTAAGAAGTGATATAACAATGTAAGTAAGAAGAATTTATCAAAGACATGATTCAATTTAGACATTTGCGATATAGAAAATCATTACAAGAGAGATGAATAAAAATTATATATTTCAAAGTTCAATAGAAATATAAATGAACATAAGATCAATTTGAATTAAGAGATTGAAAGAATCTGGAAAGAAGAGAATTACCACATGTGGCGCTTTGCGCATCTTTTTCAAAATTTTTTGGCACATTTTTGTGCATCTTTTTACATTGGGTTTATTTTGTGCCTCTTTTTCACATTTGCGAACCTTTGCGTATTCCTTTTGATTTTTGTACTCTTTGTATAATTTTCAAGAGTAATTGAAACCAATTCTTTCCAAGATCAATAATCTAAAATTTCAAATTTTTCTAAGTGCATAAATATCACTTGAGCAAAGAAATATAAAATAAGAAAGCATCTAAATTGTAATAATAATATTAATTTTTATGTAGTCTAAATGAATAGACATGAAATTAAAAATTCTAATTATAACAAGTTATAAACAAATTTTAAATTTAGAAAGACTAGATTTTCTAATGAAATTAATCTCAAATTACAATCTAATTTAAGCACAATTAAGATTAAAAAGACTAATGAAATTCATAAAAACTAAACACATTTCAAAAACAATTCAAATTTAAAGCAAATATAACATATATTGATATTAATGAAAAAGATTACAAAATCACTTCATAATATCAATACCCAATAAAAAATACACTGAACTTTTAACACAACTAAAACAAACTAAAATAAACACAAATCACACTACAGTATGACAAAAGCACAGACTCTAAAAATAAAATCACTCAAAACACACAAAAACAAAAATCATAAAAAGATAAACTACGAAAACATAAATATCAATGTTGCAAAAACTTTTTTATTTAAGCATTCAAATCAATTACACCAAGCCTTGTTCTTAATGTACTGAAAGTATCAAAGGCTAAAGGTTTTGTAAAAATGTCTATAAGTTAATTTTCAGTTAAAACATGAGTAAGTTCAATTTTGTTTGAATAGTTGCTATTTGAATGATTTATATTTGTGCAACTTATGTAGTTTTGATGATTCCAAACATTATTGTTCAAATGTATAGTTATCTCCTAACAATTTCAGAAGATTTGCACTTGCTCTTGTGTGTACTAACATTTCAGGAAAATCAGACTCCAGACTACGATAACTTCAAATCAAATTCAATATGAGATATTTTGTTTATTTGAAGTTTGCATTTTCTTTGAATTAATTTTGAAAGGGAGTGATTGTAATTGAGTGAATAAAAAATCTCACACACACAAATAAGGAGATCATAAAATTCTATACTGATCGTACAGGACGATAGTTATCGTACTGGACGATCTGTCAGTTATCTCCTATAGAGCACTTGGAACGAATAGGAACTTGCTCGAAATTTTTTTTTTCTAAGTCCTATTCGTCCAGGACAAATTTTATTATCGTCCCGGACGATGGGTTCTCTGTAAAATTTTCGTCCAGACAAATTTTGCTATCGTACGAGGCGACTGGTCCTCTGGAAAATTTTCGTACAGACGAAATTAAATATCGTCCAGGACGATCGGGTCTCTGGAAATTTTTCATCCAGACGAAAACAAATTATCGTCCGTGGCGATTGGTCATCTGGAAAATTTTCGTCCAGACGAAATAAATAATCGTCCAGGACGATCGGCTCTCTGGAAAATTTTCGTCCAGACGAACATATTTTTGTCCAAACGATAAACCGACTTAGAACAGTTTTCAGCAGTTTCTAGAACCGACCTTGTAATAACCGTTCGTACTGGACGAACCTAGTTCGTACAGGACGATCAGCTGTACGAAGTCATTTCGTACACATATACAAATTGGATCGTTTAAGTAAAATTGTCCAGGACGATCCAGGATCGTACAGGATGATCCATTACGTACAGAATTGGAAACTTGCAGTTTTTGGGTGATTTTTCTTGTCTTTTGTATAAATAGTCCAAATTAGACTACCACCCAATCTTTTTGTCATTTGATCTTCATGCCTCTTGAGAGAATAGCCAAGGAGAGAGTGGAAGAGAGCATTCAAAGGAGGATTCCTACCACTGGAGCGAGAAGGCTTCACTTGGATTACTAAGGTAAGAGTCTCTACTTGTGAAATTGGATTTCTTCACTCTTTTCCTTCTTCCTTCTAGATTCTTGTGAGAAGATCAGTCAAGGAGATCCGGTTCTCTGCCGACACTTGGAGAGTGTAAACAGCCAAAGGGTTCTCTGCCCACACTAGGAGAGTGTAAAAGGATGAAGGTTCTCTGCCTACACTTGGAGAGTGTGAACAGCCGTAGGATTCTCTGCCCACACTAGGAGAGTGTAAAAGGACAACGGTTCTTTGCCAGCACTGTGGATTGTGTAAAAGGAAGACGGTTCTCTGCCGCACTGGGTAGTAGTGAAAAGAGTGTGTTGTAAAGGCTTCTCCGCCTTGCTGTGGGTGCTAATTAGAGAGTCACTTTGTGGTATTAGTGCAATACTCAGAGGGTGCCTCTGAGGAGTGGATTTAGGTCTGGTTATAGATGAACCACTATAAATCTGGTGTCATTTACTTTATTGCTTTTACGTTTCCGCACTTTAAATTTCAGTTTTAACAACTCTGTGGTTGAAAAACATTTTTCTACAAACTTTAAAAGAAAATTTTATTTTGGTTCAACTTTATCATTAAGAGGGTTTAAAATTTTTAAAACTACCAATTCACCCCCCTCTTGGTAGCCGTGGGACATTTACTTAGGCTTAACAACCTAATTTCTGGACTCAACAAGTGGTATCAGAGCATAGTTTCAAAATCATAAGTTTGAACTACTTTTTGATTAACGTAGATGGCTACATTTGGAAACCGAAACACACCTGAGGGTTACTCTATCACTAGACCTCCACTATTTAACAATATTCCTTTTGATTTTTGGAAAACACGCATGTCTACTTTCTTACAGTCACTTGATTATCGCATGTGGATGCTAGTCCATGAAGGTTACTCAAAACCAACTAGATTAGTTGATGGAATTAGGGTAGAAACACCCTATGCCGATTGGACTATAGAAGAACGTGACTTAGCACAATTAAATGCAAAATGTTTAAATAGTTTCTTTTGTGCTTTAAAATCTGAAGACTACATGCGAGTTTCCACTTGTAAAAGCGGAAAAGACATATGGGATAGACTTTGTATTACTTATGAAGGGACAAATGAGGTTAAGCATTCAAGACTCAATATCTTGTAACATGACTACGAATTATTTTGCATGAAACCTAATGAATCTATATCTGACATGTACACAAGATTCACCCAAATTGTCACCTCTTTGCATGCACTTGGTAGGGAATTAACTAATGCTGAAATTGTCAATAAGATTCTTCGTTGTTTACCTACTGCATATGATGCTAAAATTACTGCAATTACAGAGTCTAAAGATCTGAACATTTATTCCATTGACAATCTTCTTGGTTCACTCATTGCTTACGAGCAAGGAGTAAGTCAAAGAAAGATTGATGCAGGTGAACTAAGAAAGGACAAGAATATTGCACTAAATGTGGAAGAGTCAGAAAGTGAACACTCACAACCTGAGGATGAAGACGATATTGCACTGATGACTAGACAATTCAGAAGCTTTTTAAAGAGGAAGCAGAAGAGACGCCAGCAATGGAATAGAGGTAAGTATAACAAAAATGGCAAGGTTTCTAATGAAGTGATTTGTTATGAATGCAGAAAACCAGGTCATATAAAGACTGATTGTCCAAAACTCAAAGCCACTCCTAGCAAGGAGAAGGTAGAGGAGAAACCAATGATAAAGAAGGGCAAGAAGAAGTTTCAAAAGGCTTTTTGGGCGGACTCAGCTTCAGACTCATTTGAGACTGAAAAAGAAGAAGAAGTCACCAACCTTTGCTTGATGACAGATAAAGCTGAACAATCAGATCAAGAAGAGGTATGTGATTTAACCTATAATGAATTGTATGAAGTTTCTGAACACATGCATGATGCATATAGGAAAATGAAAAAGATGCATGCTAGTATAGTTTTAGAATTGGAAGAGCTTAATAAGGAACACGAAATCCTTAGGAAAGATCATGCTTTAATTGATAGCAACCACATGAAACTACTTGATGAATATGATGACTTGAATAAAAATTTTGAGAATTTAAAATCATCCTATGCTGAACTTGAAAAGGAATTTAAGAATTTTAAGGATGAATCTGAGAGCAAGACATATAGAATCAATTATACCAATCAAATCTTGGAGGATATGAATTCATTTTACAAACTCACTATAAGAGCTCTCGAGGATAATAGGAACCCCCCTAAACTTGAAGATTTTACAAATCCTAAATATTATCCTAAATTCATGAAATCCCTTAGAAGACAATCATATGAAAGAAAACATAGGAATATTTTTCCTAATGTTAAATGTAACAATTGTGGATTTTTGGGACATATATCTCACACCTGCACTTTAAAGATGAAACCTAATTTGGTGTGGAGAACTAAGATGCATAAACCTAGACATATCATACATGCATCTGATTATAAATTTCATAAAGGTGAACCCAAACTAGTTTTGGTTCCCAGGTCTAACATTTGAGAATTTTGCAGGAATGCTCTCACACAAGACCTCGTGAGAGTATATGGTACCTGGACAGTGGATGTTCAAAGCACATGACTGGAGATACTGCTCAATTCATAACGCTGGAAGCCAGGAGTGGAGGCAAGGTTACACTTGGAGATAATACCACAAAGAAAGTGGTTGGATCAGGTATGATTGGAAATTTGAAAAACTTTTTCATAGACAATGTTTTATTAGTTGAAGGCTTAAAACATAATTTGCTAAGCATAAGTCAGCTATGTGATAAGGGCTATAATATAAAATTTTTACCTACTAGCTGCATAATTAGCCTAAATGGAAAAATTATTTTAAATGGAAAAAGGGTAAACAATGTCTACATGCTAGATTTAAATTGTATTCAATCTCCTACTGCTTTTTGTTTGAAAACTATTTCTGATGAATCATGGCTTTGGCATAGGAGACTTTGTCATTCTAGTATGAAAAATCTTAGAAGAATTACCCAAAAGAATTTGGTGAGAGGAATACCTAAACTAGACTTTACTAAGGACCATCTATGTGATGCATGTCAATTAGAAAAACAAGTGAAGTCCTCTTTTAAGTCCAATAAAGGTCTTAGGACCAGTAAACCATAAAGAAATTCTTCACATGGATCTTTTTGGACCTGTAAGCACTATAAGTCTAGGAGGAAAGGTATATGGATTTGTTATAGTAGATGATTTTTCAAGATTCACCTGGGTTAAATTTCTTTTTCATAAGAGTGAATCATTTGAGGAATTCAGAAATTTTTCAACTTGGATACAAAGAAAACTAGGATGTGAAATAATTTCTATACAAAGTGATCATGGAGGAGAATTTGAAAATGAAAGATTTGAAGATTTCTGTAAAGAAAAGGGGATTGATCACAATATTTCTGCACCTAGAACTCCTCAACAAAATGGAGTAGTTGAAAGAAAGAACAGAACATTAATAGAAGTCGCCCGAGCAATGTTAGCAGAATACTCGCTTCCTAGATATTTTTGGGCTGAGGCGGTTAGCACTGCATGCTATGTTCTGAATAGGGTGAATGTGAGATCAAATTTGAATAAAACACCCTATGAGTTGCTAAAAGGTAGAACACCAAATTTGTCTCATTTGCATGTATTTGGTTGCAAGGTGTTCATACATAATAATGGAAAATCTGCCTTAGGAAAATTTGATCCAAAATCAGATGAAGGAATTTTTGTTGGATATTCAAGTGTTGGAAAATCTTATAGAGTATTCAACAAAAGAACTTTAGTCATTGAAGAAACCACACATGTTGTTTTTGATGAAAATGGAAACATGGAAGAGCCAAATATTGTTGAAGAAGAAATTGAAGAAAACTCCCAAAAGATTGATAGATTAAATTTGGAAGAAAATGTGGAAGAAAATTTAGAAAGAGAAGACCCTTTGCCTAGAGATTTGAGATTTTCTAAAAACCACCCAAAGGAATTGATTATAGGTGAACCAAGTGAGGGTGTTAGAACTAGGCGTGGATTAAACAAGGAAGTCAATCATTCAGCCTTTATTTCAACTATTGAACCCACTAACATTGATCAAGCACTTTCAGATGAATTTTGGATATTGGCCATGCAAGAAGAGTTAAATCAATTTGTAAGAAATAAAGTTTGGGAACTAACTACAAGGCCAAAAGATCAAAGTGTTGTTGGAACCAAGTGGGTGTTCAAAAATAAAATGAATGACTCAGGAGTAGTCATTAGAAATAAGGCTAGATTAGTAGCTAAGGGGTATAATCAAATTGAAGGAATTGATTTTGAGGAAACTTTTGCCCCTGTAGCTAGACTTGAAGCAATTAGGGTTTTACTAGCCTTTGCTTGTTTTAAAGGTTTTAAATTATTTCAAATGGATGTCAAAAGTGCCTTTTTAAATGGGGTAATTGAGGAAGATGTTTTTGTAGAACAACCTCCAGGTTTTGAAAATTCTAAATTTCCAAATCATGTTTTCAAATTAAAAAAGGCATTATATGGATTGAAACAGGCACCTAGGGCTTGGTATGAGAGGTTAAGCACCTTCCTACTTGAAAGATTTTTTGAAAAAGGAAGTGTGGATACAACTCTCTTTTTGAGGAAAATTGGAAAGGATATACTTATTGTTCAAATTTATGTGGATGACATCATCTTTGGATCTTCAAATAAACATCTTTGTGATGATTTTTCTAAAACAATGAGTAGTGAATTTGAAATGAGTCTAATGGGAGATTTAAATTACTTTCTAGGATTTAGCATTAAGCAACTTGAGGAAGGTACTTTTCTTAGTCAAACTAAATATATTAAGGACATCCTCAAAAAATATGAAATGGACAATGCTAAACCTGTTAGTACACCAATGAGTTCTTCAGTTCAGTTGGATAAGGACCTTAAGGGAAAATCTGTTGATCAAAAGAAATTTAGAGGGATAATTGGATCTTTACTTTACTTGACTGCTAGCCGACCAGATATTATGTTCAGTGTTTGCTTATGTGCTAGATTTCAATCAGATCCAAAAGAATCACATTTGACAGCAGTGAAAAGGATTTTAAGATATCTACTAGGAACTCAAAATTTAGGAATTTGGTATCCTAAGTTTAGCTCTTCATTTGAAATTATTGGTTACTCAGATTCTGACTTTGCAGGCTGTAGAGTGGATACGAAAAGCACTTCTGGAACATGTCAATTCATTGGAAATTCATTAGTTTCATGGTCTAGTAGAAAACAAAATTCAATGGCACTATCTACTGCAGAAGCAGAATACATTGCATTAGGAAGTTGTGTGGCACAAGTACTTTGGTTAAAACAACAGTTGATTGATTTAGGATTAATTATAGGCACTATTCCAATTTATTGTGACAATACTAGTGCTATTTGCATTTCCAAAAATCCTATTCAACATTCTAGAACCAAACACATTGATATAAGGCATCATTTTATATGGGATCAAGTTTCCAAAGGAGATATTGAACTCATACATGTTTCAACTGAAAATCAACTTGCAGACATTTTTACAAAACCTTTAGCCTTTGATACCTTCAGTACTTTAAGAACAAGGCTTGGTGTTATTGATTTGAATGCGTAAACAAAATGTCTTTGCAACATTGATATTTGTTGTGTTTTGTTTTGTTTTTTGATTTTATGAAATTTTGTGTGTTTTGAATGAATTGTTTTTGTATTTATGGTTTTGTTTTATATTTTCTGTGTTTTTGAATGTTTTGTTTGATTTTCTTAATTTAAAAAATTCAAAATTTAAAAAATTTTTTTGGAGGAAATCGTCCAGGACGAAATTGGTTTCGTACGGGACGATGTGTGAAGGAACAGTTTGCGCGAATTTTAACCATTTTAAGAGCAGTTTTTAATTAGATCGTCTGTACGATCTGTGATCGTCCAGGACGAATTTTTTTTCTCTCAAACGTCGGGACGATTGAATGCAGCGGTTGAGTGGATATGACAGTTTTTAATATGAACTTCGTCTGTACGAAATTTTTGTTCGTCCAGACGAACATGTGTCGGTTCATTGTAGGGGACAGTTTTCAAGAGTCATTAAAACGATTCACTTTTTGATCGTCTGTACGAAATTTTTTCGTCTGTACAATCGGTCAAGTCAAAAAGCCTGTACGAAGGGACGCATCGTAAGTTGTGTTGATTACGAAAAGCTGTTACATTTTGGTTGAAACGGATCGTCTGTACGAAATTATATCGTCCAGACGAACGATAATTTTTCATCCAGGACGAATATTTTCGTCCAGGACGAACGTATCGTTTTTCTTTAAATATGAAGGCTTTCAAACTTGACAATCACACTTCCAAACTTCATTTTCAATCCCTTTCTACATCAAATCAACAATGGCCTCCTCTAGCAAAAGACAAAAGGTGTTGGTGAAGAAACCAAATAGGAATGCCCCAGACAACTTTCTCTCTAAGGTGAATGAGGAATCTTTTCCTCGTTTTGCATCCGCAAAGATCACTCCCTCTCGCATTCTTATTCAAACTGAGTTGAAATTTCGATTATTACACCTCTTCGCCTCAACCCAATTTCAGTTCATTCTTTCTCTCGCCCACTTCTACAACAAGCAAACCTACCATTACTTTCTAGCTAACATGAGTTTCAATTCTGACCACTCCACCATTAGTTCTTATGTTTTTAAGCAAAAAGTTGAGATCACCAAGCACGACCTTGGTGCATTTTTAAACTTAAGAACTGAGGGATATAGAGCCCACACCCTAATGTCAGAAACCTCCTTCAAATGGTTTAAAATCAATAGGGTAATTAGAGAAAATGCTATTGACAATCATGTTGCTAGAGTCTCCGGTATGACCCAAGATGCCAGAATCATCCAGCATATCCTTCGATCCTCAATCATTCCTAAAGCTGGTGATAGGATTAACATTACTCCTCTCCTTTCTTGTCTAACTTTTTTAATCATGAAAGGACATCCTATTGACGAAGCCCAACTTATCATAGACCATATCTATGGGCTTTCAGAAATAGGACATGCTGATCAGAAGAGGAAGAAGAACATTTCATTAGGATACTTAATCACTTATATTCTGGAAAAGAAATACAACATAGTGCATCCTGATGAAGAATATGAAGAGTCAGTTTACTATAACGATGCATCATTCAGATTGCTCTTCAAGGAGGAAAAAGAAAAAGAAAAAGCACATGGCAGTGCTTCAGAAGAGGAAGAAGTAGAAGGAGTGCAAGATTCTGCTTCTCAATCAGATTACCAGAATCTGATTGAGAGATTTGATAGATTAGAGACTCACATTGATCAAAGATTTGATCAATTTGATGCTCAACTTACGCAGCAGCAACAAGACATTGGTAATATTAAAGATGAAGTTCATAAAATTAATACCAATGTAATGTTGATGGCCTCCTACTTCAACCTCTTTGGCGGCATTCCTCCTCCTCCTCCTCCAGAACAGTAGAAATGTTTTTATGTGTGTCTGTTGTATTTTTTTTATGCTTTTATCTTGTCTGTTTTATTGTTAAGTGTTTGTTTTTATGTTATTTTTTCTTTTTAAGTTCAATGTTTTTTTTATGTAATCCGTTTCTTTAATATCAATGAAAGTTTGTTTTTATTAGATTTGTTTTGAAATGTGGTTAATGTTTATGAATTTTATTAGTATTATTTAATCTACATAGTGCTTAAATTCGATTGTAATTTGAGATTATCTATATTAGAAAATCTAGACTTTCTTAATTTATAAGTTGTATATAACTTGTTGAAATTAGAACTTTTAAATTCATGTCTATTCATTTAGACTACATAAAAGTTAATATTACTATTGCAAATTAGATGTTTTCTTATTTTGTATTTCTATGCTCAAGTGATATTTATGCACCTAGAAATATTTGAAATTTTAGATTATAGATTTTGGAAAGAATTGGTCCAATTACTCTTGAACATTGTACAAATGTACAAAAATCAAAAGGAATTCGCAAAGATTTGCAAAGTGAAAAAGAGGCACAAAATAAGCCCAACAAAAAAAAAATGCACAAAAATGTGCCCCAAAATTTTGAAAAAGATGCGCAAAGCGCCACATGAGGTAATTCTCTTCTTTTCAAATTCGTTCAATCTCTTAATTCAAATTGATCTTATGTTCATTTATATTCTACTGAACTTTGAAATATATAATTTTTATACATCTCTCTTGTAATGATTTTCTATAGTAAAATATCTAAATTGAATCATGTCTTTGATAAATTCTTCTTACTTACAATGTTATATCACTTCTTAATTTTTATGAATTTCTATGATTGACCTAATATCTTTAGTTTAAAATTTGCATACCCTATGTCAATCACAATTTAGATTAAATTTTAAAAATGAATTTCATATAATTACTTACATTTCTTGTCTATTTCTTCTTCACTTTTTGTTGCTGTCAAAAAGGGGGAGAAATTATTGTGTTTTCTGTTGTGTTTTGTGTTTTCTATTTTTGATTATTCTGTTTGCAAGTTTTTTGTTTGTGTTAAAATTTTTTAAAAATAAAAATATTGTTCTTTATGCCTCCTTATTTTAATGTACTCATAAATTCAGGGGGAGTTTAGGAGATAGGAGATTTGTTTTAACTTGAAACCATACAAATAATAATTGTTTTGCCATCATCAAAAAGGGGGAGATTGTTTGAATAGTTGTTATTTGAATGATTTATATTTGTGCAACTTATGTAGTTTTGATGATTCCAAACATTATTGTTCAAATGTATAGTTATCTCCTAACAATTTCAGAAGATTTGCACTTGCTCTTGTGCGTACTAACATTTCAGGAAAATCAGACTCCAGACTACGATAACTTCAAATCAAATTCAACATGAGATATTTTGTTTATTTGAAGTTTGCATTTTCTTTGAATTAATTTTGAAAGGGAGTGATTGTAATTGAGTGAATAAAAAATCTCACACACACAAATAAGGAGATCATAAAATTCTATACTGATCGTACAGGACGATATTTATCGTACTGGACGATCTGTTAGTTATCTCCTATAGAGCACTTGGAACGAATAGAAACTTGCTCGAAATTTTTTTTTTATAAGTCCTATTCGTCCAGGACGAATTTTATTATCGTCCCGGACGATGGGTTCTCTGTAAAATTTTCGTCCAGACAAATTTTGCTATCGTACGAGGCGACTGGTCCTCTGGAAAATTTTCGTACAAACGAAATTAAATATCGTCCAGGACGATCGGGTCTCTGGAAATTTTTCGTCCAGACGAAAACAAATTATCGTCCGTGGTGATTGGTCATCTGGAAAATTTTCGTCCAGACGAAATAAATAATCGTCCAGGACGATCGGCTCTCTGGAAAATTTTCGTCCAGACGAACATATTTTCATCCAAACGATTAACCGACTTAGAACAGTTTTCAGCAGTTTCTAGAACCGACCTTGTAATAACCGTTCGTACTGGACGAACCTAGTTCGTACAAGACGATCAGCTGTACGAAGTCATTTCGTACACATATACAAATTGGATCGTTTAAGTAAAATCGTCAAGGACGATCCAGGATCGTACAGGACGATCCATTACGTACAGAATTGGAAACTTGCAGTTTTTGGGCGGTTTTTCTTGTCTTTTGTAAAAATAGTCCAAATTAGACTGCCACCCAATCTTTTTGTCATTTGATCTTCGTGCCTCTTGAGAGAATAGCCAAGGAGAGAGTGGAAGAGAGCATTCAAAGGAGGATTCCTACCACTGGAGCGAGAAGGCTTTACTTGGATTACTAAGGTAAGAGTCTCTACTTGTGAAATTGGATTTCTTCACTCTTTTCCTTCTTCCTTCTAGATTCTTGTGAGAAGATCAGTCAAGGAGATCCGGTTCTCTGCCGACACTTGGAGAGTGTAAACAGCCGAAGGGTTCTCTGCCCACACTAGGAGAGTGTAAAAGGACGAAGGTTCTCTGCCTACACTTGGAGAGTGTGAACAGCCGTAGGGTTCTCTGCCCACAATAGGAGAGTGTAAAAGGACGACGGTTCTCTGCCAGCACTGTGGATTGTGTAAAAGGATGACGGTTCTCTGCCGCACTGGGTAGTGGTGAAAAGAGTGTGTTGTAAAGGCTTCTCCGCCTTGTTGTGGGTGCTAAAGTTGAGTCACTTTGTGGTATTAGTGCAATACTCAGAGGGTGCCTCTGAGGAGTGGATGTAGGTCTGGTTATAGACCGAACCACTATAAATCTGGTGTCATTTACTTTATTGTTTTTACGTTTTCGCACTTTAAATTTCAGTTTTAACAACTCTGTGGTTCAAAAACATTTTTCTACAAACTTTAAAAGAAAATTTTATTTCGGTTCAACTTTATCATTAAGAGGGTTTAAAATTTTTAAAACTACCAATTCACCCCCCTCTTGGTAGCCGTGGGACATTTACTTAGGCTTAACAACCTAATTACTGGACTCAACAAATTTCTCCCTTGGATACATGATCCCTTATGAAATGATGTCATATGTCAATGTGTTTGGTTCTAGAATGTTGAATAGGATTTTTGGAAATGCAAATAGCACTAGTATTATCAAAATAAATTGGAATAGTGCCTATAGTTAATCCTAAATCAATCAACTGTTGTTTTAACCAAAGTACTTGTGCCACACAACTTCCTAATGCAATGTATTCTGCTTCTACAGTAGATAGGGCCACTGAATTTTATTTTCTACTAGACCATGAAACTAATAAATTTCCAATGAATTGACATGTTCCAGAAGTGCTTTTCCTATCCACTCTACAGCCTGCAAAGTCAAAATCTGAATAACCAATAATTTCAAATGAAGAGCTAAACTTAGGATACCAAATTCCTAAGTTCTGAGTTCCTAGTAAGTATCTTAATATCCTTTTCAGTGCTGTCAAATGTGATTCTTTTGGATCTGATTGAGATCTAGCACATAAGTAAACACTGAACATAATATCTGGTAGGCTATCAGTCAAGTAAAATAAAGATCCAATTATCCCTCTAAATTTCTTTTGATCAACAAATTTTCCCTTAAGGTCCTTATCCAACTGAACTGAGGAACTCATTGGTGTACTAATAGGTTTAGCATTGTCCATTTCATATTTTTTGAGGATGTCTTAACATATTTAGTTTGACTAAGACAAGTACCTTCCTCAAGTTGCTTAATGGTAAAACCTAGAAAGTAATTTAAATCTCTCATTATACTCATTTCAAATTCACTACTCATTATTTTAGAAAAATCATCACAAAGATTTTTATTTGAAGATCCAAAAATGATATCATCCACATAAATTTGAACAATGAGAATATCTTTTCCAAATTTCTTTAAAAAGAGAGTTGTATCCACACTTCCTTTTTCAAAAGATCTTTCAAGTAGGAAGGTGCTCAACCTCTCATACCAAGCCCTAGGTGCCTGTTTCAATCCATATAATGCCTTTTTTAACTTGAAAACATGATTTGAGTATTTAGAATTTTCAAAACCTGGAGGTTATTCTACAAAAACATCTTCCTCAATTACCCCATTTAAAAAGGCACTTTTGACATCCATTTGAAACAATTTAAAACCTTTAAAATAGGCAAAGGCAAGTAAAACCCTAATTGCTTCAAGTCTAGCAACAGAGGCAAAAGTCTCCTCAAAATAAATTCCTTCAATTTGATTATACTCCTTAGCAACTAATCTAGCCTTATTTCTATTGACAACTCCTGAGTCATTCATTTTATTTTTGAACACCTACTTGGTTTCAACAACACTTTGATCTTTTAGCCTTGAAGTTAATTCCCAAACTTCATTTCTTACAAATTGATTCAACTCTTCTTGCATGACCAATATCCAAAATTCATCAGAAAGTGCTTGATCAATGTTAGTGGGTTCAATAGTTAAAATAAAGGCTAAATGATTGACTTCCTTGTTTAGTCCATGCCTAGTAAAACCATCCTCACTCGGTTCACCTATAATCAATTCCCTTGGATGGTTTTTAGAAAATCTCAAATCTCTAGGCAAAGGGTTTTCTCTTTCCAAATTCTCTTCCACATTTTCTTCCAAATTTATTCTATCAATCTTTTGGGAGTTTTCCTCAATCTCATCTTCAACAACATTTGGCTCTTCCAAATATCCAGATTCATCAAATACAACATGTGTGGTTTCTTCAATGACCAAAGTTCTTTTGTTGAATACCCTATAAGATTTTCCAACACTTGAATATCCAATAAACATTCCTTCATCTGATTTTGGATCAAATTTTCCTAAGGCAGATTTTCCATTATTATGAATGAACACCTTGCAACCAAAAACATGCAAATGAGACAAATTAGGTGTTCTACCTTTTAGCAACTCATAGGGTGTTTTATTTAAATTTGATATCACATTCACCCTATTCAGAACATAGCATGCAGTGCTAAACACCTCAGCCCAAAAATATCTAGAAAGTGAGTATTCTGCCAACATTGCTCGGGCGGCATCTATTAGTGTTCTATTTTTCCTCTCAACTACCCCATTTTATTGAGGGTTCTAGGTGCAGAAAAATTGTGATCAATCCCTTTTTCCTTACAAAAATTTTCAAATCTTTCATTTTCAAATTCTCCTCCATGATCACTTTGTATAGAAATTATTTCACTCCCTAGTTTCCTTTGAATCCAAGTTAAAAAATTTCTGAATTTCTCAAACGATTCACTCTTATAAAAAAGAAATCTAACCCAAGTGAATCTTGAGAAATCATCTACTATAACAAATCCGTATACCTTCCCTCCTAGACTTACAGTTCCTACAGGTCCAAAAAGATCCATGTGAAGAATTTCCAATGGTTTACTAGTTCTAAGATCCTTATTAGACTTAAAAGAGGACTTCACTTATTTTCCTAATTAACATGCATCACAAAAGTGGTCCTTAGTAAAGTCTAGTTTTGGTATACCTCTCACTAAGTTCTTTTGGGTAATTCTCCTAAGGTTTTTCATACTAGAATGACAAAGTCTCCTATGCTAAAGCCATGAGTCATCAGAAACAGTTTTCAAACAAAAAGTAGTATGAGATTCAATATAATTTAAATCTAGCATATAAACATTATTTACCCTTTTTCCATTTAAAACATTTTTCCCATTTAGGCTTAATATGCAGCTAGTAGGTAAAAATTTTACATTATAGCCCTTATTACATAGCTGACTTATACTTAACAAATTATACTTTAAGTCTTCAACCAATAACACATTGTCTATGAAAGAGTTTTTTAAATTTCTAATCATACCTGATCCAATCACTTTCTTTGTGGTATTATCTCCAAGTGTAACCTTGCCTCCACTCCTGGCTTCCAGCGTTATGAATTGAGCAGTATCTCCAGTCATATGCTTTGAACATCTGCTGTCCAGGTACCATATGCTCTCACGAGGTCTTGTGTGAGAGCAACCCTGCAAAAAGATCAAATGTTAGACCTGGGAACCAAAACAAGTTTAGGTTCACCTTTTAGAAATTTATAATCAGATGCATGTATGATATGTCTAGGTTTATGCATCTTAGTTCTCCACACCAAATTAGTTTTCATCTTCAAAGTGCAGATGTGAGATATATATCCCAAAAATCCATAATTATTGCATTTAACATTAGGAAAAGTATTCCTAAGTTTTCTTCCATTTGATTGTCTTCTAAGGGATTTCATGTATTTAGGATAATATTTAGGATTTGTAAAATCTTCAAGTTTTGGGGGTTTCCTATTATCCTAAAGAGCTCTTATTGTCAGTTTATAAAATGAATTCATATCTTCCAAGATTCGATTTGTATAATTGATTCGATATGTTTTGCTCTCAAATTCATCCTTAAAATTTTTTAATTCTTTTTCAAGATCAGCATAGGATGATTTTAAATTCTCAAAATTTTTATTCAAGTCATCATATTCGTCAAGAAGTTTCATGTGGTTGTTATCTATTAATGCATGATCTTTCCTAAGGATTTCATGTTCCTTCTTAAGCTCTTCCAATTCAAAACTTACACTAGCATGCATTTTTTTCATTTTCTTATATGCATCATGCATGTGTTCATAAACTTCAAATAATTCATCATAGGTTAAGTCACATACCTCTTCTTGATATGATTGATCAACATTATCTGCCATCAAGCAAAGGTTGGTGACTTCTTCTTCTTTTTCAATCTTAGATGAGTCTGAAGCTGAGTCCGCCCAGAAAGCTCTTTGAAACTTCTTTTTGCCCTTCTTTATAATTGGTTTCTCCTCAACCTTCTCCTTGCTAGGAGTGGCTTTGAGTTTTGGGCATTCAGTCTTGATATGACCTGGTTTCTTGTATTCATAACAAATCACTTCATTAGAAACCTTGTCATTTCTGTTATACTTACCTCTATTCCATTACTAGCATGTCTTCTGCTTCCTCTTTAAAAAGCTTCTGAATTGTCTAGTCATCAATGCAATATCATCTTCATCCTCAGGTTGTTAGTGTTCACTATCTAACTCTTCCACTTTCAGTGTAATATTCTTCTCCTTTCGTGGTTCACCTGCATCAATCTTTCTTTGACTTACTCGTTGCTCATAAGCAATGAGTGAACCAATAAGATTGTCAATAGAATAAATGTTTAGATCTTTAGACTCTGTAATTATAGTAATTTTAGCATCATAAGTAGTAGGTAAACAACGAAGAATCTTATTAACCATTTCATCATTAGTTAATTGCCTACCAAGTGCATGCAAAGAAGTGATAATTTGTGTGAATCTTGTGTACATGTCAGAAATAGATTCATTTGGTTCAATGCAAAATAATTCATAGTCATGTAATAAGATATTGAGTCTTGATTACTTAACCTCATTAGTCCCTTCATAAGTTATATAAAGTCTATCACATAAGTCCTTTCCACTTTTGCAAGTGGAAACCCGCATGTAGTCTTTAGATTTTAAAGCACAAAAGAAGCTATTTAAACATTTGGTATTTAGTTATGCTAAGTCAAGTTCTTCTATAGTCCAATCTGCAAAAGGTGTTTCTACCCTAACTCCATCAACTAATCTAGTTGGTTTTGTGTAACCTTCCTAGACTAGGATCCACATATAATAATCAAGTGACTGTAAGAAAGTAGACATGCGTGTTTTTCAAAAATCAAAAGGTATATTGTCAAACAGTGGAGGTCTAGTTATAGAGTAACCTTCATGTGTGTTTTGGTTTCCGAATGTAGCCATCTACTTTAATAAAAAAGTAATTTAAACTTATGATTTTGAAACAAAGCTCTGACACCACATGGTGAGTCTAGTAAATAGGTTGTTAGACCTAAGTTAATGTCCCAACGCTACCAAGAGGGGGGGGGGGTGAATTGGTATTTTAAAAATTTAAACCCTCTTTGAAAATTTGTTGAACCGAAATGAAAATTTTTATTAAGTTTTTATAGAAAACGTTTTTCAACCACAGAGTTTTTTAAACCAAAAATAAAATGCGAAAAAGTAAAAACAGTAAAGTAAATGACACCAGATTTATAGTGGTTCGGTCTAAACCAGACCTACATCCACTCCCCAGAGGCACCCTCTGAGTATTGCACTAATACCAATAGTGACTCTACTTTTGCACCCACAGCAAGGCGGAGAAGCCTTTACAAAACACTCTTTTCACCACTACCTGGAGCGGCAGAGAACTGTCGTCCTTTTACATAATCCCTAGTGTTGGCAGAGAACCGTTCATCCTTTCACACTCTCCTAGTGTGGCCAGAGAACTCTTCGTCCTTTCACACTCTCCTAGTGTGGGCAGAGAACCCTTCGTCTTTTCACACTCTCCTAGTATGGGCAGAAAACCCTTCGTCCTTTAACACTCTCCTAGTGTTGGCAGAGAACCATCCGTCCTTTCACACTCTCCTAGTGTGGGCAGAGAACCCTTCTTCCTTTCACACTCTCCTAGTGTGGGCAGAGAACCCTTGGTCCTTTCACACTCTCCTAGTGTGGGTAGAGAACCCTTCATCCTTTCACACTCTCCTAGTGTGGGTAGAGAACCCTTTATCCTTTCACACTCTCCTAGTATGTGCAGAGAACCCTTCGTGCTTTCACACTCTCCTAGTGTGGGCAGAGAACCCTTCATCCTTTCACACTCTCCTAGTGTGGGTAGAGAACCCTTCGTCCTTTCACACTCTCCTAGTGTGGGCAGAGAACCCTTCATTCTTTCACACTCTCCTAGTGTGGGCAGAGAACCATTCGGCTGTTCACACTCTCTAAGTGTCAGCAGTGAACATGATCTCCTTGACAAATCTTCTCACAAGAATCTAAAAGGAAGAAAGAAAAGAGTGAAGTAATCCCGATTCACAAGTAGAGATTCTTACCTTCACCCTCTAGTGGTAGGAATCCTCCTTTGAATGCACTCTTACACTCTCTCCTTGTCTATTCTCTCAAGAGGCACAAAGATAAAATGAAAAAAAGATTGGGTGGCAGTCTAATTTGAACTATATAGACAAAAGATAAGAAAAATCGCCCAAAAACTGCAAGTTTTCAATTCTGTACGCAGTTAATCGTCCCGTACGATCGTGGATTGTCCTGGACGATATTACTTAAAAGCCTTGAAACGAACCTGTTTGTATATATGTACGAAATGTTTTCGTACAAGCTGATTGTCTCGTTCGAACCAAGTTCATCCGGTACGAACGGTTATTATAAGGTTGGTTCCCAAAACTGCAGAAAAATCGTTCTAAGTCAGTTGTATCATCTGGATGAAAATTGATTTATCCTGATGAAATTTTTACAGAGACCAGATCGTCCTAGACGATATTTAATTTTGTCTGGACGAAAATCTTACAGAGAGCAGATTGTCCTGGACGATATTTAATTTTGTCTGGACAAAAATCTTATAGAGAGCAGATCGTCCTGGATGATATTTAATTTCGTCTGGATGAAAATCTTACAGAGACCAGATCATCCTGGATGATATTTAATTTTGTCTGAACAAAAATCTTACAGAGAGCAGATCATCCTGGACAAAAATCTTACAGAGAACAAATCATCCCGGACGATTTTTTACTTTGTCCTGGATGAATAGGGCTTAGAAAATTTTTCTACCGAGTTCCTATTCGTTCCATGTGATCTTAATAAGAGATAACTGTCTGATCGTCCCGTACGAACTGATATCGTCCCATACGATCAGTATAAATTTTATATGATCTCCTTATCTGTGTGTGCATGTTTTTATTCACTCAATTACAATCACTCTCTTTCAAGTTTATTTCAAAGAAAAATACAAGCTTCAAATTCACAAAGTATCTCATGCTAAATTTTGATTTGAAGTCTTCGTAGTCTGGAGTTAAATTTTCCTGAAATGTTAGTACACACAATAGCAAATACAAGTCTTCTAAAATTGTTAGGAGATTACTACACATTTGAACAATAATGTTTGGAATCATCAAAACTATACAAGTTGTAAAAATGTAAAACATGCAAATAGCAACTATCTTAACAACTTGGACACCTCTCCCTCACCTTTATACTTCTTCTTTGGCTGTAGAGTCCGATTCTTCAGATGATGAAGTGAGTGATATCCTCCATCATTCATTCCCTTCATCACCTCATATTCTGCTGGTTACAATTCATGTCCTACCTTCCATAGTCATTTGATCCTGAGGGTGGATTAGTTGTTGATAGTAGCTCAGATAAGGAGGAGGATCTCCAACATTAGACTACTAGCGGACAACTTTCTCTCCATCAGATACGTGGGATGAGAGTTGAGGATTCTGATCAAAGAGCTCCTGACGCTCCCTCTACTAGTGATGATGGCCCACTATGGACTGATGAGCGCCCCATACCCCACCTGAATGAGACATTCTTGCCAGCACGAGCTAAGGAGTGTGCCTCTTCACCCCATAGTGTAGGTTCCCCACTAGGTCCTGTGAGCCAAGATCGAAAGTAAACTGCTAGGAAGATAAAGGTTAAAAGTGGTCCTCATTACTTTTTCCCTATCGTAGAGAGTTTTGTTGAGCGGGGCCTCGTTCGTTCCACTTGGCCTGACGAATAAGCCCTACAGCAAGCCCGAGTTTGGCGAACTGATTTCCCTCAAGGCCTAAGAGGTGTAGGTTATATGTGATTAAGTCAGTCTAGTCATGCCAATATTCATGCTATTTTTTATTCTTATTTGGCTATTTATCTTACCGATGAAGAAGACCCGGATAGTGGTGAAGATAGAATACTTGATGCTTCACAAGAGTGTGAAGATGACGACACTTCTGCCATGAACAAACTATGTGAAGTTAACTTAGGAACTGAGTCAGACCCTAGACCTATTTTCCATAGTGCCCTACTATCTGATTCAGAGGCTCAAGAATACATCAAGTTGATGTTAGAGTTTAGAGGCTACTTTGTCTGGAACTACACTAAGATACTTATTTTAAACCTATAAGTTGTAGTCCATAAATTGGCTATTAAGCTAGATGCAGTCCCTGTTAAACAAGCACCTCATATGATAAGGTTAGAAATTGAATAACAGGTGATCTCTTAGACCAAGAAGCTTATATAAGCTGGTTTCATTAGGGAAGAGAAGTACTCTACTTGGCTTGCCAATATTATTTTAGTCCGGAAGAAGAGTGGACAGATTTGTGTCTGTATTGACTTCTGTGATTTGAACAAGGCATGCACTAAGGATGATTTTCCTCTTCCTATCCCCGAGCTTATGGTGGATATAACATTATCCCATAGCATTTTCTCATTCATGGATGGTTCATCTGGTTACATTCAGATAAAGATAGACCCTAAGGATGAGAAGTTCACTGTATTTCGTATACTTACAGGTGTATTTTGTTACAAGATGATGTCTTTTAGTCTCAAAAATGTCGGGGCCACCTACCAATGTACAATGACTGTTATCTTTGATGAGATAATACACGAGTAAGTTGAATGTTATGTGGATGATTTAGTAGTCAAAAGCAAGGTTCGTGGAGATCACCTCCAAGATCTACGAATCATTTTTGAATGCCTGTGCAAATATGATTTGAAGATGAATACTTTGAAATGCGCATTTAAAGTTAGTGTAGTGAAGTTCTTAGGGTTTATAATCTACTATCATGGCATTGAGATTGATCCTTCTATGATCAAATCCATAGTGGATTTGAAACCCCCTAAAAGTATCACCCAATTGAGATCTTTTTAGGTAAGACATGCTTTCTTGTGGAGATTTATCTCCAACTTTTCTAGTAGGTATCATCCCTTTGCTGCTCTACTGAATAAGGATGCCCAATTCCACTGGGATGAGTATTGTCAGGAGGCCTTTGAGAGTATAAAGCACTACCTTATGAACCCCCCCTATTTTAGCTGCACCTATCCCAGGTAGTCTGTTAATTCTCTACACTACGGCCCTAGATGAGTCCCTAGGTGCACTGTTGGCTCAAACAAATGAGGAAGGAAAGTAGAATGCCTTGTACTATCTTAATAGGAGATTAATACATACAGAGCTTAAGTACACAGTGATGGAAAAGCAATATTTAGCCTTGATCTTCGTGGCACAGAAGCTTAGGCATTATATGCTATCACATAAGATAAATCTAATCTCTCGAGTCAACCTATTACAGTACTTGATGACCCGTCCGACCCTCTCAGGTCATCTATCATGGTTGTCTATGATCTTATTGTAATTTGATATTGTTAGAATAGTTGCTATTTGAATGCTTTTACATTTTTTGCAACTTGAATAGTTTTGATGATTTCAAACATTATTGTTCAAATGTGTAGTTATCTCCTAACAATTTTAGATGATTTGTATTTGCTCTTGTGTGTACTAATATTTCAGGAAAATCAGACTCCAGACTACGATAACTTCAAATCAAATTCAACATGAGATACTTTGTTAATTTGAAGTTTGCATTTTTTCTTTGAATTAATTTTGAAAGTGAGTGATTGTAATTGAGTGAATAAAAAATATACACACACACATAAGGAGATCATAAAATTTTATACTGATCGTACTGGACAATATCCTATCGTACGGGACGATCAGACAGTTATCTCCTATAGGGCACATGGAATGAATAGGAACTTGCTCGAAATTTTTTTTCTAAGTCCTATTCATCTAGGACGAAATTAATTATCGTACCAGACGATTGGTTCTCTGTAAAATTTTTGTCCAGACGAATTTTATTATCATACGTGGCGACTGGTCCTGTGGAAAATTTTCGTCCAGATGAAATTAAAATATCGTTAAGGACGATCGGGTCTCTGGAAAATTTTTGTCCAGATGAAAATAAATTATCGTCCGTGGCGATTGGTCCTCTGAAAAATTTTTGTCCAGACGAAGTAAAGAATCGTCTAGGACGATCGGGTCTCTGGAAAATTTTCGTCCAGACGAACATATTCTTGTCCAAACGATTAATCGACTTAGAACAGTTTTCAACAGTTTCTAGAACCGACCTAGTAATAACTGTTCGTACTGGACGAACCTAGTTCGTACAGGATGATCATCTGTACGAAGACATTTCGTACACATATTCAAATAGGGTCGTTTCAGATCGTTTAAGTAAAATCATCTAGGACGATCCATGATCGTACAGGACGATCCACTGCGTACAGAATTGAACACTTGCAGTTTTTGGACAGTTTTTCTTGTCTTTTATATAAAAAGTCCAAATTAGACTGCCACCCAATCTTTTTGTCATTTGATCTTCTTGCCTCTTGAGAGAATAGCCAAGGAGAGAGTGGAAGAGAGCATTCAAGGGAGAATTCCTACCACTGGAGCGAGAAGGCTTCACTTGGATTTCAAAGGTAAGAGTCTCTACTTGTGAATTTAAATTACTTCACTCTTTTCCTTCTTCCTTCTAGATTCTTGTGAGAAGATCAGTCAAGGAGATCTGGTTCTCTGACGACACTTGGAGAGTGTGAACAGCCGAAAGGCTCTCTGCCTACACTTGGAGAGTGTGAACAGCCGTAGGGTTCTCTGCCCACACTAGGAGTGTGTAAAAGGACGACGATTCTCTGCCAGCACTGTGGATTGTGTAAAAGGACGACGGTTCTCTACCGCACCGGGTAGTGGTGAAAAGAGTGTGTTGTAAAGGCTTCTCCGCCTTGCTGTGGGTGCTAAAGGAGAGTCACTATTGGTTTTAGTGCAATACTCAGAGGGTGCCTCTGAGGAGTGGATGTAGGTCTGGTTATAGACCAAACCACTATAAATCTGGTGTGATTTACTTTATTGTTATTACGTTTCCGCACTTTAAATTTCAGTTTTAACAACTCTGTGGTTGAAAAATATTTTTCTACAAACTTTAAAAGAAATTTTTATTTCGGTTCAACTTAATCTTCAAAGAGGATTTAAAATTTTTAAACTACCAATTCACCCCCCTCTTGGTAGCCTTGGGACATTTACTTAGGCTTAACAACCTAATTACTGGACTCAACAAGTGGTATCAGAGCATAGTTTCAAAATCATAAGTTTGAACTACTTTTTGATTAACGTAGATGGCTACATTTGGAAACTGAAATACACCTGAGGGTTACTCTATCACTAGACCTCCACTGTTTGACAATATTCCTTTTGATTTTTGGAAAACACGCATGTCTACTTTCTTACAGTCACTTGATTATCGCATGTGGATGCTAGTCCAGGAAGGTTACTCAAAACCAACTATATTAGTTGATGGAGTTAGGGTAGAAACATCCTATGCAGATTGGACTATTGAAGAACGTGACTTAGCACAATTAAATGCAAAATGTTTAAATAGTTTCTTTTGTGCTTTAAAATCTGAAGACTACGTGCGAGTTTCCACTTGTAAAAGCGGAAAGGACATATGTGATAGACTTTGTATAACTTATGAAGGGACAAATGAGGTTAAGCAATCAAGACTCAATATCTTGTTACATGACTATGAATTATTTCGCATGAAAGCTAATGAATCTATTTCAGACATGTACACAAGATTCACTCAAATTGTCACCTCTTTGCATGCACTTGGTATGAAATTAACTAATGCTGAAATGGTCAATAAGATTCTTCGTTGTTTACCTACTGCATACGATGCTAAAATTACTATAATTACAGAGTCTAAAGATCTGAATATTTATTCCATTGACAATCTTCTTGGTTCACTCATTGCTTATGAGTAAGGAGTAAGTCAAAGAAAGATTGATGCAGCTGAACCTAGAAAGGACAAGAATATTGCACTAAATGTGGAAGAGTCAGAAAGTGAACACTCACAACCTGAGGATGAAGACGATATTGCATTGATGACTAGACAATTCAGAAGCTTTTTAAAGAGGAAGCAGAAGAGACGCCAGCAATGGAATAGAGGTAAGTATAACAGAAATGGCAAGGTTTCTAATGAAGTGATTTGTTATGAATGCAGGAAACCAGGTCATATAAAGACTGATTGTCCAAAACTCAAAGCCACTCCTAGCAAAGAGAAGGTAGAGGAGAAACCAATGGTAAAGAAGGGCAAGAAGAAGTTTCAAAGGGCTTTTTGGGCGGACTCAGCTTCAGACTCATCTGAGACTGAAAAAGAAGAAGAAGTCACCAACCTTTGCTTGATGGCAGATAATGCTGAACAATCAGATCAAGAAGTGGTATGTGATTTAACCTATAATGAATTATTTGAAGTTTCTGAACACATGCATGATGCATATAGGAAAATGAAAAAGATGCATGCTAGTTTAGTTTTAGAATTGATAGAGCTTAATAAGGAACACGAAATCCTTAGGAAAGATCATGCTTTAATAGATAACAACCACATGAAACAACTTGATGAATATGATGACTTGAATAAAAATTTTGAGAATTTAAAATCATCCTATGCTGAACTTGAAAAAGAATTTAAGAATTTTAAGGATGAATCTGAGAGCAAGACATATAGAATCAATTATACCAATCGAATCTTGGAAGATATGAATTCATTTTACAAACTCACAATAAGAGCTCTCGAGGATAATAGGAACCCCCCTAAACTTGAAGATTTTACAAATCCTAAATATTATCCTAAATTCATGAAATCCCTTAGAAGACAATCATATGAAAGAAAACATAGGAATATTTTTCCTAATGTTAAATGTAATAATTGTGGATTTTTGGGACATATATCTCACACCTGCACTTTAAAGATGAAAACTAATTTGATGTGGAGAACTAAGATGCATAAACCTAGACATATCATATATGCATCTGATTATAAATTTCATAAAGGTGAACCCAAACTTGTTTGGGTTCCCAGGTCTAACATTTGAGAATTTTGCAGGAGTACTCTCACACAAGACCTCGTGAGAGTATATGGTACCTGGACAGCGGATGTTCAAAGCACAAAACTGGAGATACTGCTCAGTTCATAACGCTGGAAGCCAGGAGTGGAGGCAAGGTTACACTTGGAGATAATACCACAAAGAAAGTGGTTGGATCAGGTATGATTGGAAATTTGAAAAACTTTTTCATAGACAATGTGTTATTAGTTGAAGGCTTAAAACATAATTTGCTTAGCATAAGTCAGCTATGTGATAAGGGCTATAATGTAAAATTTTTACCTACTAGCTGCATAACAAGCCTAAATGGGAAAATTGTTTTAAATGGAAAAAGGGTAAACAATGTCTACAAGCTAGATTTAAATTGTATTCAATCTCCTACTGCTTTTTTTTTGAAAATTGTTTCTGATGAATCATGGCTTTGGCATAGGAGACTTTGTCATTCTAGTATGAAAAATCTTAGAAGAATTACCTAAAAGAATTTGGTGAGAGGTATACCTAAACTAGACTTTACCAAGGACCATCTTTGTGATGCATGTCAATTAGGAAAACAAGTGAAGTCCTCTTTTAAGTCCAATAAAGATCTTAGGACCAGTAAACCTTTAGAAATTCTACACATGGATCTTTTTGGACCTGTAGGCACTGTAAGTCTAGGAGGGAAGGTATATGGATTTGTTATAATAGATGATTTTTCAAGATTCACCTGGGTTAAATTTCTTTTTCATAGGAGTGAATCATTTGAGGAATTCAGAAATTTTTCAACTTGGATACAAAGAAAACTAGGATGTGAAATAATTTCTATACAAAGTGATCATGAAGGAGAATTTGAAAATGAAAGATTTGAAAATTTCTGTAAAGAAAAGGGGATTGATCACAAATTTTCTGCACCTAGAACTCCTTAACAAAATGGGATAGTTGAAAGGAAGAACAGAACATTAATAGAAGCCGCCCGAGCAATGTTAGTAGAATACTCGCTTCCTAGATATTTTTGGGCTGAGGCGGTTAGCACTGCATGCTATGTTCTGAATAGGGTGAATGTGAGATCAAATTTGAATAAAACACCCTATGAGTTGCTAAAAGGTAGAACACCAAATTTATCTCATTTGCATGTATTTGGTTGCAAGGTGTTCATACATAATAATGGAAAATCTGCCTTAGGAAAATTTGATCCAAAATCAGATGAAGGAATTTTTGTTGGATATTCAAGTGTTGGAAAATCTTATAGGGTATTCAACAAAAGAACTTTAGTCATTGAAGAAACCACACATGTTGTATTTGATGAAAGTGGAAACATGGAAGAGCCAAATGTTGTTGAAGAAGAAATTGAAGAAAACTCTCAAAAGATTGATAGATTAAATTTGGAAGAAAATGTGGAAGAAAATTTGGAAAGAAAAAACCCTTTGCCTAGAGATTTGAGATTTTCTAAAAACCACCCAAAGGAATTGATTATAGGTGAACCAAGTGAGGGTGTTAGAACTAGGCGTGGATTAAACAAGGAAGTCAATCATTCAGCCTTTATTTCAACTATTGAACTCACTAACATTGATCAAGCACTTTCTGATGAATTTTGGATATTGGCCATGCAAGAAGAGTTAAATCAATTTGTAAGAAATAAAGTTTGAGAATTAACTACAAGGCCAAAAGATTAAAGTGTTGTTGGAACCAAGTGGGTGTTCAAAAATAAAATGAATGACTCATGAGTAGTCATTAGAAATAAGGCTAGTTTAGTAGCTAAGGGGTATAATCAAATTGAAGGAATTGATTTTGAGGAAACTTTTGCCTCTGTAGCTAGACTTGAAGCAATTAGGGTTTTACTAGCCTTTGCCTTTTTTAAAGGTTTTAAATTGTTTCAAAGGGATGTCAAAAGTGCCTTTTTAAATGGGGTAATTGAGGAAGATGTTTTTGTAGAACAACCTCCAAGTTTTGAAAATTCTAAATTTCCAAATCATGTTTTCAAGTTAAAAAAGGCATTATATGGATTGAAACAGGCACCTAGGGCTTGGTATGAGAGGTTGAGCACCTTCCTACTTGAAAGATCTTTTGAAAAAGGAAGTGTGGATACAACTCTCTTTTTAAGGAAAATTGGAAAGGATATACTTATTGTTCAAATTTATGTGGATGACATCATCTTTGGATCTTCAAATAAACATCTTTGTGATGATTTTTCTAAAACAATGAGTAGTGAATTTGAAATGAGTCTAATGGGAGATTTAAATTACTTTCTACGATTTAGCATTAAGCAACTTGAGGAAGGTACTTTTCTTAGTCAAACTAAATATATTAAGGACATCCTCAAAAAATATGAAATGGACAATGTTAAACCTGTTAGTACACCAATGAGTTCCTCAGTTCAGTTGGATAAGGACCTAAAGGGAAAATCTGTTGATCAAAAGAAATTTAGAGGGATAATTGGATCTTTACTTTACTTGACTGCTAGCCGACCAGATATTATGTTTAGTGTTTGCTTATGTGCTAGATTTCAATCAGATCAAAAAGAATCACATTTGACAGCAGTGAAAAGGATTTTAAGATATCTACTAGGAACTCAAAACTTAGGAATTTGGTATCCTAAGTTTAGTTCTTCATTTGAAATTATTGGTTACTCAGATTCTGACTTTGCAGGTTGTAGAGTGGATAGGAAAATCACTTCTGGAACATGTCAATTCATTGGAAATTCATTAGTTTCATGGTCTAGTAGAAAACAAAATTCAGTGGCACTATCTACTGCAGAAGCAGAATACATTACATTTAGGATAAACTATAGATACTATTCCAATTTATTGTGACAATACTAGTGCTATTTGCATTTCCAAAAATCCTATTCAACATTCTAGAACCAAACACATTGATATAAGGCATCATTTCATAAGGGATCATGTATCCAAAGGAGAAATTGAACTCATACATATTTCAACTGAAAATCAACTTGCAGACATTTTTACAAAACCTTTAGCCTTTGATACCTTCAGTACTTTAAGAATAAGGCTTGGTGTTATTGATTTGAATGCCTAAACAAAATGTCTTTGCAACATTGATATTTGTTTTGTTTTGTTTTTGATTTTGTGAAATTTTGTGTGTTTTGAATGAATTGTTTTTGGGTCTATGATTTTGTTTTAGGTTTTCTGTGTTTTTTGAATGTTTAGTTTGATTTTCTTAATTTAAAAATCAAAATTAAAAAAATTGGAGGAAATCGTCCAGGACGAATCTGGTTTCGTACGGGACGATATGTGAAAGAACAGTTTGCGCGAATTTTAACCGTTTTGAGAGCAGTTTTTAATTAGATCGTCTGTACGATCTGACGATCGTCCAAGACGAAAATATTTTTTCTCAAACGTCGGGACGATTGAATGGAGCGGTTGAGTGGATAAGACAGTTTTTAATATGGACTTCGTCTGTACAAATTTTTCGTTCGTCCAGACGAACAGATGTCGGTTCATTGTAGGGGACGGTTTTCAAGAGACATTAAAACGAGTTACTTTTTGATCGTCTGTACGAAAATATTTTGTCTGTACGATCGGTCAAGTAAAAAAGCCTGTACGAAAGGACGCATCGTAAGTTGTGTTGATTACGAAAGCCGTTAAATTTTGGACGAATTGGATCGTCGATACGAAATAATTTCGTCCAGACGAACGATGATTTTCGTCCAGGATGAATATTTTTGTCCAGGACGAACGTATCATTTTTCTTTAAATATGAAGGCTTTCTAACTTAACAATCACACTTCCAAACTTCACTTTCAATCCATTTCTACTTCAAATCGACAATGGCCTCCTCAAGCAAGAGACAAAAGGTGTTGGTGAAGAAACCCAATAGGAATGCCTCAGAGAACTTCCTGTCTAAGGCGAATGAGAAATCCTTTCCTCATTTTGCATCCGCCAAAATAACTCCCTCTCGCATTTTAATCCAAACTGAGTTAACATTTCGGGTAATGCACCTCTTTGCCTCAACCCAATTTCATTTCATACTTTCTCTCATCCACTTCTACAACAAGCAAACCTACCACTATTTCCTAGCGAACATGAGTTTTAATTCCGACCACTCCTCCATTAGTTCTTATGTCTTCAAGCAAAAAGTTGAAATCACAAAGCACGACCTTGGTGCCTTTTTTAACTTAAGAACTGAGGGATATAGAGCCAACACCCTAATGAGTGAAAAGAAATTTGAATGGTATGAAGTCAATAGGGTGATTAGAGAAATTGGCCTAACCTATCATGTTGCTAGAGTTTCTGGAATGACCAGGGATGCCCGAATCATCCAGCATATCCTTCGATCTTCAATCATTCCTAAAGCTGGTGATAGGATTAATATTACCCCTCTCCTTTCTACTCTAACCTTTTTAATTATGGAAGGTCATCCTATTGACGAAGCCCAACTTATCATAGATCATATCTATGGGCTTTCAGAAATAGGACATGCAGATCAGAAGAGGAAAAAAACATCTCATTAGGACACTTAGTCACTTACATTTTGGAAAAGAAATACAATTTAGTGCATCCTGATGAAGAATACAAAGAGCCAGTATACTATAATGATGCTTCCTTCAGATTGCTTTTCAAGGAGGAAAAAGGAAAAGCACATGCTAGTGCTTCAGAAGAGGAAGAAGAGGGAGTGCAAACTTCTGCTCCTCAGTCAGATTATCAAAATCTGATTGAAAGATTTGATAGATTAGAGACTCACATTGATCAAAGGTTTGATCAATTTGATGCTCAACTTATGTAGCAGCAACAAGACATTGGTAATATTAGAAATGAAGTAAATGAAATTAATACCAATGTAATGTTGATGGCCTCCTACTTCAACCTTTTTGGCAGCATTCCTCCTCCTCCTCCAGAATAGTAGAGATGAATTTCTGTGTGTTTGTTGTATTCGTATTTTATGTTTTTATTGTGTCAGTTTCAATGTTAAGTGTTTGTTTTTATGTTTTTTTTTTCTTTTAAGTTCAATGTATTTTCTTACTTGTTTTTAGATATTATGAAATGTGTAATCCTTTCATTAATATCAATGGATGTTGTACTTGTTTCAAATTTGATTTGTTTTTTGGAATGTGGTTAATGTTTATGAATTTCATTAGTATTATTTAATCTTCATAGTGCTTAAATTAGATTGTAATTTGAGATTATCTATATTAGAAAATCTAGTCTTTCTAAATTTAAAAGTTGTTTATAACTTGTTGTAATTAGAACTTTTAAATTCATGTCTATTCATTTAGACTACATAAAAGTTAATATTACTATTGCAATTTAGATGTTTTCTTATTTTGTATTTCTATGATCAAGTGATATTTATGCACTTAGAAATATTTGAAATTTTAGATTATTGATTTTGGAAAGAATTGGTCTCAATTACTCTTGAAATTTGTACAAAAAGTACAAAAATCAAAAGGAATTCGCAAAGATTTGCAAAGTGAAAAAGAGGCATAAAATAAGCCCAACAAAGAAAAAATGCACAAAAATGTGCCCCAAAAATTTTGAAAAAGATGCGCAAAGCGCCACATGTGGTAATTCTCTTCTTTCCAAATTCTTTCAATCTCTTAATTCAAATTGATCTTATGTTCATTTATATTCCATTGAACTTTGAAATATAAATTTTTTTTTACATCTCTCTTGTAATGATTTTCTATACTTGAATGTCTAAATTGAATAATGTCTTTAAAAATTTCTTCTTACTTACAATGTTATATCACTTCTTAAATTTTATGAATTTCTATGATTGACCTAATATTTTTAGTTTAAAATTGCATACCTTATGTTAATCAACATTTAGATTAAATTTTAAAATAAATTTCATATAATTACTTACATTTCTCGTCTATTTCTTCTTCACTTTTTGTTACTGTCAAAAAGGGGGAGAAATTATTGAAATTATTGTGTTTTCTATTTTGATTATTCTGTTTGCAAGTATTTGACTTTGTGGTTGTTTGTGTTAAAATTTTTGAAAAACAAAAATATTATTCTTTATGCCTCCTTATTTTAATGTACTCATCAATTCAGGGGGAGTTTAGGAGATAGGAGATTTATTTAACTTGAAACCATACAAACAATAATTGTTTTGCCATCATCAAAAAGGAGAAGATTGTTAGAATAGTTGCTATTTGAATCCTTTTACATTTTTTGCAACTTGAATAGTTTTGATGATTTCAAACATTATTGTTCAAATGTGTATTTATCTCCTAACAATTTTAGAATATTTGTATTTGCTCTTGTGTGTACTAACATTTCAGGAAAATCAGACTCCAGACTACGATAACTTCAAATCAAATTCAACATGAGATACTTTGTTAATTTGAAATTTGCATTTTTTCTTTGAATTAATTTTGAAAGGAAGTGATTGTAATTGAGTGAATAAAAAACATACACACACACATAAGGAGATCATAAAATTTTATACTGATCGTACTGGACGATATCCTATCGTACGGGACGATCAGACAGTTATCTTCTATAGGGCCCATGGAACGAATAGGAACTTGCTCGAAAATTTTTTTCTAAGTCCTATTCGTCCAGGACAAAATTAATTATCGTACCAGACGATTGGTTCTCTGTAAAATTTTCGTCCAGATGAATTTTATTATCGTACGTGGCGACTGGTCCTCTGGAAAATTTTCGTCCAAACAAAATTAAAATATCGTCCAGGACGATCGGGTCTCTGGAAAATTTTCGTCCAGATGAAAATAAATTATCGTCCGTGGCGATTCGTCCTCTGAAAAATTTTTGTCCAGACGAAGTAAAGAATCGTCCAGGACGATCGGGTCTCTGGAAAATTTTCGTCCAGAAGAACATATTCTAGTCCAAACGATTAACCGACTTAGAACAGTTTTTAGCAGTTTCTAGAACCGACCTAGTAATAACTGTTCGTAATGGACAAACCTAGTTCGTACAGGACGATCATCTGTACGAAGACATTTCGTACACATATTCAAATAGGGTCATTTCAGATCGTTTAAGTAAAATCGTTCAGGATGATCCATGATCGTACAGGACGATCCACTGCGTACAGAATTGAACACTTGCAGTTTTTGGGCGGTTTTTCTTGTCCTTTATATAAAAAGTCCAAATTAGACTGCCACCCAATCTTTTTGTCATTTGATCTTCGTGCCTCTTGAGAGAATAGCCAAGGAGAGAGTTGAAGAGAGCATTCAAGGGAGAATTCCTACCACTGGAGCGAGAAGGCTTAACTTGGATTTCAAAGGTAAGAGTCTCTACTTGTGAATTTTAATTACTTCACTCTTTTCCTTCTTCCTTCTAGATTCTTGTGAGAAGATCAGTCAAGGAGATCCGGTTCTCTGCCGACACTTGGAGAGTGTGAACAGCCGAAAGGTTCTCTGCCTACACTTGGAGAGTGTGAACAGCCGTAGGGTTCTCTGCCCACACTAGCAGAGTGTAAAAGGACGACGGTTCTCTGCCAGCACTGTGGATTGTGTAAAAGGACGACGGTTCTCTACCGCACCGGGTAGTGGTGAAACAAGTGTGTTGTAAAGGCTTCTCCACCTTGCTGTGGGTGCTAAAGGAGAGTCACTATTGGTTTTAGTGCAATACTCAGAGGGTGCCTCTGAGGAGTGGATGTAGGTCTGGTTATAGACCGAACCACTATAAATCTGGTGTCATTTACTTTATTGTTTTTATGTTTCCGCACTTTAAATTTCAGTTTTAACAACTCTGTGGTTGAAAAATATTTTTCTACAAACTTTAAAAGAAATTTTTATTTCGGTTCAACTTAATCTTCAAAGAGGGTTTAAAATTTTTAAACTACCAATTCACCCCCCTCTTGGTAGCCTTGGGACATTTACTTAGGCTTAACAACCTAATTACTGGAATCAACAGATATCACTTTTATTCCTCAGCGGGCCGTCAAAGGATAGGCTCTAGCTGACTTTCTAGCTGATCATCCGGTCCCTGTTGATTCCCCACTCAATTATGACATACCTAATGAATTAATCATGAGTGTGGATGAAGAGAAGTCCCTTACTTACGAGTTTTACTTTGACGGGCCATCATCCATTAAAGCTTTATAGCTATATGAAACTCCTACAATTAAAATAGGATTAGGCCTGATTTTTATGTCCCCTGAAGGTCATACTCTATAGTACTCTTATAGTCTATCAGAACCTCGTACTAATAATGAAGCTGAGTATAAAGCTCTCATTTTGGGGCTAAAGTTGGCTATTCATATAAATATGATATGGGTGAAAAACTTTGGAGACTCCCAACTAATAATAAATTAAGTTGTTGGAGTCTACTAAGTGCTTAAGCCTGAGCTCTTGTCATATTATAATAAAGTCATGTAGCTCTTGTGCTTTCTACCAGAAGTAACTTTGGCCAAGATCCCTAAATCTAAAAATGGAAAAGTAGATTCATTGGCCAAGTTAGCAAACAAATTAGCTGACCCTACTGGAAACCCCATGTCTATTTCTATCCAGTATTCGTCAAGCCTTATGCCCCGCAGACTTATCTTCTCCCGATCATACCCTCACAGTATTTGTTGTTGATGAGGAGTCAGATTGGAGAGAGCCCTTCATAGAATACTTGAAGCATGGTAGGCTTCCAGATGATAGATATCTCGCCGCTCAAAGTAGAAAGAGAGCTCTATCATTCACCTATGTAAATAAAACCTTATATCAATTCTCTTTTGACCAAATGTGGTTGTGATTCCTTAATAAAGAATATGCTAGTAGGGTCATGAGCGAGATACATGAAGGGCTTTGTGGTGCCCATCAGTCCGGACCAAAAATAAAAGAAAAAATTAAACGTCTTGGCTACTACTGGCCGACTATGATCCGCGATTGTATAGAGCATGCTAAGAGGTGCCGGTGCCACCAGTGCCAGATTCATGGCATGATGATTCACCAACCTCTAATCTATTCCACCCCACTATTTTGTCTTAGAATTTTGAGGGCTCGGGCACGGATGTGGTGGGTCTTATAGACCCTCCTTCTTCTAAGAGTCATGGATTTATTTTAGCTGCCACTGATTACTTCTCTAAGTGGATAGAGGCTGACCTACTAAAAGAAGTTAAATCAGAGGATGACATGTGTTTCTTTCATGATAACATTATTTATCGCTTTGGTGTTCCGTGTCGTATAATTTCTGATAACTGTCTGTCCTTTAAGAGCACCAAAATTGTCAGATTTACCCACTGTCATAACAGTAATTGGAAATACTATTCAATTTACTATCCCAAAGTCAATAATTTGGCTGAGGCATTTAATAAAACTCTTGTGCAACTGATAAGGAAAATATTTGTTGCAAATAAAAGGGAATGACATGATAGGTTACCTAAAGCATTATGGGCCTATAGGACTACCTACCGTACTCCTGCTCAGTCCATCCCATATGATTTTTCTTTTGGGGTCAAAGTAGTCTTCCCACTTAAGGTCGAGCTCTCCTCACTACGTGTGGTAGTTAGTTATAATCTATCTAATAAAGATAATGTCCGACTAAGGTTGGAAGAGCTTGATGGTTTAGAGGAGCTTCGTTTACAAGCTTATCAGAACCTTAAGTTATACCAAGCCTGAATGGCCCGGCACCATAATCAACTTGTTAGACCCCGCACTTTTCTGGTAGGCGATCTAGTCCTAATTTTACGTAGGCCTATCATTTTACATCGTCAGCTAAGTGGTAAGTTTGAGCTTATTTGGGAAGGCCCCTTTGTTGGAGTACAAGTTTATGAATGTGGTGCCTACCTACTTGTTGATGCAAATGGTGTTCACCCCATGCCTGTCATCAATGGGCAATACTTAAAAATTTATTATGCTTAAGTCTATTACGTTATAGGGGAGCCTTCTACCGCCTGTAGATATCCCTCTGTATATGTAGCTCCTAAAAGGATCCCTCTTACTTTAAGCAGTCTATGTGGCCACAACGATTTATCCTCTACCACATGACGTTCGCTTTGAAGAGTATAAGGTTATCCTTAGAGGTGATATGCTAATACGTCGTAGGGATGTTTTGTACTTCTGTCTGTGAGCACCAATCACATTGGTGCTAGTGCATAGAATTTTAGTTGGTTCCCCCCTTTATAGGACATAGTCCCCCAGTTTTACTTATCACCCTAAGTGTGGTCTAAGATATCAAAATCAGTAAGTTTCAAGACTATTTTTGAGATGTGGTAATGGGTCTACACCCCCCTATGATAGTCAGGTGTGGTGATAGAGATCCACTATCCCTTCTTGTATTGCTTCTTACTATCAACCCTAATCTGATAGTTGTAGCCCCCAGTTCATTCACATGAGTTGAATGTGATTTGGGATATCAAAACCAATGATTAAATTCTCTATAAGATCCTGTTATATCTCTTTCCCCAATTTTGTTCATATGGAAAATATGGCCTGGGTTATCAAAGCCATTCACTAACCCCTCTTATAAAAAAATATACATGCGATAAAAAGAGGGAAGCTCTTAGTAGAGCAAAACAGGTTATCCTTGTTACAGGAAGAACCCGGTAAAACTCTATAAGAGCACAACTTCTCCAAAATTCTTTTCTTCTCCTTCAAAGAACTTCAATGATTGCTTCAAGGATGAGTCCACACTTAGTTGGTCATAAATCTCTATAATTCTAAATAGTTTTCTTTGCTAGTGGTGTGATACATCATATCCTAGATGTCAACATCACTACCTTGTGGATTTGGGTCTTTCTGAGGAAAGATCAATCCCCTTCTGTCATCTTTTGGCAGCCTACTCTATCATTCATGCACTGCTCTGAGCTGCTAGAGTGGTCCTATGAATGTGGTAGTGTAACTTTTACCCCTCACAGGGTCCTACCCGGTTAGGGCAGGTGTTACCACTGTGCCCTTTTGATGATCATTGATTTCACTTATGATTATTATATTAGGTGGTAGATGTGCTCTCTTGTCACCTCAGGTTATTTTCTTAGTTATGATGTAGTACATCTATCCTCAGATGTTAACATCATATTCTCAGGAGCTCTAATTTTCTTACAGAAGATCAACTCCTTAGTTCTTTTTTCAATCTACTTCAATATTCGTACCCTACTCTTAGCTGCTAGAGTAGTCCTATAAATTTGATTTTGTTACTTTTACTCCCCATAGGGTCCTACCCGATTAGGGTAGGTGTTACCACTATTACCCTCTGATGTTTTATCAATCCTACTCATAATTACTATCCTCAAGTTGTGAGTCTATCTACTTACTACCTAGAGTTGTCTTTCTAGGTATGATATAGTATATCGTTTCTTAGATATTAACATCACTGCCTTTAAAACTTTAATCTTCTAGTAGAAGATCAGTTCTTCTATTCCATTTCATGGTCCATCTTACCATTCATACAATATACTTAGTTGCCATATTAGTCTTATGAATGTGTTGAGGTCAGTTCCACTTCCCACAGGGTCCCACTAATTTATGTGGGTGTTACCACTGTGAGCTTATTTCTCATTCAGAGTTGTTGTCCTTTGAGGCGAGAGTGCTCCCTTGCTACTTTGGTTCTTTTCCTCTTACTTGGTGATATGGGGCATCGTGCCTTAGGTGCCACCATCACCCTTTTCTTGAGCTTCAATTTTTTAGTAGAAAGTCAGCTCTTCCATACCTTTTACCACTTGCTTTCCCATTAAGACTCAACTCCTAGCTGCCGGAGAGGTCCTTTGGATGTGTTGATTTTGATTCTACTCCTTACAGGGTCCCCATCAGTTAGTATGGGTTTACCACTGTAGCCTCCTTGATGGTTATTTTTTTACTAGGTTTAGTCATATTTCCAGTAGCATAGGTGCCCCCTCCCTACTTCAGTTCTTTTTACTCCTTTGGAATGAGATTATCCATTGGCACACTCTACTGAGGGTGTATCTCTTCCAGCTTTCTTCGGAGACATCATTATGATGTCTTCCTCCCCTTTTGTGTATGGTTAGAGTTCCCAAAGAGATCCTGATGGAATTTGGATACTCATGGCCACGATGATTTTTCCTCTGTCATGTGGTTACCAAAATGCTAGCTTGGGATTCCTTAGGTGGCTCTACCCTTAGAATTCTCCCATATACCTTTCCTTTCTCCCTCACATCCCTATACAGATTCTTGTTAGTCTGATGTTGAGGTGACTTTTACCTCCTATCATGCTATTTTGATACTAACAGATAGGTAGTTGGTCTTACTTATTTGGTTGAGAGAGCCAAACAGAGCCCCTGGAATGTACTCCTTACCACTCTTTTTTTCTTTTGATTATCCTGTTGTGATCAGGCAGGCATCAAATCCTGACTCTTTATTCACTCAGTTGAAATGACTGAGTGAGTATTGAGCCCTTCCTCATTTGCATGGCTAAGCTGGTCAAACAGATGTTGAAGCTTACATGGTTAAGAGATACCTGGCTAGAGCACTTGGAAGGCATTCCTTACCCCCTCTCCTTACCCTGAATGTCCTATTAAAGACTAGGCAGGCTTCAATTTTCATTTCTCATAAGCTTCTTGCTGAGGTCAAAAAGAAGTAGTGAGTCACCACAATCCATTATTCTGAAAGGATCAGGAGGAACGAGAACCTTTTCACCTTCTACCCCGCTATCAGATACAGACAGACTGGTAGTAGGTTTTACTTACCCGGTTAAGAGAGCCCGATAGAGTCCCTATGAGGCATTCTTTAATACCCCTTTACTCCGGATGTCTAGTTAAAGACTAAGCAGGCTTCCATTTTTATGGTTTATGAGCTTCTTGTTGAGGTCAGGCAGAAGTAGTGAGTCACCCCAATCCACTATTCCGAAAGGATCAGGAAAAACGGGATCCTTTTCACCTTCTACCCCGTTGTCCAGATAGAGTCAGACTGGTAGTAGGCTTTACTTACCCGATTAAGAGAGCCCGATAGAGTCTCTGAGAGGCATTCCTTAACACCCCTTTACTTCAGATGTTCTATTAAAGACTAAGCAGGCTTCCATTTTTATAGCTTATGAGCTTCTTGCTGAGGTTAGGCAGAAGTAGTGAGTAACCTAAATCCACTATTCCGAAAGGATCAGAAGGAGCATGATCATTTTTACCTTCTACCCCACTATTTAGATACGGTCAGACTGGTAGTTGGTTTTACCTTTCTGATTATGAAAGCCCGATAGAGTCTCTATGAGGCATTTCTCACCACCTCCATTACTTCAGATGACCTGTTAAAGACTAGGCAGGCTTCCATTTTGTGGCTTAGTCACTTTTACTAAGGTCAGGCAGAAGTGTTGAGTCACCCTCAATCCACTGTTCTGAAAGGATCAAGATGAGACGGGATCCTTTTTGCCTTCTATCTGGCTCTTTTGATATAGTCAGGCAGATAGTTGGCTTTACTTACCTGTTTGAGAGAGCCCGATAGAGTCCTTGAGAGACATTCCTTACTACCTTTCTACCTTGAGTGTCCTATTGTGATTAGGCAGGCACCATATTTCGTGACTCCTTTATTTATTGTCTCAATTTAGTCAAGCAAATATTGAGTCACCCCAATCCACTATTCTGAGATGAGCAGGAGGAGATGTGACCCTATTCACCTTCTATTCTATTATTTTGATATGGTCAAGCAGATAGTCGGTTTACTTTTACTACTTTTCTTTTGGTTCTTCCCTTGGCTCTACCCATGCAACAGGGTAAGGCTAGGGGAGAACCCCTTACGTTTTCCCCCTCGTGGTGACCTGTCTCTCGGTTCTCTCTTTGGCTCTGCCCTCACTACAGGGTAAGGCTAGGGGAGAATCCCCTTTACCTCTTTTTCACCCTTGTGGTGATCTTTACTTTGGTCCTTTCCTTGGCTCTGCCCTTGTTGAAGGGTAAGGCTAGGGAGGACCCCTCTACTTATTCACCATTTGGTGACATCTTACTTATACACTTCTGCTCTTCGCTCTCTCCTAAGCTCTACCTTCGCTATAAGGTAAGGCCAGGAGAAGACCCCCCTACTTACTTCCACCTTTTTGGTACCCCCTTACTTGTGTTCTTCGCTCTACTTTATTTAGTATAGTCGGTCAACACCAACACATGCGATTGACTAGTTGTTCACCGCTCCTGTTGGGGGTCCATTTGTTGACCTTGATTTTGCCAAATCCTTGGACCAAGGAGTTGACCTAGTCAAATCGACCAACCCAGTCTCTTAAACCCTCTCCATTGGATTCAATGGGTCAATTTGAGTCTGTTGAGCCTAGACCCAGGTCTTGGTCAACCTGGTTGACCAGGTCAACCAAGGTTGACCTAAATTGACCCTGACTCCTTCTGATTGGTTTCAAACAAATTTTAGAGCTCCTCAAGCTCACTTCTCCATACCATTGGTCTCAGTGGGTCAAACCTAGCCCATTGGGCCTAGTCTTGTGCCCTGGGTCAACCTGGTTGACCCATTTGAACATTTAGAGCCCAATTTGATTTTAAATCAATTTCAATCCTTCCCTGGATCAATCCTCTACCTACTTGGCTATAATTGACCATATTAACTAGGTCAACTCATGCCTTGGACAAACCTAGCCTTGCAAGGTCAAACTTGACCTATGTTTGGTCAAATTCACCCTAATTAAGGTCCATTTAATGTCTAATTGATTCCATGGATGTTTGAATTGAAAACCATGGCCCCCATATGCCTTGTTTCCCTCCTAATGGGTGGGAGATCTAATCTTGGCCGTTAATTATAACCCTAGGGCTATAAATAGGAAAATTTTGGTTTATTTAGGACTTTTGGACTCTTACTCTAGAATCAAGCAACCTCATCCTCTGAGATTTGTTTCGAGAGCTCCCACCACCCTCCTCTACTAATCCGAACCCTAACCTAACGCCAAGTCCCCGCCGATGATGATCCTCTGGTGAACCCGAGACATTTTTCCTTCCCAGGCCTCTCCCTCTCGATCCAAGGCAAATCAAGGAGCGAGATCAACTAGGAACTTTTTTGTGGACAGTCTACAAGCTCAGGGAATCCAAGATCTATTGAATCCTCCGTATCGATTGAGATAAATCTCAAACCCTAGTTAGAACACATAGATCTATTTAACTTTCCAAACAGTATGTTTTAGAACGTAAAAATAAGCCCTCATTGATGCTCTTCGTATGTTTTATTTCTATTTAAAATTTCATGGCATTTGGTCGAGTGTATCGAACAAATAAGCAAAAACATCATCCTAGGTATTGGTACGGGCTCCTGCATGTAAAGGGCAGATCTCGGCCATTCAATCTGAAATAAATGGCCCAGATCTCGTTGAACCGCTCACGAGATCTGCCGCACGATCTGATCTCATGCTAAGTTCTTCACGCAGCTTGATCATGGCCGTCCATCTGAAATGGAGATGATCTAAAGGCACCCAGAGCCCATCGATGTGGACTAATGGAACTGTTACAGCGGCATCTTGCCGTAATCATTGGAATGATTGCCACAGTCAGCAATCATTGCCCAGGACTGCGGAGCCAGTCCTGAGGTGCCATGTGTCATCCCCATGGGTCCCGCCGTCGATTTTAAATAAAATAAACTTTTTTTAATTATTTTAAAACATATTTTAGCTTTAAATAATTATAGAAAACTCATTTTTCTTCTGTTCTTTGCGTGCAACATATTATTTTGTTTGTATTTGAATTCCCTACTATTTAAAATGATTTTTACCTAAAAATATTTAATATATTTTAATTTATTTTAAAAACAATAAAAATACTTTTTTATTATTATTATTTTATCATTCTGTTATTATTATATTATCATAATTATTTTATTTATAATATTTATAATAATAATTATTTTTTTAATAGTTTTGCTACTGTTTTAATATTATTATTATTATTATTATTATTATTATTATTATTATTATTATTATTATTATTATTATTATTATTATTATTATCATCTTTCTTTTAAAATTATCATTATTCTAATTATACATTATTATTATTTTATCATTATGTTATTATTATATTATCATAATTATTTTATTTATAATATTTATAATAATAATTATTTTTTAATAGTTTTGATACTGTTTTATTATTATTATTATTATTATTATTATTATTATTATTATTATTATTATTATTATTATTATTATTATTATTATTATTATTATTATTATTATTATTATTATTATTATTATCATCTTTCTTTTAAAATTATCATTATTCTAATTATACATTATTATTATTGTCTTTTATTTTAATTTAAATTATGTTAATTATAATTAATTATTTTATTTTATTATGTTATTATTTTGAAAATTATTATTATTATTATTATTATTTATTCTTATTTTACTTATTATTATTTTATTATTTTCATTATTATTAAAGTATGTTAATTATTTTTATTATTGATATTTTCTTATTTGCTTTATTATTATTTTAAAACTATCATTATTATTATTATTTTATTAAATGAGCCTTAAGTTTCAAAGGTTTTATTATTTTAAGTTAATTTGGTTTAACAATTAATTTTAAACAGTAATTATTTTAAAATTATTTAAAAATGGATTTTAATGCATTAATTTTCAAAAACTCATAACTTATTAATTTTAGATCTGATCTCGGTGTATAATACCCCATTATTTTTAGAAAAATATGTATTTTTATTTAAAAATAGTTTTAGATATTACATCTACCTTTTCTGATAGATTTTTGTTTATCTTTTATTGTTCGATTATCCTAATTATTTTGAAATTAAATTTTTTTTTAATCATTTTGAAACCTCGATTGGATGGTCAATGGATCTCCCAAACATCTATGAATGGAATTATTTTAAATTATTTTACTTTCATAAAAACTAGAATTTTCTTTTATTTAATATATGGTTATTTTAAACTTTTTTTGAAATTACCTATATTATTAAATTAATCTAATTTTGAGAGACCAATTCGATGAAATTTTAAACATATATTCTATACATGAAGAGCAATCATGGGAAGTGGATTAGTGGATGATTGAGTCTCAATCATTCACCAATCACCTCGTTAAGCATGCTTAGTCTTTCCTTTATCATACCTTGCATGCGTAGGATGCACGGGCACTTAGTTTAGGCTCTCCTAAATCTAAGGACATGGTGTGTTTACTTTGTTCATTTATTCCATGCATTATTACCTAAAGGGTTAGTCCAAAACTCAAGTTTAAATCCCTATAATCTAGTGACACCCTAAGGACAATAATTGAGGACCCGTCTAACGAACTTAGAAAACTTCTAGGAGCTAAGATAAAATCCTGATTTGCATGAAAACTTCAAAAGTTAAAATTAGTGACATCCTAAATCTTTTAATATTTTCTAGGAATTTTTAGGAGCTTTTAGACCCCTTAATCAACCAACCATAATTTATTCTATAAATAGGACCCGTTACCTTCTAAAAATTACAATAAATCCATTTCAACTCAAAAAAATACCCATAATACCTCAAATTATTCATAATTAGGCCCATAACTTGAAATAAATAGGACACTTTAGGTTGACCTTAACTTAACCCTTAACTTAGCCTTAATATAAATTTTCTTTTTGCCCCTTAAAAATAATTAAAAATTATTTAAAATTCTAAATTTTAACCAAATACTTGGGAACACCTTATTAGGTTATTTTAGAACTTTGGGGGTGATTCCAATCAGTTTGGAGCTGATTTGAATCAAAACCATAAAATTACCCCTTAATTAGATATTTTAGATAATTCAATAAATACCCAAACTTTAGAAATTTATAACTAATTGTAGAAAATTCCAAATTAGGCAAAATCACTTGAATTCAACTCACATTAGGGTCTAGTATTTATTAAAAATATTAGAATTCTAGAAACTAACTTAAATCTTAAAGTCAACTTTCCGGTCAACCTAAACCTATAGTCTAAGGCTCAAAACTTGAAAAATTCATATCTTTGCATAAGAGACTCCAAATCCAGCAAACTACTTGTCTAACTACTCACCTTAAGGTCTAGTATTTACTTAAAGTGTTAGGAACCCCAAACCTAGCCTATTTCCCATAATGACCTTTTGGACCCCCATAGCCACTACCTAGGAGGACCCGAGACTTTTCAAAATTAGCTAACATAATGTAAACTTCAAATATCACTACACTAAGTATTAAAAAAGTGATCAACAAAATAAATTAACTAAAATGGATCCTAATTTACTAATATTTGAACATTAAATAAAATTTCCCCTTTTTTTGTCAAATTCTAACCTCAGGCAATTTGAACTAATCATCCTATACAGGAACTATCTAAAAACCACACAAACCTTACACACACATAGAATTATTTACTAGGGCACCACTTCTAGATCTAGGCTAGATCAGTGTTTCCTTTTCTATTATGTGCCAGGATTTTTGTGGTTTTATTATATGCTGTGAATGAAATTTTGTTGTGTTTGCTTACTTTTTCTGCACTCTGTGAATTGATGTGATGTGCGTTAGATTTACCCATAGATTAGGAATGATACATATATATATTTCTTTTCTTACACGTGGCCATGCTCATGCAATGCTAAAAGGGGGCAGCTGTCATGATTTCTAATGATGTTTTTTGCAGGTGCTTGCTCAGCCCCTCCCCCCCTAAATAAATGAGGGCTAATATCATTAATTAATAACTGCTACAGATGCTCCAGAAATTACTTATCCCTCAATGATTAAGAGCATGGCCAAGAATGTGACTATGATGAGTTATTTTCATTTTCATATTAAACTACTTGGGATTTTTATTAGGATATCCTTGCATGTGACTTTAGATTTACTGCTTTCCATTTAATGTAATAATTTGAAATAATTATAAAGAGTTAAGAAAATGCAACTTTGAGTTGGTATATTCTTATCCAACTTGAATTCCAAAAGAAGAATGCATTCTCAAAGGGGAGAGTCTTCTTTCATTTGAAAGATCGAGTTTGGATGGCTTTAGATATACAAAGAGAAAAGGGAATGCCCCCTACGTGGATGGAATTGTCTCTTCATTTAGATATTCAAGCCATGACGAATCAAAGGAGTCCAAGGAGGAGTGATCAAAGGAGTCCAAGGAGGAGAGATCCAAGGAGTTTAAGGAGGAGAGATCCAAGAAGTCCAAGGAGAAGAAGTCCAAGAAGAGTTGAAGAATTGAAGACCCAATATCCCACTCAAAGTCATTTGCATTAGTCATAGGCTTAGAAATTTGGGTTGTTGGCAGTGGTGCCCGGCCATATATTTTCTACAGACCCTGGGTTATAATTAAAGGGCAGTTGGCCTAAGGATAATTATTGATTAGTTTGATTATATTGATGTGTTTTATTTATGTTGTGTGCCTCTATGGTTACATATTTTTATTAGTTTATTGGCGACTTGCATGCCGCTTTTGATTTAGTCTTGATTTCGTTAGGCTCTTTAAGGATTACAAAATATTTTTTACTCATAACCTATCCTTAAAATTTTAAGTTCAAATAATATAGAAACTTAACAAATCTAGGAAATTGTTAGAATCGTTTGGGGTCACAACATATTATTGCATCTCTCTCCCTCCTTGCTTTGAGACACTTCCCCACCTGCGGGTAGAGTCCGAATAATCTGTCCTATGAGGATGAGGTGCCGGACCAAGGGAAGTCTAGTCTCCTCTTAAAAATTATTTTTATATAAGCTTGTTTTTAAGATCTAAAGCATTCATGATTCAACTTTTCAACTAGCGTGCATTGCATTAAAAATCAATTAAATTAAAATTTAATTGCATTAGCTAGGAGCATTTAACCTACATAAGTCTATGACCAATTAGGAAACTCTCTAGATATCAGTCCTACTTTCCAAAAATTAATCCCACCCATCTATCTTTCATAAATGACCTGACAGTATGGTTTTAAAATGATTAGGTGGTTAGCTGGCTCCCCAATCCAGGGTGGGGTAAGTCCAGGTTTTGCATTGTATTAGTTAGGACACAAGCCTTAGTGTTGTTCATAGAATACTAAGCCCAACATAAGTTTAGGGTTCAAGGCTACTGCATTTGGTCTCGTAGTATGCCTAAAATTGTGGGTAGGTCCCTTTTCTTGAGGGACTATAAATTCTACTTATCTATGTCACATTGATGATGCCACCTCCATCTTTTCTCTCATACATGTGTTGCGTACTTGATTCCTTTTATCTAGTTTCTCTTTAGTACCCTAGACCCTCTGAATGCTGGTGTAAACCACGCATGCTGATTAAGCCAAATCGGACCTTTCTTCCCTTTGGATAGGACTTCCTAGTCTTTGCCATATGTGTCAATCCTATTTTAGGAAAGGATAATGTATGATCCTTAATCGAGAGTCTTCTCAGGCTCCAGCTTCGGATATAATTAACCACGTCGGCTTCTGCCCATGGGAAACTGAATTCCACCATCTATTAAACCCCATCCGAGCTGATATATCCGGTGGGGGAAACTCATTGTGATTCATGCCATATATATTATTACCCATCGAGGTGCGTAGGTGAGACCCACTATCCTCTATGGTTAATTATATGTATGGTCTAATTTGCCCTTCTAAATGGCCCGTTTGTGAGGAGCGTAGAGGCCTGCGATCGTCTCTACCCCTCGGGTTAGGTGCGATCGTATACCCCTTCTGCAATCCTACAACCATAGCGGTGCTTTTTCGGAGGTCCACAGCCCTCCTCTCTGAGTATTGCACTAAATTTTAGTGACTCTCCTTATGCCCACATAGCAAGGTGGAGAAGCCCTTACAAAATAACTTCCATGCTTCCACTATACGGCTGAGAACCTGAATCCTTTTTACCCTCCTGGAAATGAAGAAAACCTAAAATTATTTTCACCCTCCTGATGTGCCAGAGAACTTTATGATGTTTATCCTTGAGCACTTTTCCCCCTAGCAAATCCCTCAAGACCAATGAAGATATGGAAGCTTGCTTGTGTCAACTGAGTGAAATCCCCTCACACTACTTCGCCATCATATACAATTTCTCCTCCTCTTCCTCTAAAAACTCCATGATTTCCCAAGAAGACAAAACTCTCATAATGCTCTCCCATGGAATTCTCTTAACAACCAAAAGACCTTTCTAGAGTCTATTGAGAAAGTTTAAATATAAGGATTACAAAAAACCTAATTATTTAAGTTAGACATTTCTGATCTTACATTACGATATGGCATCGTACAGTATGATTAGTTCAATACATCATTTTGATACTGTTTAATGAATAAGGTTATATATAATTAGTTCAAATATTTAATTTGATTATCCATTATGATATTAAGGGTTGTACAGTATGATTTGTTCAAGAGAATATGATTTTTGTACCATATGATGACTGGCAATTGAATATAACCCTAGGAGCTAATCAGGTCATACTATACAAATTAGGACATCATATAGTATGATATGAACTCTCAATTAATATAGATTAGATTGCATAAAAATGTGGTTAAATTAGGTCATCCAATATAATTTTAATCAAATAGTATGATTAGTTCTTTTTTTATTTCAAAATATGACCTGATTTATGATTAGTTATAGAGATCTTGATTTCTATTGATCAACCTGTTTGATTTAGATCATACAGTATGATTAGTTCAAATTTAAATTATCTTAATTAGATATTCAAATTAATTTTTATTTTATCTATATCATAAAGGACAATATAGATTATGCAATACTTCACATAAATTAAAAAAATATATATATTTTTTCTCCCCAGTGTTTATGTGCATGATCCCTAAGCTAACATACACCTTTTATAGGACATTTGACTTGAGAAACATAAAAATAAATAAATTAAAATACATGCTCTTCTAAAAATATCAAACTTATTCTACTCAATATTGAGTTGATCCATTGTTGCATAGTCTATAGTATGCCTAAAATGGTTAGTACTCACATAAAATGTATACAAAAATAGTATTATAATTCTCTAATTTAATTTTAAGGATTATATATCGTATTATATAATTCACCTAAGAACTTATAGGATGAACCTTGGTTAATCCTGAAAGATATGTGATTTGATCAAACTAATCATATTATATGTATCATACTATTCAATCAAAACGCTTAATATTGAAAATTAGGGTTTTTTAGAGCTCACTTTAAAAACTCTTATTATTCTTTAGTGTAAGAGTTCTTGAGTAGTCAAAGACATTTTTTTTTCTTGGCAGAGAACTTGGAGAGTCCACTTCACAAGGGAGAGAGAGGGGGTGAGGTTAAGATAGGGAGTTTTCCATGAGGGAATTAAGGGGTGTGAGGGGATTTACATGATTGCACCAACTAGCCTACACTTTGAGTCCTCCAATTATATTTTTATGGAGCTCTTAAGAGGAGCTTTAGGAAGGAGTGTCTTTAAGGTGAAATACTTGCTAGCCAAGGAGGCTATGGATTAGCATCTCCGTTAGCCAGGAAGTGAAAGATGGGATCCACATATCTAATAGAGTGAGGAGTTAAATAAGGATGACATCTCAATCAAGCCAAGAGGCGGTTGAAGGTGTGGGCTATAAAAATTCCATTAGCATCCCACCCTCTATGTGCTAGTCTATATCTTTTTTCTTTGTTTGTTAATGAAGACGAAGATTTTTAATGAGCTAAGTTTCCGGGTGAATTTTTTGAAGGCATTTGGGTTTTAGATAAGAAGGTACCTAGAGATTTCTCCCTCATTTTGTGAGACTTTATGATATGAGTTCTAATTTCCTATAGATACAACCCCTATAGTTAATTACCCCTCCTATTAATAAAAAAAACTTTTGATTAAGGCTAGTCATTCAAAAGGTCAAATATGTTATAAATCCATCACATAATAGCAAAAAATTTTAGGGTTTAAATTTGATTTTATAATTTAGAATTAATCACCATAAACTTAAAACTAGTGGTGGGGGGAGTGAAGATGAGCCCTATCATGATCCCATGGTTCACTGGTCTACTTAGTCAGAGGAGGTAGTCGACCCATCCTGATAAAAGGTACCTTATTGGCATCTATGGGTTGCTTCTTCCAAGAATACCTTATAGACCTGGGTTGGTGTTTGTTTAAGGCGATATATCAAAATCTACCTTAATTGAAAGAAGGCTTTATGACTATAAAATATACCCTATGATTCATTACTCAAGGGTTTGAAGCCATTAGGGAACATATATGCTTTTGTTGTGATCATAATATAATGGTGTTATTTTGCAAAAAAACTACCCGATCAGAGGGCACATGCCATATCCCTACTGCTATGAGACTATTTTAGGATGAATCATTGTGATACACCTGACATGCATTTCACTCTTTGTGAGAAGATGTTAATTTCAAATTTATCACCCCCCAATAAATAGGTTGCGAGAGGTGGATTGTGAATGCAACATAGGGTCAAAATGTTCATTAATATAACATTCCATTTGCAAATTAAAATCTAACCATACGTGTGCTCAGATCAACGTGTTAAAATTATAAACAAAAATATCTGAAAATGCTGCACAGGGTTAAATGCTCACTAACATAACATTCTATTTTTTTAATCTAAACATGTCCCGCATATCCTCTGATCATCACATCTGAGTCCCAAATCTAACAATTCAAAAATGTTGTGTGGGTCAAATACTCAATTCTCATCCTCCTCCTCGAAAGGACTGGAGTTAACATGACTTTAATTACAATATGCCTCCCAAATTCCTATAAAAATAAAAGTAACTTTAACATCACCCCAATGATGATTGTGTTGATAAATTATCTCTACCAGAGGGGTCAAATCTCAAATCCGCCAAAAGTCTAAATCCATGAAATGAAGTTTATTATCTTAAAAAAAATAAAACTTGAAACAAACATTTGTGTTTATAACTTTAACATGTTTTTCAGAGCACATGTAAGGGTTTTATGCTTCAATTTAAGATATTCAAATTTAATACATAATAGGCATTTTAAAATATTTAAATATGGTCCATTTATGCAAGTAATTTTATTTAAAAAAATGCCCAAGATTTTAATTAAGGGCATACAAACACCTTCTATCTACTTGTACACATGTTGTGGATCCGGTGGCATGGATTCTAACTCACTCGTATTCAAGTAGATGTATTATAGCTTTAATACATTTATAGATTTTGTAAAGTAAAAAAGTAATATTCAACCTCTTAGCTATATTAGAGAGAGAAAATTCAAATTCAAATTGAGTATAGAAAAAAAAAGAAGTTCTCGCCCGTTAGAGAAAGAAGCTCACGTTAGACAGAGAAAATTCAAATTCTGGTTCTTGATTTTCAACCCAAATTTCCTACCCGTTCTTCAGGCATGGCAGCGGATGGTCACACTTCATCACTGGATTCATCTGTGAATCCTTTCACAAAAATTGGTGACTCTGTTCATAAGAAAGTTGAATCTGATCGGTTGTATAAAGGCATAGTTTGTGATGTGGAAGATGCCCGGAGAGAAGACAGAAAGGTGAGTTAGTTATCTATGAAAATGCTTATCATCATCCGATTAAAACCTTTCATGTGGAGGGAAAGGGTAAAGAAATTTCTAAGGAAAATGAGTTTAAAACTCCCAGGTTATTGAAATCAATTTTGACTTCTCTGCATATAGCTCCTGAAAATGACGCTTCTTCATCTGGTATGAATACTTTTGTTAATACATTTAGAAATTCAAATGCAATCTCTGGTGACAGTGTGATAAATGTGAATTCCCTATTATCTATTAACAAGAGTATTTGTAATAATGGTGAGATGCTCTCTGAGAAGTTAATTATGGATTCTGATTTGAGTAATAAGTCTTAATCTAGTGCCAGTTAATGAGAAAATGCTAGTGAATAAAGTGGTAATTTCTGATTCAGCAAACCCATTGATGAGGAAGCTTTACATTAGGCTAAACTTTGAGGAAGGGGATGCCGTTTTAACAGACGATGGAAAGGCAGTCAAACTACTTGAGGAATTCGAAATAAAAAAAGCTAGTAAACTTGGGAATTCATTGGTAGTCAATGTGTTTGGTACAGAAATACCACCTCATGTGGTGGCTTGGAAACTAAGACGACAATGGCTTCAATTTGGACAATTTCACTTTATCACACTTGGGTTGGGCTGTTTTTTTGTGCTCTTTCAAAAATCAGGAAGTTATGGATGGTGTTCTTTCAGGAGGACCATGGTTCGTTAATGGTCACATAATTGGAATGGAGAGATGGTCGATGGAGTTTTCATCATCTTCAATGAAAGGGCTTACTTCGCCTATATGGATAAGAATGCCCTAATTCCTTTGCAATGTTGGGAAGAAATCAATGTATCTAGAATTGCTTCAATGGTAGGTGTACCATTGATGATGGATGGAAATCTGTTTCAATGGGGAAGACAGGAATTTGCAAGAGTTTGTGTGAGAGTGAAACTTGGCAACCCTCTCCCTTGGGTGTTTAGGTGGAAAGCATGTCGGGAAGATTTTTTTTCAGAAATTGGAATATGAAAGGATTTCCACATTGTGCTATGATTGTAGAATGATAGGGCACATGAAGACTGAATGCAAGAAAGGTAATACAATGGAAAAAATTAATACTAAAGATGCATCAAATAAAGTCCAAGATAAACATGCTATAATAGCACAAGGGAGTGAGAATAACACTTCTTATGGGCCACGGATACATGTTAATCATAGAAGAAATAAGAAGTTTTCAAAAATCATTAAAATGGTATGAAATCATAGAAAATGTTCACAAAAAAGGTAAATTCTGTTCCAGATAGTATGGAAAATGTAAAAGATGTCAATGAGGAAACAATCGAGAAGGATGCATACATGGAAGTGGTAATGGAGGCTAAAAAAGGAAACACTTCAATTCTGGAAGAGGGTGAGATATTGACTGAAACTGATCTAGGGAAGGAAATTCCAACATGTTACAAACATGTTTTTAGATTATGATTTTTATGATAGCAAACAAATTTTGCTTCACTACAACTACTTTTTTCTACTAACTTTTCAGGACTCAAAGATCAAACGAAATCGAAATCACCTCAAGATGGGGTAGATTAGGGTTGTGTCAGTCTGTAATTTTATTTTATCCCTCTTGAGTCAATTATAATCTTTGATGTCACTAATGCAAAGTAACCCTACACACACACACTTGATAGACTTAGAATTTCTATTTTACTCCAATCGGTCAGGACGATATTTACATCGTCCTAGACGATCGGGCTTAAAACAGGAAATCTAATCAGGGGTTCTTAATTAAGGCAGCCTTCATTAGCCAATTGTCCTGGATGATACGTGTATCAGCCAGGATGATAGGATCAAAATAGAAAGAAATTTCCGCCATAAACAATTAAGGTATTCTGTATTTTTGGCAATCAGCCAGGATGATCTTGGATCGGCCTGGACGATACTCATAATTATGTCTTAATTAATCAGACAAATCAAGAAAGTAATCAAGGATGATTGATACGATCACATCATCCTGGACGATCGCAGGATCGTCCAGGACAATCTAGACAAAAACCTTAGTTACTTCTGGATGATTAATATCGGCCAGCATAAATTCAGTGCGATGCTCTGGACAATTTTCCTCTGATTTGAACTGATCGGCCTGGACAATCGTGATATCTTCCTGGACGATCAAGACAATTTTCAATCATCTAGTTTGCATTCAGAGCGATGCCCTGGTCGATCTCATGGTATTTGTACTGATTCGGCCAGTACGATGTCCATATCGTCCTGGACGATATAGTCGGCAACTTGTAATTAATGAGCTCCTTTGAAGCTCTTCTATTTAAGAGCTATTATTCAACATTTTTGAATATCCTTAGCTACTATCTTGACCTGAGAAAACCTAAAGGAGAGAGAGAGGGAGAGAGAGAGAGAGAGAGGATCTTGTGAGAAGGAGCTTATGAGGGGATTCACAAGGGTTGCTCCAAGCATTGTTCCACTTCTTCTTCCCTAGAGTCTCTTGTCCTTGGAAGGGTTGAGAGAGGTAAGTTCTAGAAAGTGATTGAGGTTCTCTACCTGCTTCAGAAGAAAGCAAAAGGAGGAAGGTTCTCTGCCTTGTTGGGTGTGGCAAAAAGAGGTGTTTGTAAAGGCTTCTCCGCCTAGCTGTGGGGGCTAAAGGAGAGTCACGATTGTAGTGCAATACTCAAAGGGCACCTCTGGGGAGTGGACGTAGGTCGAGTTGATCGAACCACTATAAACCCTTGTGTTCTTATTTTTAATGCTTCCGCATTTATTTTCTTCGGCATTTTTGTGGTGATTTGGTTTGAACTCGTGCTTTGTCTAAAGATTTTTTAAATATCAATTCACCCCCCTCTTGGTTAGCCTTGGGCCAGTTCTATAGGGCTTAACATCCCAAACGAACTTTCAAGTGGTATCAGAGTGGGATTCAAAAATTTAAGTTTGAAAACTTTTTGAATTTTATCCATGGCTAACTTTGGGAATAGAAACACTACTAAAGGTTATTCAATTACACGACCTCCCTTGTTTGATAACCTACCTTTTAATTTTTGGAAAACCTGTATGGCAACGTTTTTACAATCTACTGATTATCGCATGTGGATACTTATTAAAGAAGGGTATTCTCCACCTTCTCGTGAAATTAATGGAATTAAAACAGAAGTTACTTTTACAGAATAAACTTTCGATGAAAGAGATTAAACACAATTGAATGCAAAATATTTGAAATATATTTTATGTGCTTTAAAGTCTGAAGATTTCATGCATGTCTCCACTTGCAAAACTGGTAAAGAGATTTGGGATAGGTTATGTATTACTTATGAAGGAATCAATGAAGTGAAATAATCTTGTTTGAATATTCTCTTGCATGACTACAAACTATTTCGTATGAAACCATCTGAATCTATTTCTGACATGTATACTAAGTTTACTCAGATAGTTACTTCATTGCATGCGTTAGGAAGAGAACTTTCAAACTATGAAAAAGTGAACAAGATTTTGAGATGATTGCCTTCATCGTTTGATGCTAAAATCACTGCTATAACTGAATCTAAGGATTTAAACACCTATTTGATTGACAACTTACTTGGCTCACTCATTTCTTACGAGCAAGGAGTGAATAAAAGAAATCTTGATGCAGGTGAGAAGAAAAAGGAGAAAACGGTGGCACTAAAGGCGCACGAATGAGATTCTGAATCTTCTGGGTTAGAAAGTGATGACTTTGCCTTAATCACAAGGCAATTCAAAAGCTTTCTAAGGAAGAAGTAAAAGCATCATTGGAGAAAAGGTAAGGATAATAAATATTTAAAAAGATCTTCTGATGTTGTTTGTTATGAATACAGGAAGCCTGGACATGTGAAAGCTGATTGTCCTACACTTCTAGATCACTCGAGCAAAGAAAAGGAAAAGGGTGAGGAGAAATCCAAGTTCAGGAAAGACAAGAAAAAAGTTCAAAAAGCGTTCTAGGCATAATCTGCATCAGATTCCTCTAAGACTGAACCGGAGGAAGAGACAACAAACCTGTGCTTAATGGGAGAAGATCATCTTGAGCAAAGCGATGATGAAGAGGTATGTAAACCAACTTATGATCAATTATTTGAAATTTGTGAGAAAATTCATGCATCATACAAAAAACTCAAGAAAACTCATGCTAGTTTAAAGTTAGAGCTTTTTAATTTACAAAAAGAATATGAAATTATTCTCAAAGATCATTCTATGATTAATTCAAATCACATGGCTCTACTTGATGAATTCAATGATTTAAATAAAAAGTATTTGGAATTAATTGATGAGCACGATGCATTAAAAGTTTCACTCACCTCACTTAAATCTGATTTTAAGAAATCTAAAGAGATAGAAAAAAATTTGAGGGCTGATAATGATGTCTTAAAAAATAATAATTTGAGGATTAAAAATGATTTGGACTCACTTAAAGGAAATTGGAAGACTCCCACTTTGAATCCAAAGCCAAAACCTAAGAAGAGGCATTATATCCCAAGTCACTTAAGAAATCATTTTCCTGTAGTTAGATGTTTTTCATGTGGCATGCTAGGACACATCTCACACACTTGCACTGTTCACCGTAGTACACATTGGGTGTGGAGACCAAAATTGCATAATTCATAGCGAAACAGACATGCATTACACTCTACTTTTTATGAGAAGGGACCCAAACCTATTTGGGTTCTTAAGCCTGATAGCTGTTGATTCTTGCAGAAGTGCTCTCACCAAAGACCTCGTGGGAGCATAGGATAATTGGACATATGGAGGCTCGCAGCTCATAATTGCTTAAACTTGCTTCTTCATAATTTCTTGAAATGTTTTTTATATAGTTTTGTGTTATTTTTTGTTATGTGCTAGCTTTTTGTTGTTCAAGATTGTTTTGTTTTCGCTTTGCTTTTATGATTAGTTTTCTATATGATTATTTTTTAAGCTTTTAGATTTTGGAGATTTAAAGCCATTGATTTTCATATCTAAATCGGTTAAAGGGAGAAACACCATTGATGGTTTTCCTCCCTCTAACCTCTTTTAGTGATATAATTTTCTTTTCTAGACAAAAGTCTATCTCATATTGACAACTGGTTTTTAAAACTAAGATTCTTTTTATCTTGCTACAATATTCTATCTTGTGCATAATATCCAAAGTTCTTATATATCTTTTAAGTTAATTGATATCTTGCTATTGCATTTATCAAATAATTATGATTTTGTTTTGTGGCTAGTTCTTCCCTATGTTAGAGAGAGAGCTCCTATTCTCTAATATTTAGAGGATACACTCACAACTAAGGTTCTTTTTAGGTGTTTTTGTTAAAGAGAATTTAGCTTGGAAGAATTAAGAGGGAAAGTGGAAAAGATGCAAATTTGAAATGAAAAAAAAAATATACACAAATGTGTATCAAAAATCAAGATGCTCAAAGAGCCAAATCAAAGATACAAGAGGCATAAAATGAGCCCACTAAATACAAGCTATTATCACTTTTTTGAACTCTTAAAACCTATAGAACTCATTGGTTATTTGATACTTTCAAAGGCTTGATTTCAAATTCCATGATTGAGATAAATTACTTTGTTATGTTATTTATAAGATAATTTCTTTGTAACCAGGTTTTGATTGGATCTTCTTTTTACCAAGTAAAGTTTTTTTGAGTTAGACCTTTTATTTTTAAAAAGATGATTATTGCCCTGAAAGAAGTTCGAGCTAGGGATTAACAAGATCGGATATTCTACCTTTTTCAGATTTTGACTTGTTAACTCTTTGATCTTTTGAATCTCTAAAATTTAATTGTTTGAGAAATTTTTCATATGGATGCTCTGGAAATATATATTTTCAAAAATCCTTTCTTTCATTTTTCTTTTTCTTTCTAGTTTTTTTTTTTTTGCCATTTTTTATTATTATTTCTAGCTTTGTATTGCGAGTCATTTATTTTTGAGGGCTTTGATCATCAATTTCTTTTCCTTGGATTCAAATTTATTGTCACATCGTCCTGGCCGATTCTTATATCATCCTGGACGATATGAAAAATTCTCTTCAAAATTCTATCTACTGAATCTTTTCTGAGCTTTATGTAACTCATTGTCCGGGATGATCCCGTATCATCCTAGACGATATGATCGAACTCAATTATAATATCTTTTGATCTTCTTGGCCGATATAATTTTCGTCCTGGCCAATGCATTTATGGTCATCGTCCTAGCCGATACACTAGATCATCCTGGACGATCCACGTGTCAGCACATTTAAATCCTTAAAATCAGCCCCGGACGATCCATTATTGGATAATCGTCCTGGCCGATCCACTGTTCATCCTGGATGATACATGTGGCACTGATTTAAAATGTTTTAACTTCGGCCGATACGATCAATTATTATGCATCGTCCTAGATGATACACCTAATCAGCCCGGACTATCTACTTTTTTAACGGTCGTCCAGCTTGACTCCTCGGGACGATTGCCTGTGTCTAATCGTCTTGGTTGATATCTAATCGGCCTGGCCGATCGGACCACCTTTTTGACCAATCAACCTGTACGTAATTATTTATCCAAATCGTTCCGGATGATTCTGCGATCGTCCTGGATGATATGATCATTTCTTTAAATTCAGGTCATTCCAGCCATTATTTTCACCTCAACCTTCTTCTTCTCTTATGTTTTCTTACTAGTTTCTTGCTATGGCTGGTGGGAAGCGAGCTGACAAACTTCTGGGAGTTCTTCGAGGGCTAGGATTGATCGTCATTTCAGGAGGCAGAAGATGAAGCTGCTTACCATCGATATAAAAATGTGGGATAACTGTCTCCAGAGTCATCAATCCTGTCCACCTTTCGTATCCGGTAATGGATCTCTTCGCTCACACTTCTCTTTGTTTCATTCTTTCTCTCGCTATCCCCTTTCATTCTGAGCTTCTTCGTGAATTCTTCACAAATCTTCGCATAAATCCTACTTTTACAGCCCTAACCTCCTATGTGAATCGAAGCCCGGTCGAAATCACATATCAGGACTATGCTGAACTATTGAAACTATCCACCACCGGGGATAAGCTGCATATAATCATCTCATATCTTTACTTTGACTGATCCATGGCAAATCATTTCCTTTTCCAGACCAATGCACCTTTTCATGTTGGAGAGACTAGCTCTTTAGTCAAAGATGCTAGGACAATTCAGCATGTCCTTCGAACCTCCATTATTTCAAAAGCTGGGGACCGAATCCACATCACTCCTCTACTTTCTCTAACTACTTTTTACATCATAGCACATAGAGAATTTAATGCTGCTGACTTAATTTTTTGGTACATTGATCATTTAACCACAATCCGCGATCTAGGTCATAAGAGGAAACTCAATCTGGCTTTAGGACACCTCATAGCCTATGTCCTTGAAACCAAATATCAACTTCAATATCCTGCTCCTCCCAACCTCCCAACTCTCTTCTACTCAAACAGTTCCTTCAATACCCTTCACAATACTCGTCTCCACCCAGGTGATGAGGAACCTCGGGGCGCTGAGGAGGAGGAGGCTCCCGCTCCTGTTCCTGATCATACTCCTCTTCGACATCACTCGCAGCTTGACCAGTTAGTGGAGAGATTTGATCATTGGAAAACCCATTTCGATGCTTACGTTGCTGCACAGGAGCAGCAATATTCTGAGGATATTGCCCGCTATAAGCAGCACCACACAGAGGACTTAGCCCATTTTGACAGCTACATTACTCACCACCACCAGCAGCACGACCAGAATATAGCCTGGTTCAATGCTCAGTTTACTACGCTAGCTAGCTACTTTCAGCAGGCTCCACCACCTCCACCTCCATCTGATGATCAGGATCCCTCTTTTTTTTTAGTTGTAGTTTCTATTTTCTGTGGATTGCTTCTTGTTTCTGTATTGTTTTTTTTTTTCTTTATTTTTTTATTGTTTCCTCCTCCTTTTTGAGATGTCAAAAGGGGAGTAGTGTGTTTGTACTTGTTCTCTTGGTTAGTATGTTTGTACTTGTTCTGATAAAAGCTTGTTTTGTTATAAATTAATTTTTGATATGTTTGCCATCATCAAAAAGGGAAAGATTGTTACAAACATGTTTTTAGATTATGATTTTGATGATAGCAAATAAATCTTACTTCACTACGACTGCTTTTTTCTACTGACTTTCAGGACTCAAAGATCAAACAGAAATTGGAATCAGCTCAAGATGGGATAGATTAGGATTGAGTTAGTCTGTAATTTTATTTTTCTCCTCTTGAGTCAATTGTAATCTTTGATGTGACTAATGCAAAGTAACCCTACACACACACACTTGAGAGACTTAGAATTTATGTTTTTACTCCAATCGGCCAGGATGATATTTCATCATCCTTGACGATCGGGCTAAAAATAAGAAATCTAATCAGGGGTTCTTAATTAAGGAACAATTATTACGTCCTCTGACCGGACGTAGAGGAACGTCCGGTCAGAGGAAAATTCCCACAAAAAACGAGTTGTACCGAGCAAATACCGAGCAATACCAAATAATAACGAAGAATACCATCATTTGAAGACCCAATATCGAGTTATACCGTACTTTACAGAGCAAATACCGAGTTATACCAAAGTTGTTTCGAGTTTTTCCCAGAAAAACTCAGTACAACTCGGTCTCGGAACAGCTCGGTAGAACTCAGTATTGGTCTTCAGAGAACGGTATTCCTCATTATTATCAAATAATACCTAGTTGTACCGAGCAAATACCTAGTTTTTTGACGGGAAATTGCCTCCGATCGGACGTTCCTCTATGTCCTTGCACCGGACGGAATAAAAGTTCCTTAATTAAGGAAGCCATCATTAGCCAATCGACTTGGACGATACGTGTATCGGCCAGGACGATAGGATCAAAATAGAAAGAAATTGCTGCCATAAACAATTAAGGTATTATGTATTTTTGGCAATCGGTCAGGACGATCTTGGATCGGCCTGGACGATACTCACAATTATGCCTGAATTAATCAGACAAATCAAGGAAGTAATTAAGGATGATTGATACGATCACATCATCCTTGACGATCGAAGGATTGGCCAGGATGATCTAGACAAAAATCTTAGTTACTTCTGGACGATTAATATCGGCTAGCACAAATTTAGGGGCGATGCTCTGAACAATTTTCCTCTGATTTGAACTGATCGGCCTGGACGATCGTGATATCATCCTGGATAAACAAGCTAATTTTCAATCATTCAGTTTGCATTCAGAGCGTTGCCCTTGCCGATCTCATGGGATTTGTACTGATCGGCCAGGATGATGTCCATATTGTCCTGGACGATATAGTCGGCACTTGCAATTAATGAGCTCCTTTGAAGCTCTTCTATTTAGGAGCTCTTGTTTAATGTTTTTTAATATCATTGGCTGCTGTCTTGACCTGAGAAAACCTAGAGGAGAGAGAGAGAGAGAGAGAGAGAGAGAGAGAGAGAGAGAGAGAGAGAGAGAGAGAGAGAGAGAGAGAGAGAGAGAGAGAGAGAAGGAGAGAGAGAGAGAGAGGATCTTATGAGGGGGGGCTTATGAGGGGATTCACAAGGATTGCTCCAAGCATTGTTCCACTTCTTCTTTCCTAGAGTCTCTTATCCTTGGAAGGGTTGGGAGAGGTAAGTTCCAACAAGTGATCGAGGTTCTCTGCCTGCTTCAGAAGGAAGCAAAAGGAGGAAGGTTCTCTGCCTTGCCGGGTGTGGCAAAAAGAGGTGCTTGTAAAGACTTCTCCACCTAGCTGTGGGGTCTAAAGGAGAGTCACGATTGTAGTGCAATACTCGGAGGGCGCCTCCGAGGAGTGGACGTAGGTCGACTTGACCGAACTACTATAAACCCTTGTGTTCTTGTTTTTACTGCTTTCTCATTTATTTTTTTCCGCATTTTTTGTGGTGATTTGGTTTGTACTCGTGCTTTGCCTAAAGATTTTTTAAATACCAATTCACCCCCCCCCCCCCCCCCTCTTGGTTAGCCTTGGGACAGTTCTATAAGGCTTAACGTCCCTAATGTACTTTCACAACAAAGTTGGTTCCTGAAGTTTAACATAATTCAGGAATATAGATAGGCCAAGTAACAACATGTTGGAAAATCTAAAAGGTTGGATAATATGATTGTTGCTGCTAGTTTCAAAGAGAAAAAAATTATTGATAAGATGGAAGATTGTGATAATTCTAAGTTGGGAAATAACAATATCTGTACATATTCTGGTTTTGAGGCCTCTGACGTCAACTTGGAAACAAAAAATATTAAGGGAGGTAAAAAGTCTTGGTTTGATTCAAATGAGAACAATTTTGTAGTACTGTCTGAAATCATTGAAGTAGAGAATTCAATTTTTGAGCAAGATAGAGAAGAAGGTGAAATAGTTAATTCCTATGGGAAAAATATTCATGATAATAAAACTTCTCCTAAGACCAAATATGAAGATCCTATGGAAAATTGCTTAGAAGGAGGAGGTATTAAGGAAGACAATTCATCATCTCTCAAAAAGGTGCTTGTTAAAGAATTGAAACCTGTGGGTTCTATCAAATCTGTGGCTAGGAGTAGAAGAGATGAAATGGGTAAGAAAATAATGGCAGGGATAGCTTCCTCTTCAATCAAATAAATGTCAACTATAGCCTTTCAGAATTATATAGGAGCCAATAAAGATTAAGCTTCTCTATACCTAAAGGAGTTTGTGAAGGAATGGAATGTGTTTTTATTGGTTTGTTGGAAACCAAGCTCTCCTTTATTGATAGAAATGGAGTAGATATGCTTATTGGTGTTGATTGGGATTTCTCTTTTGTTCCTTCTGAAGGTTTATCAGGAGGTATTCTAGTGTTGTGGAATAACAAAATATCTTCCTTTGAAACTTTTGAACTTTTTTCTCAAGGGATTATTGGTGATCTTGAGGTGGTTAATAAAGGAGTTTGGCGTATTATGTATGTTTATGGAAGTAATGATACCATTAAAAGAAGGGAACTTTGGAGGAATTAGATCTTTACTCTTCTAAGGTCTTGCTTTATTTAATTGGAGGGGATTTCAATTGTTTGTTGGATAAAGATGATAAGAGAGGAGGTAGAAGATTTTGATTTTCACAAGGCTCTAAGGAGATGAAGTCTTTTCTTTCAATCAATGATTTTCATGATGTGGGCTTCATTTGGCCTAGGTTCACTTGGTGCAATAACAAAGTAGACGGAGCTCGGATATTGGAAAGACTTGATAGGTGTTTTTGAATTCTAAAGCCATTTAAAGGTCTTAATGGGTGGTGGTGAGACATATTGCAAGGGTGGCATCGGATCATTTCCCTATCTTGGTTAATCTTCTAAAGAACAAGTTCAAAACTACAAAAATTACAAGATTTGAAGACTCGTGGGCATCTTATCATGCATCATATGCTATTGTGGAAAAATCTTGGGCTAGAAAAGCCGTCGAAAGCATTTCAGAGATTCTTAATATCATATCTAGAAGAACGTTAAGAGCTCAATCTTTTGGAGCAAAGCAAATCTTGAAGATCTTAATTCTTTAAAGGAACATCTCAAATTGGAAATCTGGATTTACAATTAGAAGAAGCATCCACGGGTAGTCTATCATTGGATAAAATGTTCATTCTAAGATCCAAGGTAAAAGAGCTTAATTGCACTTTGGCAAGACTCAATACGTGGTGGAGACAAAGCTCTAAAATTAATTGGCTTTCAAAAGGAGATAATAACTCAAGATTTTTTACTCTTATGCTAGTTTAAGAAGGAATGCAAATTGGATATATAAAATAAAAGAAGAGGGTTCTAACATGGTGGAAGATCAAGAGCATATTAAAGAAGTGCTTACTGATTATTTTAGAAGAAAATGGTGTCAAAGGGAATGTTCTATAGTGAATTGGCCAAAATCGGTGAGTTTGCTGGATGAAGAAGATAGGAAACTGTTGGAATCAGAGATCTCCTGGACCAAAATATGTGAAGTTGTAAATCAGCTATGAGGCTATAAATCGCCAGGTAACAATGGAATTACTTATTCATTCATTAAGTTTTATTGAAATATCATTAAATTTGATGTGTGGAAAGAAATTCATTATTTCTTCTCCTCATGTGTGATGGATTATAAGTGGAAAGAAATTCTTGTTATGCTGATTTCTAAAGTAGAAAACCCAGTAGTTCCATCAAATTTTAGGCCTATTAATTTGTGTAAAACTAAATATAAAATTTGGACAAATTTCTATTTAATAGATTACTCAAACTTATTTCTAAACTAATCTCAGAAGAACAAGTAGTTTAAACTAGTTCACTATGAATTAGGTTGTTAAACCTAAGCTTATGTTCCAGCGGCTAACCAAAAGGGGGGGGGGGGGGGTGAATTGGTAACTAAAAAAATTTAACCCTCTTTTTAAATTAGAAAACAAAAATTTCCTTAATGAATTTTCTAGAAAAGGTTTTTCAATCACAAGTTAAAAACACTTAAAAAATAAAAGCAGCGGTAAAATAAAGACATGAGATTTATATTGGTTCGGTCAAACTTGACCTACATCCACTCCCCGGAGGCATCCTCCGAGTATTGCACTAATATCACTAGTGACTCTCCTTTGCACCCACAGAAAGGCGGAGAATCCTTTACAAAACTCTTTTCCACCACTAACCGGTGTGGCAGAGAATCGTTGTCCTTTTACACTATTCCTAGTGTTGGCAGAGAACCATTCGTCCTTTCACACTCTCCCGTTGTAGGCAGAGAACCCTTCATCCTTTTACACTCTCCTAATGTGGGCAAAGAACCCTTCGTCATTTCGCACTCTCCTAGTGTGGGCAGAGAACCCTTCATCCTTTCACACTCTCCTAGTGTGGGTAGAGAACCCTTCATCCTTTCTCACTCTCTTAGCGTGGGCAGAGAACCCTTCATCCTTTCACACTCTCCTAGTGTGGGTAGAGAACCCTCGACTGTTCACACTCTCCAGTGTCGATAGAGAACCGGATCTCCTTGACAGATCTTCTTCACAAGAAATCTAAAAGGAAGAGAGAAAAGAGTGAAGTAATCACAAACCAAGAGTAAAGACTCTTACCTTTGAGTACCAAGTGAAACCTTCACGCTCCAATGGCAAGAAATCTCGTTCAAATGCTCTCTCACACTCTCTCCATGACTCTCTTCTCAATAGGAACAAAGATCAGTAATCAAAAAATTAAGTGGCAGTTTAGATTGGACTATTTATTGGAAATACACCAAAAACTGTACAAAAACTACAAATTTTCAAGTCAATACGCATTGGATCGTCCCGTACGATCGTGGATCATCCTGGACGATTTTATTTAAATGCGTTGAAAATGAACCTAATGTACATGGGTACGAAATGACTTCGTACACACATATCATCCCGTATGAACTAGGTTCGTCCAGTACGAATGGTTATTCCAAAAGTCGGTTCCCAAAAATTGCAGAACATCACTAAAATTTCATAGTCAGTTCACTTCGTCCTGGGATGAATATGGGTTCGTCCGGATGAAATTTTTCCAGAGATAAACTCGTTCTGACATGATTATAAATTTCATCTAAATGAAAATTCTCCATAGGAGATTTCATTCCGGGACGAATACACTTTGTCCTGGACGAAAATACTCCAGAGAGAAACTCGTCCTGGAATGAATATAAATTTTGTCTGAACGAAAATTTTCCAAAGAACATTTTGTCCTCAGATGAATACACTTCATCCTGGATGATCAGGACTTAGAAAAATTTTCTTCAATTCCAGTTCATTGCATTACTCTTACGAGGTGATAACTGACCTTATCGTCCCGTACGAACTATATTTGTCCCGTACAATCAGTACAAATTTTTCAAGATCTCCTTAAGTGTGTGTGTTTATTCACTCAATTACAATCACTCCCTCTCAAATGTAATTCAGAGAAAAATACAAGCTTTAAATACACAAAGTATCTCATGCTGAATTTGATTTGAATTCTTCGTAGTCTGGAGTTTGATTTTTCTGAAATGTTAGTACACATAAGAGCAAGAACAAATCTACCAAAAAGTGTTAGGAGATAACTATACATAAAATAATAATATTTGGAATCATCAAAACTATACAAGTTGCAAGAATGTAAAACATGCAAATAGCAACTCTCTTAACTATCTCCCCCGTTTTGATGATGGCAAAACAATTATTGTTTGTATATTTTCAAATTCTAAAAATCTCTTAAACTCCCCCTGAAATGATAAACACATGAAAATAAGGAGGCATTTTAATAAAAAAAAATTTTGTTTTCAAAATTTTTAGAGATACAAAACAAGCACAAAAAACAAACACACACATACACTACGATATAACAAATAATCTATCCTCCTTTTTGACAATAGCAAAATGATAAGAAGAAAAAGACCAGAAATGTAAGCAGTTATATGATAATCATTTGATAATTGATCCTTGAAAGTGATTGAGATTAATTTTGCAAACAAATATAAAATATTAGGAAAATCATAGTAAGTCATAGAATTTAAGAAGAGATATAACATTGATTATAAAAAGTATTTATTAAAAACATGAGTCAATTTAGACACTAAGATTGATAAAATCATTGCAAAAAGGATGAATAGAAAATTTGTATATTTCAAATTTCAATACGGAATATAAGTGTACAGTATATCAATTTGAATTAAGAGATTAAAAGATAATAGAAAGAAACAACTACCACATGTGGCGCTTTGCACATCTTTTTCAAATTTGTGGCACATTTTGTGCATCTTTTTACTTGTGGGCTTATTTTGTGTCTCTTTTTCAACTTTTGAATTATTGCGCATTTCTTTTGATTTTTATACATTTGTACATTTTTCAAGAGTAATTTTGATCTTTCCAAAATCAATAATAAAAAATTTCAAATTTTTCTAAGTGCATAAATATTTATTGATAAGTGAAATATAAAATAAGAAAATATCACAGTTGCAATAATAATATTTGAATTAATGTAGTATAAATAAGAGACATAAAAATGATAATCTTAATTACATCAAGTTATAAGCAGAACTTAAATTTAGAAAAATTAGATTTTCTAATAAATTTAATTTTAACTTGCATTTAAAAGTATAGCACTAAAAATCTAATGATTGTCATAAAGGCTAACACATATTTCAAAAACAAAATTAAAGCCAAAACAGGATAATTTATATTGATATCAAAATGAAGGATATTACAATTGAAACATAAGATATTAATATGAAATAAGATTTAAAAACAACAACATCAAAAGAAAAGAAAATACATCACATTTTCCTAAAATATAAAACTAACACACCAACTAGAGAAAATACATAAAATCAAGTGCAACTGTAATTCAGAAGGTCCCTGATCTGGAAGAGAAGGAGGAGGAGGTGCAGCACCAAAGATATTAAAATAAGTACTAATCATAAGCATGTTCGTATTAATATCATTCATCTGATCCCTCATAAACACCATGTCATGCAGATATTGTGCATCCTGCTGCTGAAGATGAGTCTCAATTTGATCAAAATGTTGATCAATATGAGTATCTAGGAGATCAAATCTTTGAACCAAATTCTGATAATTTGGTTCATTGGCAGGTGCAGATACAGCCTCATGTTTTTTCTTCAGTATCACTAATGACATGTGCTTTACTTGGTTCTTCTTTGAAGATTGCTCTAAATGATCCGTCGTTGTAGTAAAGCAGTTCTTCAAACTCTTGATCAGGATGAACCAATTTGTATTTCTTGTCCTTAATGTAAACAACTAGATGTCCTAAGGCGATGTTCTTCTTTCTCTTATGCTTTACATGACCAATTTTAGACAGCCCATAAAGCTAGTCAAGGATAACTTGGGCTTCATCTATAGGTTCTCTTTTCATGATAAAAAATGTTACCATAGAAAGAAGAGGGGTTATATTGATTCTATCACTAGCTTTAGGAATAATTGAAATTCTAAGAACATGCTGGATGATACGTGCATTTCGAATGAGACCGGATACTTTAGCCATATATTCGTTCAAATTATTTCCTCTAATCACATTATTAATTTGATACCAGTCATAAGCACGAGTGTTGATCAAGTGATGAGATCTAGCTCCCTCTGTCCTTAAATTTAAAAAGGCTCCTAAGTCAGCCTTGATGATTTCAACTTTTTGTTTAAAGACAAAGGAATGGATTATAGAATGGTAAGAATTAAATGACATGTTGGCGAGAAAGTAGTGAAAGGTTTCTTTATTATAAAGATAGACGAGGATAAGGATAAAACCAAACTGTGTTGAAGTAAATAAGTTCATCATCTAAAAGGTAAGTTGTTCTTGGATTAGGATTCTGGAGGGTGTGATATTTGCTGAGACAAACCTAGAAAAAGATTCCTCATTTTCTTTGGAAAGGAAGTTCTTGCTCGAATGCAATGAGTGACCCAAGGAGATTATCAATAGAATACACATTAAGATCTTTAGATTCATTGATAGCACTTATCTTAGCATCATAGGAACTAGGTATGCATCTCAGAATCTTATTAACTTTCTCAGAATTTGAAATCTCTCTACCTAATGCATGCAAGAATGTCACGATTTAGGTGAACCTAGTGTACATGTCAGATATTATTTCGCTAGGTTTCATACGGAAGAGTTCATAATCATGCAATAGAAAGTTAAGCCTAGACTATTTTACTTCACTTGTTCCTTCGTATGTAATGCACAATCTATCCCAAATCTCCTTACCAGTAGCATAGGTAGAAACTCTCATATAATCCTCAGACTTTAATGCACATAAAAAAGCAATTTAAACACTTAGCATTCAATTGGGCTAATTCACTATACTCATTGCTCCATTCATTGAAAGGTACTGGAGTTTTCACTCCATTCACAGTTTTAAATGGTGTAATATATTCATCATTAACTAACATCCACATGTGATAATCAATATATTACAAAAAGGTAAACATTCTATTTTTTCAGAAATCAAATGAAATGTTATCAAAAAGTGGTGGACGGGTTATTGAATAACACTCCACGGTGTTACGATTACCAAAATGCGACATGATCGTTTCTTCAAGGTTTTTTATAACACTATTTTGAAAGCAGGCTCTGATAACAATTGAAATAACTAGATGGACAAGAGGGGGGTGAATTGTGAAAACTTTCTATAAACAATTAAAACCTAAGCAGGAGTTCTAATATTTTTGATGTTTTTAATTTTTTTAACACGAAAATTTAAACTACTACGAAGTCAAGTGATTGATCTCAACGTGCAACAATATAATACTTTTCTTCCACAATTATTACCAAGTAAATAATATGAGAATCAAGTGCAAGAAAAAGTAAATCGCGATAAGGAAAAAACACACCAGAATTTTATAATGGTTTGGTCAAACCATGACCTACGTCCACTCCTCGGAGTCCTCCGCTCCGGGAATTTCACTACAAACTATAGCTCTCCTTTTGCCCCCCTCGGCAAGGCAGAGAAGCCCTTACAATACTCCCTTTCACCAACCCGGTATGGCGGAGTGCCAAGCGCTATTTTTACCCTCCTAGTGACGGCAGAGAACCTTCTCATTTTTCTCCCTCCTGGAGAAGGCAGAGTACCTTAGAGGTGACGGATGTAGACGAGTTTCCCTCCTTAGAGAGCCTCCCACAAGTTCTTCCCAGGCCATAGGAGGAGCAAGATGTAGCAAGATCAGAGCAACCGTGTGATCTCTCTCACACTTCTTCTCCTTCACCAAGCTCACCTTCTCCTTCCTCTCTCAACCCCACAAAACTTCTCAAGAGCTCTCCCAAGGATTTCCTCTTTAATCACGTTCTCCTCTTCTATCTCTCTCTCTAAAAATATGATAATTTTGACACATTAAAATGAGCTCCAAAATCCCTTAATTTGCAAAGTAGTTGTTACAATCGTATAGTACGATATGTATAAACAAGCTTCGTCCTAGTACGAATGTGTACGAATAGTTCAAAATAACTCGTACAGTATGATAATAAATCATACGGTACGATTCTCAACATAACAAATCATACATGATGATAACCGGGATGATCAAATGTCGTCTCTATTCATCATATTGTACGATATACATCGTCCAGTATGAATGGTCAAAATCAAGGCATCGTCCAAGACGAATTCAAGGATGATCAAATGTCATCTCTATTCATCATCTAGTACGATATACATCGTACTATACAATGAGGCAAAAAATAAAGGATCGTCCAGGACAATCTCTATGATGATCAGAATTCATCTCTGTTCATCATATTGTACGAACTGGTTCGTACAGTACGATATTCAAAGTGGAGAAGTAAGAAGCCCAGAACATAATGAGAAGTCAAAAAACCTTGCGAGACTCTTTCTTTATGGTAGATAAGATAATTTTAGGTCAGTCAAGTTTGATGGAGTTCAAAGAAATCCACTCTTCTGGTTAAGGCACCAAAAGTTGGCAATTAAGAGTACGACCCACCACCAAAAATGGATCTTAGCCATCCGTTGATCGGCGTTTAGTGCTTCTTGTTCAGTCTAGGTTTTATTTTTTGGTTGGTTACTTAAGCTAGGCCTAACTCAGAAAAGGCGAATATGATTAGAACTTAGATTATCGTTGAAAGAAAAAAACTAGAATCATGAAAAAGAATTTGTTTCCGTATACAAGCCAGCCTTTCGTCAGGTCTAAAACTTCTTCTTTAAAAAATTGGAAAAGTCCGTTTCATAATTATGAATATTCCTCCCCTGGAATTGGTGCTGCAAGAATAGGCGGGTTGAACTCATAGGAGTTCAATACAGTAGTCTATAGCAAACAAAAAAGACTCTCCGGCTCCCACCGAGTCCCTTCATCCGGAGCTGCCGTAACTTGGGCTCATCATGCTATACTCGCGGGGAAGGAAAAATGAGCAGTTTAAGCGTAAAAAAGACAGTCGCACCTAAACCTAGATAGAAACTCCAGGATCTTCTTTTTCTTCAATGATGAACCGCTCGATGGACCAAACGAATAACTTCAGGGGCCCCTTCCTTATTCCCAACGGGTACTTATTACTTCTTAATAGAAAAAATAGTTTTGTGACTTGACCGGGCTTGGGACCATTGAGAATGTCAAGCCTTATATTATTCCACTAATCACGGGTTAATTTAAGTAAGTATTTAAAATAAATCGTACAGTACGAAGAACTTCATACAGTACGAATGACTGAGCAAACTTACTTAAGTTAATTTGACGGCTAGGGTTTCAGATTTGGAACACATTGTACAATATGATATAAATTGTACGGTACGAACTATTCACAGATAATTATTTTACCAACTAAGGTCATATAGTACGAAATAAATTCGTACAGTACGATTACTAGAAAAGGAAAATCTTCATTTTTTACTTTTAAAACCCTCTCCCCCTGTGTGTGTGCATGGTTGCTCAGACTTACATGTAGTTTGTGGCCAGACTTAAGAAAATAAAAAATAAAATGAATAAAAAAATAAATTGTCAAACTCATACTCCTAATCTAACCATTCTTGAGTCTTCCTATCATTCTGAGTAGCTTGTGATCTTCCTGAAATGTTAGTACTCACGGATAATAACCAATAATAATTGATATTCAATTAATAGTAAATCAGACGACATTATTTTTCATCATCAAAATCTCAAACTCGGGGTCATGGGTCGCAATAGTTCTCAGAAGAATTTCTGTGTGGATTCCTAGCCAAAACCTTTAGTCTCTTACTTGAACTTGCCATTTGAAAAAAGATCTAAAGTATGAAAGAGATTGAAAGTGAAGTTTTGAGTGTGACTGTTGAGTTCAAAAGCCCTTCTATTTATTAAAAATGACATGTTCATATCAGACAAAAAAATTTCATCCCGTACGAACTTTTCGATTCGTCCCGTACGAAAAAATTTCATATGGACGAACCAATGCGTCAAAATGAAACGGCTTTTCGAAATCAACATAATTTACAAAGCTTCCTTTCGTACAGACTTTTGACCGGACTGATCGTACAGACGAACACGTGTTCGTCCTGGGACGATCAGTACTTATGATCATTTTAAAGGCAGTTAAATTCATCCCGTACATCAAACCAACATGTGTTCGTCCGGATGAACCAAAGGTTCGTACGTACAAAGTTAGTATTAAAAACTACCTTATCCATTCAACTGCTTTATTCATTTGTCTCGTCGTTTGAAAAATATTTCATCCCGGATGATTGTGATAATCATACAGACGAAGTGACAATTAAAAACTGAAAATTGCATGCAAACGTTTCAAAATCCGATAGTTAGATACACTACACAAATCATCCCGTACGAAAAAATTTCATCCCGGACGATGGACACTAAAAAATTTTAAATCATGCACTCAATTAAAACTAAAAAACAAACACACTAAAAAACTCACGGAAAAATGAAGAACACAAATACTAAATAAAGAAAATCACACATACAAGTTCACAAACACATAAAAAACACACAAAAACATTAACTAGAAAAACAAACATCAATGTTGCAAAAACATTTTTAATTAAGCATTCAAATCAATCACACCAAGCCTTATTCTTAATGTACTGAAAGTATCAAAGGCTAAAGGTTTTATAAAAATGTCTGCAAGTTGATTTTCAGTGGAAACATGAGTGAGTTCACTTTATCCTTTGGATACATGATCCCTTATGAAATGATGCCTGATGTCTATATGTTTGGTTCTTGAATGTTAAATAGGATTTTTAGAAATACAAATAGCACTAGTGTTATCACAATAAATTGGAATAGTGCCTAAAGGTAATCCTAAATCAATCAACTGTTGTTTCAACCAAAGTACTTCTGCAACACAACTTCCTAATGCAATGTATTCAGCTTTTACAGTAGATAGGGCTACTGAATTTTAATTTTCTACTGGACCAAGAGACTAGAGAATTTCCAATAAATTGACATGTTCCAGAAGTACTCTTTCTATTCACCCTATAACCTGCAAAGTCAGAATCTAAATAATCAATTATTTTAAATGAAGAGCTAAACTTAGGATACCAAATTCCTAAGTTCTGAGTTCCTAATAGATATCTTAAAATCCTTTTTATTGTTGTCAAATGTTATTCTTTTGGATCTGATTGAAATCTAGCACACAAGCAAACACTAAATGTGATATCAAGTTAGCTAGCAGTCAAGTAAAGTAAAGATCCAATTATCACTCTAAATTTCTTTTGATCAACAGATTTTTTCTTATGGTCCTTATCCAATTGAACTGAGGAACTCATTGGTGTACTAAAAGGTTTAGCATTGTCCATTTTATACTTTTTGAGGATGTTCTTAACATATTTTGACTGACTAAGAAATGTACCTTCCTCAATTTACTTAATGCTAAATCCTAGAAAATAACTTAAATCTCCCATTAGACTCATCTCAAATTCACCACTCATTATTTTAGAAAAATCATCACAAAGATTTTTATTTGAAGATCCAAAAATAATATCATCCACATAAATTTGAACAATGTGTATATCATTTTCATATTTCTTCAAAAAGAGAGTTGTATCCACGCTTCCTTTTTCAAAAGATCTTTCAAGTAAGAAGATACTCAACCTCTCATTCCAAGCTCTAGGTGATTGTTTCAATCCATATAATGCCTTTTTAACTTGAAAATATGATTTGGGTATTTAGAATTTTCAAACGTGGAGGTTGTTCTACAAAAATATCTTCTTGAATTACTCCATTTAAAAAGACACATTTTACATCCATTTGGTACAGTTTAAATCCTCTAAAACAAGCAAAAGCTAGCAAAATCATAATTGCTTCAAGTCTAGGTACAGGGGTAAAAGTCTCTTCAAAATCAATCCCTTTAATCTAATTATACCCCTTAGCAACTAATTTAGCCTTATTTCTAATGACTACTCCTGAGTCATTCATTTTTGTTTTTGAATACCCACTTAGTTCCAACTATACTTTGATCCTTTGGCCTTGTAGTTAATTCCAAAACTTTATTTCTTACAAATTGATTCAACTCTTCTTGCATGGCCAAAATCCAAAATTTATCTGAAAGTGCTTGATCAATATTTGTGGGTTCTATAGTTGAAATGAAGGCTGAATGATTGACATCTTTGTTTAATCCACCCCTAGTCTTTACACCCTCACTAGGTTTACCTGTAATCAGTTCCCTTGGGTGATTTTTACAAAATCTCAAATCTCTAAGAAAAGGATTTTCTATCTCCAAATTTTTTCCACATTTTCTTCCAAATTTTCTTCCAAATTCATTTTATCAATCTTTTTGGAGTTAATCTGAATCTCATCTTCTATAACATTTGGCTCTTCCAAAATTCCAGATTCATCAAATACAACATGTGTGGTCTCCTCAATTACCAAAGTTCTTCTATTGAATACTCTATAAGATTTTCCAACACTTGAGTATCCAACAAAAATTCTTTCATCTAATTTTGGATCAAATTTTCCTAAGGCAGATTTTCCATTATTATGTATAAACACCTTGCAACCAAAAACATGCAAATGAGACAAATTAGGTGTTCTTCCTTTTAGCAACTCACAGGGTATTTTATTTAAACAAGATCTCACATTCACCATATTTAGAACATAACATGCAGTGCTAACCGCTTCAGCCCAAAAATATTTTGGAGGTCAATATTCTACCAATATTGCTCGGGCGGCTTCTATTAATGTTCTGTTTTTCCTTTCTGCTGAGGGGTTCTAGGTGCATAAAAGTTGTGATTAATTCCTTTCTTCTTACAAAATTCCTCAAATCTCTCATTTTCAAATTCTCCTCCATGATCACTTTGTATAAAAATAATTTCACACCCAAATTTTCTTTGAATCCAAGTTGAAAAATTTCAAAATTCCTCAAATAATTCACTCTTATGAAATAGAAATCTAACCCATGTGAATCTTGAGTAATCATCCACAATCACAAATCCGTAAGCCTTCCCTCCTAGACTCATAGTTCTAACTGGTCCAAAAAGATCCATATGCAAATTCTCCAATGGTTTACTAGTTCTAAATCCTTATTGGACTGAAAAGAGGACTTCACTTGCTTTCCTAATTGACATGCATCATAAAGGTGGTCCTTAGTAAAGTCTAATTTTGGTATTGTTGCAAATATATTTTTATGGCTTATGTTTTGATGATTGGCAAACACTATTGATTCTTTTGGACTGCATGCTGCTTCTAACTTTTAAGGAATCGAAGATCAGACGAACAAACAAAGCCAGTTCAAGATTGCGTAGGTTTAGGGTTGAGTTAGTATGTACATTATTTTTTCTCTTCTTGGGTCTATTTGTAATGGTCAAATAGACTGATGCTAAGTAACCCTACACATACATACTTGAGAGAATTAGAATTTCTATTTTTACTCATATCGACCAGGACGATATTTACATCATCCTGGATGATTAGGCTTAAAACAGAAAGCCTAAATATTGATTCTTAATTAAGGCAGTCATCATTAACAGATCGGCCTGGATGATACGTGTATCGGCCAGGACGATAAACTCAAAATAGAAACAAGTTACCGCCATAGACAATTAAGGTATACTGTATTTTTAAATAATCGGACAGGACGATCATTGATCGGCCTGGACGATCTTCACAAATTATATCTTAATTGATCAGGAAATCAAGGGAGTAATTAAGGATGATTGATACGATCATATCATCCTGGACGATCGCAGGATCAGCCAGGATGATCTATTCAAAAATCTTAGTTACTTCAGAATAATAAATATCGGCCAGCTCGAATTCAGGGCGATGCTCTGTACGATTTTCCTCTGATTTGAACTGATCGGCCGGGACGATTATGAGATCGGCCTGGATGATCAAGCCAATTTTAAATTATCCAGTTTGCATTCAGGGCGATGCTCTCACCGATCTTCTAAGTTTTGTACTGATCGGCAAGGCCGATGTCTATATCGGCCTGGATGATATTGTCGGCAACTTGCAATTAATGAGCTCCGTTGAAGCTCTTCTATTTAAGAGCTCTTGTTCAACATTTTGAACAACCTTTTTGCTGCTACCTTGACCTGAGAAGGCCTTGAGGAGAGGGAGAGAGAGAGGATCTTGTGAGGGGGAGCTTGTGAGGGGATTCACAAGGGTTGTTTCAAGGATCGCTCTTCTTCTTCTTCGTCTAGAGTTTCTCGTCCATGGAAGGGTCGGTAGAGGTAAGGAGTCAGTATCTGGTTGTTGGTTCTCTGCCAGCTTTAGGAGGAAGCCAAAGAAGATAGGTTCTCCGCCTTGCCGGGGTGGTAAAAAGGAGGTTCTTGTAAAGGCTTCTCCGCCTAGCTGTGGGGGCTAAAGGAGAGTCATGTTTGTAGTGCAATACTTGGAGGGTGCCTCCAAGGAGTGGACGTAGGTCAAGTTGACCGAACCACTATAAATTTCTGTGTTATTGTTTTCTTGCTTCCGAACTTTAATTTCCGTATTATTTATTTTTCTCGTGGTGTGATTTTGGTTTATGAGTTTTTTATTCTTTGTGAAAAGAATTTTTTAAAATACCAATTCACCCCCCCCCCTCTTGGTTAGCTTGGGACTAAGTTCATAGGGCTTAACATCCCTAACGAACTTTCAAGTGGTATCAGAGCACTTTCAAGTGGTATCAGAGCGGGATTCAAAAATTTAAGTTTGAAAACTTTTTGAATTAGATTCATGGCTAACCTTGGGAATCATAACACTACAGAAGGTTATTCAATTACACGACCTCTCTTATTTGACAACTTACCTTTTGATTTCTGGAAAACCCGCATGTCAACGTTTTTACAATCTACTGATTATAGCATATGGATGCTTATCAAAGAAGGTTATTCTCCACCTTCTCGTGAAATTAATGGTGTTAAAATGGAAGTTGCTTTTACTGAATGGACTTTCAATGAATGAGATTTAGCTCAATTGAATACAAAATATTTAAACTATTTTTTTTGTGCTTTAAAATCTGTGGATTACATATGTGTCTTCACTTGCAAAACTGGTAAAGAAATTTGGGATAAATTATGTATCACCTACGAAGGCACTAATGAGGTTAAACAATCCCGTTTGAATATTCTCTTGCATGATTACGAACTTTTTGGTATGAAACCTCATGAATCAATTTCTGATATGTACACTAGGTTTACTCAGATAGTTACTTCACAACATGCACTAGGAAGAGAACTTTCAAACTTTGAAAAAGTAAACAAGATTTTGAGATGCTTACCTTCGTTATTTAATGCTAAAATCACTACAATCAATGAATCTAAGGATTTGAACACTTATTCAATTAATAACTTACTTGGCTCACTCATTGCTTACGAGCAAGGGGTGAATCAAAGAAATCTTGATGCAGGTGAGAAGAATAATGAGAAAACAGTTGCACTAAAGGTGCATAAATAATATTCTAAATCTTCCGGGTCTGAAAGCGATGAATTTGCCTTCATCACAAGGCAATTCAAAAGCTTTCTAAGGAAGAAGCAAAAGCATCATTGGAGAAAAGGTAAGGATCATAAACATTCTAAAGGATCTTTTGATGTTATTTGTTATGAATAAAGGAAGCCTGGACATTTGAAAGCCGATTATCCTACACTTCAAGATCACTCAAGCAAAGAAAAGGAAAAGGACGAGGAGAAACCTAAGTTTAGGAAGGAAAAGAAGAGAATCCAAAAGGCGTTCTGGGCAGAATCTAGTACTGATTCATCTGAAACGGAACCTGAGAATGAAATAATAAACTTGTGTTTAATGGGAGATGATCAAAGTGATGAGGAAGAGGTATGTAAACCAACCTATGATGAATTGTTTGAGATTTGTGAGAAAATACATGCATCATACAAAAAACTCAAGAAAACTCATGCAAGCCTAAAATTAGAACTTTCGAATTTACAAAAAGAGCATGAAGTTTTTCTCAAAGATCATGCAACGATTGATTCAAATCACATGGCTCTTCTTAATGAATTTGATGATTTAAACAAAAATCATTTGGAAATAATTGATGAACATAATGCATTAAAAGTTTCACACACCTCACTTAATTCTGATCTTAAAAAATCTAAAGAAATTGAGAAAAAATTGAGGATTGATAATGATGCATTAAAAAAAACTAACTTGAGGATTCAAAATGATTTGGAAACATGTAAGAAAAATTGGATGACATCTACTTTTGATCCTAAGCCAAAACCTAGGAAGAGGCATTATAACTCAAATCATTTAAGAAATCATTTTCCTAGAGTTAGATGTTTTTCTTATGGCATGCGAGGACACATCTCACAAACTTGGACTATTCACTATAGTACACATTGGGTGTGGAGACTTAAGGTGCATGATTCACAGTATAACATACCTGCATTGCATTCTACTTTTTCTAAGAAGGGGCCCAAACCAGTTTGGGTTCCTAAATTTGACTGTTGTTGAGTTTTGCAGGTGTGCTCTCACCAAAGATCTTGCGGGAGCACAGGATAACTAGACATATGAAGGCTCGCAGCTCATAAATGCTTAAACCTGCTGCTTCAATAAATTCTTGAAATGTATTTTTGTTTCAGTGTGTTTTATTTCTGCTTTATTGTTGTTTTAATTTTTTTGTTTTCTCCTTACTTTTATATTTGGTTTTCCATATGTTGAATCTTTTCAAGATTTTAAATTTTGGAGTTTTGAAGATAGTGTTTAGCTTTTCTAAAATTGGTTAAAGGGAAAAACACTGTTGATGGTTTTCATCCTTCTGACCATGTTTAGTGGTATGATTTTCTTCTCTAAATAAAAGTCTAACTCATTTGAGCCAATAGTTTTTTGAAACAAAGATTCTTTTTAACTTGATACAATAATCTATCTTGTACATAATATCCAAAGTTCTTATATATCTTTCAAGTTATTTAAAATCTTACAATTACTTTTATCACATGATTTTGATTTTGTTTTGTGACTTGTTCTTCCCTATGTTAGAGAGAGAGCTCCTAATCTCTAATATTTGGAGGATATACTCACAACTAAGGGTCTTTTTAAGGGTTTTGTTAAAGGGAATGTAGCTTAAAAGAATTAAGAAGGAAATTAAAAAGATGCAAATTTAAAATATATTTATACACAAAGTGTATAAAAAATCAAGATGCTCAAAGAGCCAATTCAAAGACAAAAGAGGCATAAAATGAGCCCACTAAATTCAAGCTACTATCTCTTATCTAAACCCTTAAAACTTAGAGAACTCATTGATTATTTGATGATTTCAAAGGCTTGATTTTAAATTCCTTGATTGAGACAAATTACTTTGTTCTATTATTTATGAGATTTTTTCTTTGTAAACAAGTTTTGATTGGATCTTCTTTTTGCCCAATTAGGTTTATTCTGAGTTAAACATTTTTATTTTTCAAAAGAAAATTTGTACCATAAGGAATGTCTGATCTAAGGTTAACAGAATCGGATATTTTACCTTTGTATGATTAGGATTGGCTAAACTTCTTGATCTAGTGGAACTCTAATATTTAATTATTTGAGAACTTCTCATATAATGCCTTGAAAAACAAAAAAAAAATTAGAAAAATTAAAATTCAAAAATATTCATTTTTTTATTTATTTTTCGTTATTTTTAGCTTTTTATTACTATATTTTTGTCTGGTTTTATTTTGTTTTATTTTTGAGGGCCTTGATCATCACGATCTTTTCCTTGGTTTCAAATTCTAGTCACATCGTCTTGGCCGATACCTATATCGTCCTGAACGATTAGCAAAATCTTTTCAAATTCCATTTGCTGACCTTTTCTGTGCTTGCTATAACTCATCATCCTGGACGATACGATATCGTCCTGAATAATCTGATCGAACTCTGTTGTAATCATGATGATAGTCCAGACCGATAATATTTCGTCTGGCCGATGCATTTTATGTGCATCATCCTGGCCAATATACTGGATCATCCTGGACGATCCACGTGTCAGCACGTTTAAATCCTTAAAATCGGCCTCGGACGATCCATTATTGGACAATCGTCCTTGCCGATCCACTGTTCGTCCTAGACGATACACGTGGTAGAGATTTAAAAAGTTTTAACTTCAGTCGGTAAGATCAATTATTGTGCATCGTCCTGGACGATACACCTAATCGGCCCGGACAATCTGCTTTTTCAATGGTCATCCGGATTGCCTCCTCGGGACGATCGCTTGTGTCTAATCATCCTGGCCGATATCTGATCGGCCCGGACGATCGGATCGCCGTTTTGACCAATCAGCCTGTACGCAATTATTGAGCCATATTGGCCTTGACGATTCTGCGATCGGCCTGGACGATATGGCCGTTTCTTTAAATTCTGGCCGATTCAGCCATATTTTTTACTTCATCCCTTCTCCTCTTGTGTCTCCTTACTAACTCTCTTCTACGGCTGGTGGGAAACGTGTTCGACAAACTTCTGGGAGTTCTTTGAGGGCTAGGATTGACCTTCGTTTCAGGGAGGCAGAAGATGAAGCCGCCTACCATCGATACAAAGAGTGTGGGATAACTATCTCCAGAATCATCAATCCTACCCACATCTCATACCCGGTAATGGATCTTTTTGCTCACACCTCCCTTTGTTTCATTCTATTTCTTTCTTTCCCCTTTAATACCTGAGTTTCTTCGAGAATTCTTTGCAAACCTTTGCATTAACCCTACCTTCACAGCCCTGACCTCCTATGTGAATCGACGCCTTGTCAAAATCACATATCAGGACTGTATTAAACTGTTACAGCTATCCACCACCGGGGATAAGCTACACTTAATCGCTTCATATCCTGACCTTGACTGGTCCATGGTGAATCACTTCCTTCGCCAGACAAATGCACCTTTTCATGTTGGAGAGACTAGCTCTTTAATCAAAGATGCTAGGATAATCCAACATATCCTTCGCACCTCCATAATTTCAAAAGCTGGGGACCAAATTCACATCACCCCTCTACTTTCCCTCATTACTTTCTACATCATGGCTCATAGAGAATTTAATACTGCGGACTTAATTTTTTGATACATTGATCACTTAACCACAATCTGCGATCCAGGTCATAAGAGGAAATCCAATCTCACCTTAGGACACATCATAGCCTCTGTCCTTGAAACCAAATACAAACTTCAGTATCCTATTCCTCTTAACCTCCCAACTCCCTTCTACTCAAACAGTTCCTTCAGTACCCTTCACAGTACTCGTCTCCACCCTGGGGATGAGGAACCTCGGGGGGCTGAGGAGGAGGAGGCTCCCACTCCTGCTCCCGTTCTTGATCCTGTTCCTCTACACCAGCACTCACCGGTTGATTAGTTGATAAAGAGGTTTGATCGATGGGAGACCCGCTTTGACGCTTACGTTGCTGCATAGGAGCAACAACATTCTGAGTATATTGCCCGCTACGAGCAGCACCACACCAAGGATTTATCCCGATTTGATAGCTATATGACTCACCAGAAGCAGCAGCATGACCAAGACATCGCCTGGTTCAATGCTCAGTTTACTACGCTTGCCAGCTACTTTCAACAGCCATCTCCACCACCTCCATCTAATGATCAGGGTCCCTCATTTTTCTAGTCTATGTTTTCTGCTGTCTGTTTTCTATTTCTATAGATTGTCTTGTAGTTTATTTTAGTTTCTGTTGTGTTATTTTTCTTTTTTCTTTTGTGTGTCTAGAACCCTCTTTTTGTGATGACAAAAGGGGGAGTAGGTTGTGGTAGGAAAAGTTGATTTTCTTGTAATTTTTGAAATTTTAATGAACTGCTATTTTTTTTTTCTGAGTTTTTCCTACTCGTATTTGCCATCATCAAAAAGGGGGAGATTGTTACAAATCTATTTTCATGACTTATGTTTTGATAATTGATAAATACTATTGATTCTCTTGGACTGTATATTACTTCTAACTTTTCAGGAATCGAAGATCTGACGAACAAACGAAGCCAATTCAAGATTGTGTAGGTTTAGGGTTGAGTCAGTCTGTATTTTGTTTTTTTTTCTTCTTGAGTCTATTTGTAATGGTCAAAGAGACTGATTCTAAGTAACCCTACACACACACACTTGAGAGAATTAGGATTTATGTTTTTACACATATAGGCCAGGATGATATTTACATCATCCTGGACGATCAGGCTTAAAACAGAAAGTCTAAAAATGGATTCTTAATTAAGGTAGCCGTCATTAACAGATCAGCCTGGACGATACGTGTATCGGCCAGGACGATAAGCTCAAAATAGAAAGAAGTTGTCGCCATAGATAATTAAGGTATACTGTATTTTTAAATAATCGATCAGGACGATCATTGATCGGCCTAGACGATATTCCCAAATTATGTCTTAATTGATCAGAAAATCAAGGGAGTAACTAAGGATGATTGATACGATCATATCCTTCTGGATGATCGCAGGATCGGCCAGGATGATCTATTCAAAAAACTTAGTTACTTCAGGACGATAAATATCGGCAAGCTCAAATTCAGGGCGATGCTCTGGACGATTTTCCTCTGATTTGAACTGATTGGCCGGGACGATCGTGAGATCGTCCTGGATGATCAAGCCAATTTTAAATCGTCCGGTTTGTATTCAGGGCGATGCTCTGGCCGATCTTCTGAGTTTTGTACTGATCGGCCAGGCCGATGTCCATATCGGCCTGGACGATATTGTCGGCAACTTACAATTAATGAGCTCCTTTGAAGCTCTTCTATTTAAGAGCTCTTATTTAACATTTTGAACAACCTTTTTTCTACTGCCTTGACCTGAGAAGGCCTTGAGGAGAGAAAGAGAGAGAGGGAGAGAATCTTGTGAGGGGGAGCTTGTAAGGGGATTCACAAGGGTTTCTTCAAGGATAGCTCTGCTTCTTCTTTGTCTAGAGTTTCTCATCCATGGAAGGGTCGGTAGAGCTAAGGAGTCAGCATCTGGTTGTTGGTTCTCTGTCAGCTTCAGGATGAAGCAAAAGGAGATAGGTTCTCTGCCTTACCGGGGTGGCAAAAAAGAGGTTCTTGTAAAGGCTTCTCCGCCTAGTTGTGGGGGCTAAAGAAGAGTCTCGTTTATAGTGTAATACTTGGAAGGTACCTCCAAGGAGTGGACGTAGGTCAAGTTGACCGAACCACTATAAATTTTAGTGTTATTGTTTTCTTGCTTCCGCACTTTAATTTCTGCATTGTTTATTTTTCTCGTGGTGTGATTTTAGTTTATGAGATTTTTGTTCTTTGTGAAAAGAATTTTTTAAAATACCAATTAACCCCCCCCCCCCCCCCCCTCTTGGTTAGCTTGGGACTAAGTTCATAGGTCTTAACATACCTAACAAACTTTCAAGTAGTATCAGAGCACTTTCAGGTATACCTCTCACTAAGTTCTTTTGGGTAATCCTCCTAAGGCTTTTCATGCTAGAATGACAAAGTCTCCTATGCATAAGCCATGAATCATCAGATACAATTTTCAAACAAAAAGCAGTAGGAGATTAAAAATAATTCAAGTCTAGCATATAAACATTATTTACCCTTTTACCATTCAAAACATCTTTAGCATTTAGGCTTAATATGTAGCTAGTAGGAAAAAATTCACACAATATCCTTTATCACATAACTGGCTTATACTTAACAGGTTATGCTTTAAACCTTCTACTAATAACACATTCTCAATGTAAAATTTATTAAGATTTCTAATCATACATGATCCAACCACCTTCCTTGTGGTGTTATCTCCAAGTGTAACCTTGCCTCCACTCCTAGCTTCTAGTGATATGAATTGTGTAGTATCTCCAGTCATATGCTTTGAACATCCCACTGTCTATGTACCATATGCTCTCACGAGATCTTGTGTGAGAGCGACCCTACAAAATTATCAAACGTTAGACCTGGGAACCCAAACAAGTTTGAGTTCTCCTTTTGGCAATTTATAATCAGATGCATGTATGATATGTCTAGGTTTATACATCTTTGGTCTCCACACAAATAAGTTTTCATCTTCAAAGTACAGGTGTGAGCTATATGTCCAAACAATCCATAATTATTACATTTAACTTTTGGAAATGGATTCCTAAGTCTTCTACAATTCATCTGTCTATTCAAGGATTGCATAAATTTAGGATACATAATAGGATTAGTAAAATCTTCAAGTTTAGGGGGTATCCTATTATCCTCGTGAGATTTTATCGTTAATTTGTAAAATGAATTCAAATCTTTCAAAATTCGATTTGTATAATTTGATCTATAAATCTTACTCACAGATTCATCCTTAAATTTTTTAAAATCTTTTTCAAGTTCAGCATAGGATGATTTTAAATTTTTCATGCTGTTTATTCGTGTCATCAAACTCATCAAGTAATTTCATGTGGTTGTCAATTAAAGCATGATGTTTCCTAAGAATTTTATGTTCCTTTTGTAATTCTTCAAACTCTAAACTTAGACTAGCATGCATTTTCTTTATATTCTTATATGCATCATGCATGTGTTCAGAAACTTCAAAAAGTTTATCATAGGTTAAGTCACATACCTCTTCTTTATCTGACTGATCAAGACTATCGGCCATTAAACATAGATTAGTGACTTTCTCATCCTTTTTAGTCTCTGATGAATCTGAAGCTAAGTCCGCCTAGAAAACTCTTTGAAATTTCTTCTTGCCCTTATTTACAATTGGTTTCTTCTCTACCTTCTCCTTGCTAGGAGTGGATTTGAGTTTTGGGCATTCAGTCTTGATATGACCAAATTTCTTACACTCATAGCAAATCACATCATTTGAAGCCTTGGCATTTCTATTAAATTTACCTCTATTCTAATGCTGGCGTCTCTTCTACTTCCTCTTCAGAAAGCTTCTGAATTGTCTAGTCATCAATGCGATGTCGTCTTCATCCTCAAGTTGTGAGTGTTCACTCTCAGACTCTTCCACTTTTAGTGCTATGTTCTTCTCCCTTCATGGTTCACATGCATCAATCTTTCTTAGCTAACTCCTTGCTCGTAAGCAATTAGCGAACCAAGAAGATTGTCAATAGAGTAAATGTTTATATCTTTAGACTCTAAAATTGCAATAATTTTAGTATCATAAGTAGTTGGCAAACAACAAAGAATCTTATTAACCATTTTAACATTCGTTAGTTCCCTACCCAGTGCATGCAAAGAGGTGACTATTTATGTGAATCTTATGTACATATCAGAAATGGATTCATTTGGTTTCATGCGAAATAGTTCAGAATCATGCAACAAGATATTAAGTCTAGATTACTTAACCTCATTAGTCCCCTCATAAGTTATACAAAGTCTATCCCATATGTCCTTCCACTTTTGCAAGTGGAAACCCGCATGTAGTCTTCTATTTTTAAAGCACAAAAGAAATTATTCAAGCATTTGGCATTTAGTTGTTCTAAGTTATGTTCTTCTACTATCTAGTCTATAAAAGGTGTTTTAACTCTAACTCAATCAACTAGTCTAGTTGGTTTTTATACCCTTCCTGAACTAAGATCCACATACGATAATCAAGTGACTGTAAAAATGTAGACATGCGTGTTTTTTGAAAATCAAAAGGTATATTATCGAACAGTGGAGGTCTAGTTATAGAGTAACTCTCGGGTGTATTTCAATTTCGGCAAATGTAGCCATTTACATTAATCAAAA